>CM060900.1:31414874-32014874 GCA_030762935.1 Hymenopus coronatus | reverse complement strand
GATATTGATTCCTTTTCATTAGTTTCGGTTTTAAACTACTTAAGCTTTCATGTCTTTTATTTTACTCTCGCAAATGCAAAGAGAAACAGAATTCCAATTTTTTCACTTAGTGATAACTTCTAAAAAATTTTACTATTGCTTTAGCCTAATGTATTCCTTTATTTCCCTTCTACATACAAAAAAGCAAGTAATAAACCTAGTTTTATTAATGTTTATCTCTATTAGCATGGCGTGGATAAAAGAATACTCCTTTGTAAGGAAAGTTTCTTGTGGAACAACTAGAGGAAGTCATGTGATTGGGATATATACTATTCTTAGTTTAAATTTAATTAAAATATCCTTTAATACGCATAAGTGAATGAATGATTAAGTTCAAGACTTAAGATTTTAACAGGTTAGAGAAAACCACAATAAGTTCATCATATTTATTTCAAATATTGTTTTTCGTAGTCGGCTTACCCTCCCCGTATTTAGGATTGACACCCTCATAGGACTTACTCGGGAGCCAACAGCACGAAACCACAGAATGTAGAACCAGGAGCGAGTGGTCGGCCCGTAGCCAGGCATGAGCATGAGGAAATGGATTATATGAAATGCAAGCAAAATGTATGATAGGAAAGGCGATGATGGAGAAAATTGTGGAATGTGTGGCGGGGGAAGCCGGTGGACCCAGAGATAACTCGTCCAGACGCTGCTTCGTCCACCACAAGTCCCACATGCGGGAGCTTGGGATCGAAGCCGGATCGCCTATATGGGAGGCGAGCGGTCTAACCACTCAGCCGTGGCGCCGCCTAATGTCTTTTTACAAAATTATTTTGTGGTTCAAAGCTCCAAATACTAAAATTGCAACCGGTTTTCTCAGCTCGGGGGTGCGTGGTGCATTTATATTGCTCCAAATATTTGGATAATAAAGTGTATGAATAGTTTATATTTCTGAAAGTGCTTACTCAATTTTCATGAAATTTGGAATACATATTAAGTAAGTTGTAATACGATCCTAGTATTTTTTCAAAAAAATGTATGCAAAACTGCGGAACATTGAAACTTCTCTCCCAGTAACTCACAGCTCTGCAGAAGTTATTCCATACGAACATTTCCACAGCTTATAACAAGCATGCCCAAATTAAAGAAGCAGATGAAAGGCAAAGTAACTCAATCCATTCCGTGTGAAGCATTGGAGCATGCTGCTAAGCGACGTAATGGGATATTTGTAAGCACAAGACATTCCTTACCTGCATCTGGTGTTGGCTTTTCTTTCATACTTAGGTGACATGTTTTACTTTGGACAAGTCCATCAACATCTGCTGCTAAGGATTGTGTACACAGCCTTAATAGGCAAACCAAATGATGCTGCGTTGTCTATTTAATTCATATAATATAATTAATATAAATAAGCTTTGCTGGTCAATACATGTGGAGCCAAACAGTGTCATTAAATGTAATGCAAAGTACCATTTTGTAGAGAAATTAATTGCATTTGCTGTTCATGCAAAAAATTATTTGAAAATGATACTTGGTGTGTTTCGGAGCTCAGACCGTGTTTCTGTTTCCTTAAATATGACACATTCGCCACAAGCACTATTTGTATATATGTCAGTATGTGAGACTAACCAGCATTTTCTCACCTTATTGGATCGGGGGTTTCGACTTCAGTAATTCCCAAGGGTTATCTTTGGGAATGCTTCTTATGAGATACAAATACTTGCAAATTCCTCATTTTAATTTTTGTTTTGGAACTTTTGAACATAAATCTTTATCCTGTGAATTTTATATAGGGTATTGACGATTAAGAAATGTGCAGAAATGTCAGAATATCCAATAGTTATTAAGTTTCCTCACCCGCATTTCAGATAAACCGAAATGTATGTTTTTAAAATAAAAAGTACTCCCACGAAACGAGGAATGTAACAACTGACATTGTTAGAACTGAGGTCTAAATAATGAGCTACAAAGGTGTATGGCAAGGGACTTATTTGTAAACCAGGGAGTAGTTTCGTCTAATGCTGAGGGCGTAGCGTGATAATAGCCTCCGTTTTACTACATTAGCAGAGAGGTTGTAACTGCGGAAATTTGTAACAATGAGATTCTACATTTCCGCGTTTTTTCCTCACAATGCAATATTGAACAATATTAATTGTGTGGGGGATGGCAGAGCGACATTTGAGTGCGGAGGTTGCCACCTGTGTGATTATTTGTTATCTGGTTGACATGATGATATTGCTGCAATGTGTTTTGTGCGCAGTTTCCGGGATGGGTGGCCACAACGTTAACGAGCGCGCTGAGGTTCAACGTTGGAGGGCTATTCTCTAGCGACAAAATAAAACTTGTCGATTTATGCGACCTACTGCAAAACGCATCTGCACTGCCTAGATTATGTGCGTCAACATTTGCATCAACAAGCATTTTTTTAAATTCGTGGTAGTGTTGCCTTTTATCGTGAGGTTACGCATTGTTGCATTGAGACTATAACGAGCGAGAGATGGAGCGCCGTGGTAGCGTGTGCGACTCGCATTCAGGAGGTTCCGGGATCGATCTGCGACGATCTGCGACGATCTACCACTCTGACCCAGAGATTTTTCGGTTTTTTTCCGGGTTGCAAGGCTAATGCTAGAGTTATTTTTGAAGCTTGAAGTATAAGAATAATAGCAACAGAAGCATGAATAATATTATATTAAAACAGACCATACACTTTATCTTCATCTGACAAAGTTCCCACAGTTTTGGAATAGCTTTGATATAATTTTGGAAATGCTGAGTCATCAATATGTGGTTATCTTGAAGTGGAGAAGGACTTCGTCATTTAATAACGCAAAGTCGCCTATTGTAATCCTGAAAACTAGCAGGAAGAAGGGTGAGGCGAAGTAATCAAGGGGCAACCAGATTCTGGAGAATAGATTCGGATAAAGGCGGGGTCACTAACGTTTCCAAATACTACGTTCTGACGCCTGAGGCAGCCTCCCCACAAGTCTAACTCTCCCCACAGAAAAGTCTCTCTGAGCGCCTGTCTGACATCGAACGTCAGGGCAAACTCCCACAAAGCAATGACCAGCGCCATATGCCTCGTCCGTCGTCCTCTCACCTGATCGTTAGACCCCGAAACACGAAGGGAAATTAACTGACGGAAATGGGGAATAGGAAAGTTCAGCATTTTACAAGGAGCTAGGGTTGAGACAAATATTTTGATAGGTGGTGCCTTAAAATGTAACAATTTATGTTTGTTAATTATTTTTTCTCTTTTTCTCCTACAAACATGTCACTTAGTTTACTCTTGATGTTTCCTGAATGATCGTAACTGTGTCTCGAACTAAACGACATCTGTAGCATAAACTATACGTTTATCTTCCCCTATCTACACCTCAATACCTGATCTGCTAACCAAGTAGTTGTACTTTGGGATCATTGGCTTTGCAGAAATCGTTCGAACTTAGTTCCGACCACTCTGTTTTACTTCTCCCAGCACTACCACCGCGTGGCTTGAGTATGCCACGCCTACTTGGGGGTACCAGCCAACCTGAAAGCGTATAAATTTAATTACTAAAATTATTAGTCTGCAAATGAAGCATCCATTGCTGAAATATGTTTATTATACTGTCTTTAATTACCATTACAAATATGTACACTTATAACTGTACAGTGTAAGCATAATCCGCCCACCAGCCAGGAAAAATTCGGAGGAAACCCAACGCCAGAGTGGTCAGGCTAACGAGCATGGAAGTCGGGACTTCCGAATGCCAGCCTCATACGTTACCGAGGAGTCCCGTCGCTCGGTGTAAGTTGAGATATGTGTAATACAGTCCTCTTTTTTTCAGAGACACCAACAAAAACAAGCCATCAGGAAGGCACCACGGCTTGGTTGATCCTTTCTAAATAACTTAATGCATCAACTTAAGGTTTTAGTTTCGTTTCTTATGAAGAAGAGATGCGCAAGTCAAAAAACTCCCTTCACGTTCCTAATTTTAGAGACGAGGTGAAGAATACGACTGCGAGTTTTTCTGTCAGCTTGACTACGGCCATCTGGTGGTAGAGTGTTCTCTTAATGCCTATGTTGTCATTGAAATCTAACACTGCAGGAAGCAGTTTTTGTACGCCTCCTCCATTATGCGCGTGCTGTCCTCGATGAACTAAATGAGTCAAGTTGTCGCCGTCTGTCTCCTGTATCTTCCTCCCTTCCTCTCCAACAAAAAAGAAGAGGGAAAAATAATAAAAACTAGACGCTTTCAAGTGCTTCCTTGCTTTCAGAAAATCACTGAGAAATTTTTGGTCTAGCAGCTCTGCTCTGTGTGCCTGCGGGGCGCAGAAACGAAAAAGCCGAGTAACGCTTTATTCAGCACTCATTATCTATTCTTTTCTTCTAGAGACGTCAAAATGTCATTCAAGCCTGCCTCTAGCTGTCTGCCAGTAGTCTTCAATGTCAGGTGCTGCTGGAAATGGTCCACTATTGAAACTAAACTAGCGAAACAGGGTTTAATAGCCCTGCCTAGGTCAGAGGTCATAAATCCTCTGCCTCATTATGCAGTGGGAAGTGTCTCATTTACTCAATATAACGTTGTGTTTTCTACAACTAAATTAAGGTCATGCATCTGTAAAATTTGACCAAACATTGCAAAGAATTAAAACCTTTTTTTTCGTAATAAAATAATATGTATTCTAAATTTTAAGAAAATATACCGTTCTTCTCACTTGGCGCACATTAAATACCAATTAACTGATGTCATAAATAGGCAGGCGCATGCTCTCTTTTTCTTGCAAACATTTTCCAACAGATTTCCATATTGAAAATATCTCAAAGATGCAACGTTTTTTTATAATTTGCTTCAATAATTGAATACTACCTCTCTAAAGTACATTAAACAAATGACACATATAGGTATCTTTATCGAAATAATACTTCAATTTTGAGCAATAAATGATTAAAACAAGAATATAGGAGGTTACAAAAATAATTTTTCTGCAATAATTTGGGTGCTATAAACAGATGGTATGATAAATCTATTTTAAGCCCCTTTACTGTAAAAGTTAATTTTTAATGTGAATTAAGGTGTATCGCGTGGATCATTTTAATTTGTACAGTAATTTATACAATGTAGCATATTATTTAAATAATCATGCAAACTAGAATTTTGATAAATAGCAAACTAACGCCATTATTATGTATAATAACTGGTATAAATTTCAATAAAATATTTTTCTGACTGTGGATTTTCCTTATTTCACAGAAGCATTACCTTAAGGGACATTGTGAGTTAATTTTTGACCACAATAAGTCAAAAAATAGATGTATTTTTATAGTAAAGGTTGTTGGAACTTTTGCATTTTTAGAGAATCTTTAACATTTGTTTGTCTCTCTCTCTCTTAGAACTCTGCAGCTCAATTCACCTTTTTCTAGCATATCATTTTATAAAACAGCATTTTTCTCAAAACTGCATTCTCTCACACTCAAAATGCTCCTGGCACCTACTTTTTTGTTTAACTTCCATTAAAATTTCCCATAATGTGGAGAAGTACCCACTGCAATGGTAAAATACGTGTTAATACTTATCTATAATTAACAATTTTAAAAATAATTATTTCTCTGTGAAAATGGTTGATTTTAAGGGTTGCATTTTGTTCTAGGTAAATGAAGCATTTTTTATTTCACTGAATAAATTTCTTAAACATGTATTTTTGTGCAAATTTTCTTTGTGTTTCAAAGCTCAAATTTGCTAAGTTACACTTTGCTAAATTTGACATTCACTCTCAATTGAAGATCTATACAGGTGTTAATGAACTACACCGAAATAATTTGCGAGATTGTGCACGTGACTGATATAAGTAATTTGAGATCGGCGATGCATGGTCCGCGGATAAACATAACGCAACTACAGAGCGCTAAACGTGTAGATATCAGGTGCTGATAAGCTTAGAATGTCTTTAAAACTGCTGCCCGAGTATAGAAATATCCATTTTTAGCAGCTTGTTACTAGCGTTCTCAAGATTTAATGTCTCAAAAATTTGTAAAATCTCGAACTAACTTGACAGTGTGACACTGGGCATTCATTAACAACGTTCTTGAGTTATGTAGCCTACTCTGAAGGGGTTTTTTCAACTGCTCTGGTGGCTTAATACGTAATGCGGGAAGCTGCTATCCCAAAGGTGATGATTTCGATTCCTGTCATAGAGAAAATGTTTTCTATTATTATTTTTTTCATTGCAGACGAAGCGCCGCGATACGCGGCGTACTGACACTTCAGAAACTTATATCCTTTACTTTGAAATTTCAATAAACATGCCATAATTCTCCTATCTCAAATTACTTATCTAAGTACTCTACATATTCTGTGAAAATATTTCGGTATAGTTCATTAACATATATTTCTAAATTACCTTGAAGCTAACATGAGACATACGTTAACAAAGCCAAAAACCTTCTAACGATGCAAACATGTGTCAATGGAGAAATAACATGTTCCATATTTTAAATCAGGAGCCAATTTGGTACAAATCTTAATATCGTCATGTTTGTCCCCGGCCGCGGATCGAGTCTCCCTCCACCCGTACAAACATGGTGTAGAAGCCAACACCCAGAATAATATTCAATCATCAAGGGACTGAAGCCGTGCATAACATTTTCGAGGAACATGGACATACCGTTCAAACATGTACTGCTTTCTGCACACGTACGATGTACATATTGTATAGAGAAGGTATTGTATTGCACCCAAAAATTCGATGTCGAGATTTCAACGAAAATAAATGCTTTCAGGTCCGCTGACTCAAAAAAAGAAATGCATTTTTAGAAAAAGCTCCGTGTATGTGCGTGTCTGTGGACAGCATGGCTCAAAAACTAAAAGAGCGTTAAATACTAAACTTCGCTTTTAAATTCGGTATCTTTCAACGGTGGGTCATGAAGATTTTCAACAGAATCTCACAATCCCAAACTACCCTTTACATGGATAAATTTTTGAAATTTTTGATGTTGTGAAAAATGACTGTACGATTTTGATTAAAATCTTTTATGTTTAAGATGTTTATATATCAAATAAAATGTATATCTTGAATATTCTGAAGACCTCTTTATTCTGAATGAATTTTGCTGAAATTTGCATAACTTATAAACCGCAAGAGTTTGACAAACATTTACTACAACAAAAATGTAGATCTCGTTAAAACACGTAATTTATGCCACATATATTTTTTTTTCGTAAAGTTGACCGTTCAGCATTAGATATTCCTTCTTATTGGTTTCAGTTTTAAAATATTTTCTCATACGGGAACTTGTCAACTCCTGGCCACGCAAAGAAACGGATTTTAATTCCTTAGCAACCACATTTAAAACATTTGATTGTCGCTTTAGGCTAGTGTATTCCCTTATTTACCTCCTACTTATAAGGAACTAAGTAATAAGACCGTTCCTGCTAATGCTAATCTCGGTTAGCATGAAGTAGATAGAAGATAAGTTTATCAACAATAATTTGTTACAGATATGTAGCCAAAGTCATGTGAATGGAACATATCATTTTTTGTGATAAATTAAGACGCAGTAAATAATTATTGAAGTGCCATATTTTTTAGAACATTGTTTTTACAGGAGTAGCAATTCATATTCCTAGCCCGGTAACATAAATAAAGGCCAAAGTCCCCACATATTCCTTTGCATTGCGTGTTCACAAATAGCAGAAAGTCACCCTCCGTGGTGTAATGGTTACCATGCTAGCTTCATATACCCAAGGTCGCGGGTTCAACCCCGGCGGAGGACGATGGATTTTTTCGGGCGTAAAAATCCTTAGCATGGCTTCCTTTGGAAGGAAAGTAAAGCCGTTGGTCCCGTGTCGTAGATTTACGGCACGTAAAAGAACCTCAAGCCTGATAGAGAGGCCTCTGAGCAAAATTAAGCGGTCTTTCACACCCAGTATAGAATGGGACGCTGAGAACCACTGCAGTTAAACAGCGTCCGTAAATAACACTACATTTACATTTTTTTACAGATAGCAGCATGTGTAAGAGCGAACAACTTGGACGTATATTATAATCTAAGTGCCGAGGGCTCCCAAGAGGATGTTCAGTTAGGTTGTGGGCTGTGAGTCATTGCTTATTTTGCACTGTTCCTTTGGTTAAAGTGAATCACACATTCCTAGTAAATGGACATTCATTTCTAGACTGTGAACTCAATTTTGTGTTTACTCAAACGAAGAAACGTGTTTCACAGTATTGTATACCATCTGACTTATAGTTTATTTTTGAAAATGTAAGACACAATAATCCCGTTGTGAAGATCATAGTGGAAGAAAACCTCTTTGACTTTAAACAGACTACTGAGAAATATCTAAGTCCAAGCAAACTGCAGATATCTAAAGCAAAAATGCTTAAAGCTACTGCTACCAGGTCTGAAATCAAACAGTTTTCAATCACTTTGAAACTTGGACTGATGACAACGTTTTCTGCAAAGCATTTAAAGGAAATATCCTAATTTCAAAGTTGGTCTATAAATCCAAGTTATCTGAAGAAAAGAAGCGATCTAAGAGAACGTTTTCCTACCTCGAAGTGCAAGAACATAATAATTTTTATGAAAAGCAGTGCTAAATGAAGCATTAAAAGCACTGTTAAAACGCGAGAACACTTTTCAGTTCATATTTATCTACAATCAATCCTAAATGCTTTCAAAATGTTTAAGACATGTATTCAACAACATGTAAAGCAAAAGATGTTTAAGTAATTTTATGTTGCCTCTCGCAGTTAATCATTTTTTATGTTAATATCTTTAATATTATGGACAGACAAAAGTTTAACAACTTTACATCCTTTGTAGTTTTGCACAATTCAAATACAATATGTTTGCTTAGTTGTTTAAATGTAGAAATGATTCATGTGTTTGGAAGAAATCAATCAATAAAAATCAATTAAAAATGTACACCCAACGACAACAAACATTACACGAGTTAAACCATTGCCGATAGGCAATATGTTAGACACGGAAATGCCACGGGTAGGACCGTGTAGTTAAAGGCGGGGTAGAAATGGAACAATAAAAATCGGATGTGTTACACTCACATGACTTTCTCTAGCTACTCTATAAACATACTTCTTAAAAAAAGATAATTCTTCTTTCAACACCACGCAAATCGAGATACACATTAGCAGAATTTTATTACTTAGTTCCTTATAAGTAGACTGGAACTTTGGGAATGCACTAGGCTAAAGTGATAGTCAAATGTTCTAAAAGTTGTTGTTATGCGATTGTCATTGCAAATTGCTTCTTTGTTTGGCCAGGAGTAGAACAAAAGAAAAACGGACACGCCTGTCTGAGAAAAGTATAAGTACTTCACAATTGAAGCTAATAACAAATGATACCTAAAAACGGTAAACTCCACGAAAAAAATGTATATGACATAACTTGCGTATTTTAACAAGATCTACATTTTTTGAAAAGTAAATTTGTATCTATCTCTTACGGTTTACCAGTTATGCCAAATAAAGCAAAATTTATCCAGAATAAACCGGTGTTCAGAAGCTATTCCCAGAAAATTCAAGCTATACATTTTATTTGTGATAGAAATGGCTTTAATATATGGTATTTTAATAAAATCATTAGAGTCGTTTTTATGAAAACCGAAATTTTCGAAAATCGTTCCATGTAATGCGTAGTTAGGGGTAGGGGATTTTCTTGAAAATTTTCGTATCGCATCCTTGCAAGATGCCAACATTAAATACGAAGTTTGGTATTTAACCGTGTTTTCGTTTTTGAGTTATCCTATTCACACGCACACACACAGACACATACACACGGACCTGTTTCTGAAAATGCTTTTTTTTGGGCCCAGGGGGTCCTAAAGCACGCATTTCTGGTGAAATCTCGACATCGAATTTTTGGGTGTAACACAATACTTCTCTATCCCTATGTATATTGAACATACGGGGCTAGAGAAAGTAAAAAGGAGTTACAAGTTGCAAGCATCTGGGCCATCTGCCCGCCACCGACTGATATGCAGCCCTGTAGCCAACCTGATATATGAAAGGGAAATGAGGAAAGAATAATCGTGATAGCATAGAGGAACCCAGCATTCGCTCTGGCTACCAGAGGCAATCATTGTAACAGCGAGTGGTTACCGGGGATTGAATGCGGGCCATGGACTTTACCGCTCTTGATTATAAAAGTATAAACTTTACTTTCTCAAAAAGAAACAATCTTAATTTTGTCATAAGTTAAAATTATAGTTCCTATTTGTACATATCAACGGCTTTCCTGTTCAGAATGTTAAGGAAAGAGTATTGACGCATTTTATATACAGCTACCTTGTTTTCTTCATAGCATTCTAATGTAAAGGATACAATCTGGAGGTTTTCTAATGTTATTACTAGCATTCCCTAAAGTAAATATCTCACGGTTGCTGATCGGGTTTTAGAAGTTTAGAATCCTTCTATTTTTCCCGTTTCGGTTAACAGATGGCAGGGAAGTGGCGACCTTTTTTACCCCAGGGAATTTTCCCCTTACTAGTTTCGATTAGAGGCTGAGTGCGGTCCAGGGCGTGTGGCGGAGCTGGAATCAACTGAAAATACCTCTTAATTGACAAAAGGGAACACCTAGATGGCTTCCTTTCATTTTCTTTCTTACAATTTCTATGTACTTTATCACGGCTTGGGCATAAAATCGATATGTGAAATACAGTACATCCGAACTGGCAGAATGGAGCCTTAAAAGAAAATAAATAAAAGCCGACATTTTATATTCACAATCCTCTCCGATGACCACAGAGCGGTCGATAGTGATTTTACTTATTGAATTTGACGTGACCAATAAGTATTTAGTTTTTAGTTTTGCTTTTTAACGATCGCTTTTAATGGAGCGGCGGTTCATGGGTTTTAATGCTTTTAACTTTCTTCCGCGTTTCAGTTATTTTAGTACTTTTCGCTCCTTTTTGAAATTTTTAGATTCAGGTGTGTCTTTTGCCCCAGTACTTTATTCCCTGTTTTTTTTAATGGCTTTCTTCTTTTAATTTTAATTTCTGTTTTATATGATTCTAGATTTGTTGTTTTTATTTAAACTTGTTTTATGTGCGCTAATGACCTTAGTAGTTGATCACCCTTAAACACCAACCATCATCATCATTTACATTCACATCGCTTTCTGTACTCTCTATTATATATAAATGTGTAGGAGAATTAATATTACGGTCGTCTCCTTAGGGCGGTAGTAGCGCAGCAGCTTGCCAAGCGGGAGACCTGGGTTCGATTCCCGGTAGCGGTTTGTGGATTTTTCCCCCGCCGGGAAACCTGGCCCGGAGTGCACTCAGCCTCGTGAGGTCCCAGGGAAGCTAATTGAGTAGCTACTTGATGGAAAAGTAGCGGGTCCAGGTCATGAGGACCGCATTAACCGGCCGGGGGGTTCGAGGTGCTGACCACTATATACATCAATGCTGCACCCTATCCATGACGTCTGTCATGGACGCAGTGGCCGGGTGGTAGGCCAAGGCTCCTTGTGAGCTATCGTTCCATGGAGTTACCTTCTTAAAATTAATATTAAGACAACTCATTTTAATTTAGACAAACATTTGTGGAAATAGTTACATTACTAATTCGTTACTGATTCAAACAAAGTAGCGATAGTAATTTTTTTATGCACTGGATGCAATATACTGACCCTAAAAATCCACAGTTTCCGTATAATCACAAGAAACAAATGAACGTCGAAAGACTTTAATAGTATATTGCGATACAAGTATGGACGGTGTACTATTGCAGAATTGAGGAAAAGTTTGAAAAGAGGAAACAAAGTTGAGTTTGTAAATGAATTAAAATATTGATTGGGTGCAAAATGACTTCTATGAAACAGAAACTTTTGGTAGTCAATGCTATCTAGCTTTTCATTGTTTCTATGACCTAGGCTTGTTGGTTGTGAAGACAACGTTATCTGTAATACACTAATCAGAAGCGGTGTAAGTTTTGTAATAGAGAAAATGATGGTGGAGTGCAAATAGGTAGAGAAAGCCTGGAGAGTGGTATGCTCTACATTAATTCCGGAGAAGTCTAAACAAAGCTACGAGTTAGTGAAACACCTGTTTTACTTACCGCACCTGTGCTTTTTGAGTCCATACCAAAATTGCGTTGTTGTTTTTTTTTTGTTTTTGTTTTTTTATAGCAACCAGGTTAGACTTGGGAATGTTTACGTCCAATAGTTGATCAAACCCGGCGGCGGATGATGGAATATTTTTGGGCGTAAAAATCCTTCGCATGGCTTCCTTCGGAAAAGAAAAATTACGTTGGTCCCTAATAAAGAGACCTCTGAGCAACAAAAGCGGTATCTCACGCCCAACATGGGACATTGAGAACCACAGCAGTTAAAGTGTGTTCATAAATATAATTCCTTTTCCACTTATTACGTCCAGGACGTTAAGCTAAAAAGCAAAAACAAAACAAAGAAAACATTCTCGAAAAAGGCTTATGGTAGAAATAAAATAGTGTATTTTAAAGAGAAGTTTTCGTATAAGATGTTTTCGTTTATCGCTTCACGTTAAACGCATCGTCACAGGTATTCCAAGAAAATTCAAGATACTCATTTTATTTGTCATGTAAATATATTTAATATGTGGGCTTTTAATCAAAACGGTTAAGCATGTTTTTGAAAAAAGGAAACATTTCAAACAATCCTCTCTTTAAAGGGCAGTTTTGGGTGGGAAATTTTACTGAACATTTTCGTGCAGCATCTCTAGAGGGTACTGAACTTCAATATTAAGCATAGTATATATTCTCCTTTTCATTTTTTAGTTATGCTGTTCACACACACACACTGACCTTTCTATAAAATATTTTTTTTTGGAGGGGGGATGTCTAGGAGCCTGAAAACATTTATTTTCGGAGAAATCTCGATATACAGTTTTTGGATGGAATACAATATCTACTATCGCAACTTACTCCCAACTGTTTTTGTGTGACTCATTTAAAAATAATCGAACTTTTTAATGCAATTAAGTGATACAATAAGGTCCCTAAACAGTTGTAGTATTGGAATTTTTATTTTAAGATGATTTCGCTGTAACGAGTGAGATTCGCATTCGGAAGTTGCGGGGTCGATTTCCGTCATTTTATTCAACCCAACCATGAGTATCTTCGTGGTTTCCCGGGTCGTTAGGCGAATATTGAAGCAGATCCACTATATGACTATTTTCCTGTTTATCATTTCCTGTCTCCATCACTTTAATCCAATTCGCAGATTATCGACTCTCATGTTTATACCTTCTTATAAAGAATATATCGATTGTATAAAAAGTTGCGGAATAGGTGTTTAGTTTGCGGCAAGGTTCTTCACTCAGAAAATCTGCAACCCATGCAGGCGAGAAAGACATTTACCAAGGAGAAGACGTTTTTCTCAAACTGTGTTAGATGGCAATTGGTTATCAAAATATATTTCATATTCACTACTAGAAAGTGAATGTTTTTTGTTACAAATTAATTCTCATTCTGTTAATCTTATAAGAGACTGGATTAGTATTGGCCAATTTAAAGAACTTGCTGTTTTACTATGTTTACTATAATCATTTCAATATTTTCTGTATTTATTTATTTTACAGGTACCAGTTACGACCAAACATACATACATACACATATATAATACACATATATACACATATCACAAAATTCGACCACACAAATTCGCAAGATTGTAGAGGGGTCTTAGCAATAGTTTTAGATAGGGAACCTATTGTCCGTTTTAAGAAATCTCAAATTTGTGGCATGTTTTCTGGATCGCACATCAATGGTCGAAAATTAACAAAATATTGAGTTGTGAATCTTATTTTCAATCATAATTCCTCATTTGTATGCCAGTAGTCATGGAAATGATGATGCATAACCAATACAATATTTAAAATTATTGGACTTGTAACTATGGCAAGATTTCCATTTTGTTTGAGGGTGTGCACGCCACTGATAACAGCTCAGTTGAACATATGTAGTTAGCTGTAATTCTCCACCAAAACATGCTGGTGGGTGAGTGGGTATAGCGCTGGTCATCTAATCCAAAAGTTACAAAGTTTGCATCGCTCTCTGAAGTTTACATTTTTAGTTTATTAATTTTCTTATTTTTCTGGAAGAGTACACCATCATAAAGGCACTAATACGATTAGTTTACATTTCTGAAACCAAAACAATAAACCGACTAGTGTTTAAAACGACTGTGATTGAAATCTATTCAATATTCTATTCTATACTATGGAGTAAAAGATATTGTCTGGATTCGACCAGCGGCACTTTGACTTTATTGTCTATTATATATAATGTAAGAAACATCATAGGCTAAGTGTTCTATCAATCAGGAACCTACAATATGTGTTTGAACCTATGAAAAAGTTGATAAATCCAAATATTGATGTTTCCAGAGAAACCTAGTTAAAAAAATACTGTCTGCTTATTTATGTTCTGTGTGAATATTGTTGATTTCCCCATTTTCAATATTCGATTACTAGAAAAAGAGAATAAAAACTCATTTTAGTTTTAAGATTCAGTAAAAATATAAAAAAAAAATTCTGGTAAAATACTACAGAATTATCTACAGAAAAAATCAAAACATGACAAAAACAGAATACAAAACTAATAAAATCTCGATTATATTGATACAGATATGTAATAAATCAATCAATCTACTATTATCAATAAGTTAATACAGGATAAATATGTTGACATTCATTCTTAATGTATCAATAGGTAAATTGTGTAAGTTGTTATATAAGGATTGCATTCTAAGTAGGTGAAAGCTTGTGCGAATCACTATTAACCATTGAAATGAAAAACATATTACGCAATCTATTGAGGAATATTTGGAACATAAAAATGCATGAAGGCGGTGCCGTGGCCGAATGGTTAGACCGCTCGCCTCCCAACTAAGCGGCCCGGATTCGATCCCAAACGTCCACATGTGAGATTTCAGGTGGACGAAGCGGCATGTGGGCAGGATTTCTCCGGGTCCTTCGGTTCCCCCCGCCACTTATTCCATCAGTTGCTCCATCATCACACATTTCGCTTCCATTTCATATCATCCACTTCCTCACGCCCATGGCTGGCTGCGGGCCGACTTCTCATTCCAGGTTCTCCATTATGTGCTTTCGTGCCGTTGACTCTCTGACAGACTTCTGGCCCCTAAGCATCCACTTGCAGGTCCTAGAGGTGTGTCAGTCCTACATGACGGGAGGGTAACCCGACTACGAAAAAAAAGAAAACAAAACCAAACACATGAAGTGCCTTAAGTTAGGATCGTCAATCCTATTATTCAGTACTTTTGTTGTAGGAGATAATATAACATATACTAAGGTTTCATTAATAATTGAAAGTACATCTCAACTCATCACTACGATAGACAATTAAGTAACCTATGAAAGGTGGATTACCTATTTCAAAATGATGCACAGAAGGGTCTCCTCGTTCCTGCTTTCAGCGAAGTTGGTTACACAATGCGCAGTAGGCGATTCGAGGAGCATCGAGCAAAGTTTCTCTCTCTCTCTGCTTCGCTCAATTATCAACCATTTGTTAATGACTGCGGTAAGGGATGGGCTCGGGCATTTCAGGCCGAATGACGAGGATCAGGAGATAAATAACGAGTCTTCAGGTTAACCCGTTGTGAACACTGAATATATTTTCATTCTTCACTGTTCGTAATTTTAAAGCGTGTTATGTCCTGGCGGCTTTTTCTGCCGAACTTAGTTCAGCAATGTTACTGTTTATAATGCCATTACTTCTCAATTCCTCAGCAACTTTCTTAGCGTAGCAATGATTAAACGCCGAAACTTTTTGGCGTCGAACACTTCTCGGTACGACCATAATATACTGGCGATGTTACATTTTATAACGCACCAAATTTTGACATTGAGTGACTGTACTTTTCAGCAAGGTGATTATGTTAAGACTTCTCAGATCTGCTCGATTTCATAGTATTTGTACAAAATTTCGTTCACAGGGACTTTTCAATTTATAGGTTGATAATTCATGGTGATTGGCTTGGGTGCTCTATGGGCGTACCTTTTCTTGGGCTCTAGTTTGACGGTGAAGCGAGGGCCGTGGGGAAGAAGGGTGAGGTCACCTGCTTGTCTTCCTGCTGAATTTGCAGCCATGGTGTTGAGGAATGGCTTCTGATGAACATATTGAACGCAACCTAAACCAACCCAATCCACGAGGCCGGAATAAAAGTAAACAAAGGCTGACAAATCCTTAGATGTGATAGAAAAAGCAAGCACAGGTTAAAAATAAACTTCAATTTTGCCTCCCCCAATTTTAATAGCTGGTCCATGGAGGCTAGGTTCGTGTGCTAGGTTACCGCAGAGTGAAGTTGGTAAACCCGATACTTTCTTAGTCAGACCTGACGGTCACCATTCGAGATAAACCTGATACATATCTGGAGAATTCCCAAATCTGTAAAACATTATTGGGATGCGATGATATATTTTACGACTCAGCATTTATTACGTATTTTGACATTGACGGCTTTTACAAGACCGTCCTACCACCCACTCAAAATGCAGTAAAGTCAAAAAAGAATACAAACAAAACTATACAAGTGTTAATAGTCATCATTTGGCATAGAGCGTTTGCATCCCTTTCTAAGCTCTTACTAATGTCTCTTTGTCACCTTCTCTTTGGTTTCTCTATATTCCCATCCGTCTCTCTCCCTCTCCAACTCACTCTCTCTGTGCCATTAAATCCCCAGACTAATTGAATTCCCCTGTTATTGGATCAAGCTGTTACCATCGTCCTGAATGATATGAAGGAGAACCTCAAGTGACTGTGCACTATTCTCTATACCAACCAAAATATTAAAAGCGATCCCCTTTCTTCATTCAGCAAGAATCTTCTTCTTATTATTATTGTTAATATTATTATTATTGTTAATAGTATTATTATTGCTATTATTAACTTGAAATAGCTCCGTTGAGTTCTGCAACTTTTTTAGTGCTTAAAGAAACATCTGCACTCGTCAAATATGGGGTAGATGCGCCACCTGGTAGATACAATACAGGAGCGTGACTGAGCATAATTTTCACTGCTGAAAAGCACTTTTAAGCTACCGTATATATACTATGCTGCTTGTGATAACGCATTTTGCCCGTTTCTAAATAGAGAAAGAAGGTAAATAATGTACATTTGGCTACGGCGAATAGAATGAGTAGAAGATAATGTCATTCCGGTTCAATGCGTCCTTTGTAATCTTTCTTTTCTCCTGTAGTTCCTGTTTACTTGAAAATCATAATCATTCATTCGACTACCCTATCAAGGGCTGAATATTCCAGACAGCAGGAGCATTAAATAACCTGAGATTGGAATCTTTTGTGCAAACTGCGAGGCCGAGAGGGGAAGTCTGTAACCCTGAGGGAATATATCCGTGCTGGACGGCTGTCATAACATCTCCCACCGTCCTGGCTGACAAAGAGCATTTCCCAACAAAGGTGAAACGATTGTTTTCTGTATCAATATTTCTCCGCATCCCGTCCGAGAACCCGGGGTAAGTTCTTTATTCTCTTTACACATGCGTAGCGTTTGTTATCTTTGGCGAATATTTGACAAATGTATTATCATCTCAAGAGATGGGCTTGCAGAGATTTATTCATCTACACATTTCTTTCAAGCTCTCATTTCCGAAAGTTTTAATGCTACGTATAACGGGAAGATAACGAAAAGATGTCGCCAAAAATCTAACCAGACTGTGCAATTTTTATTTTGATACTCCATCATGAAGTTTCTCCATTTCTCTCTGTACTTATAGGGCACTGGAACTGAATTGTCTAACTTTATTGATTTTAAAGCTGTTTATTTGAAAATTAGTTCTCTGAATGTGAGTAAATAGAGAATTTTTATTCGCAGTCGGCATACCCTACCCTATTTAGGACTAACTCCCCTCTAGGACTTACAAGCGGATGCCTAGGGGTCAGAAGCCTGTCGGGGAGCCAACGACACAAAACCACAGAACGGAGAACCTGGAACAAGTGGTGAACCCGCAGCCAGGTATGGACTTGAGAAAGAGAATTATATGAACTGCAAGCAAAATTGATGGTAGCAAAGGTGAAGATAGAGCAATTGGTGGAACGAGTGGCGGGGGAAAACCGAAGGACCCGGAGAAAACCCTCCCAGACGCCGCTTCGTCCACCAAAAATCCCATATACGGGTGCTTGGGATCGAACCAGGTCGCCTAGATGGGGCGCGAGCAGTCTAACCACTCTGCCACAGCACCGCCAAATAAAGAAATTACTGCACAAAATCTCAAAAGTTCACATAATGCAATTAAATATTCTTAATGAGCGAAAAGTTTATCTAAAACCGCATTTCGCCTTCACATGTGTCAGAGGTGTGTGAAAGTGACATTTTATGATACTTTGGACACAGTGAACAGAAACTTAAGGATTGATTTAAGTTCACACTCTTAGTTGTAGAGAAATCAATGTTTTGTAAAGTTGTTGGTGTTAAAATTTTCAGCATTTCTTTGAGCTAATAAATATAGCAGTTAGAACATTCATCCTTGAATCATCACCTGACACATTTAAGACTATATGCAAATTTGCTTATAGATAAATCAGAGTAAAACTGAAAAATAAGGAATAAATTTCATGCGCAAAAAATGTAAAACTAATACGTAAACACCAAAAGAAAAGAGAAATAGGATTAGAAGATAGCACATGGGTGATACATACATGTAAATCGGATCGTAAAAAATTTCGATCAAAATGATTTACAGTTGTCTGTAGCATATTTATATGATATAATTACAAAATAGAAAATGTTGCCATTTTCAGCTAAAAACTCAGTCCCAGTATATCTTTACTCGTAATGGTGAATCAACATCAGGGTTAACATTTCAATCCACTTATCTCCAAAACTATTTTTGAGGTCATTCAATCTTATTAAATATCAGTTGCTTTACGGCCAAAGAATATCATGTGAACCAATCAGATGCTACCTTCATTCTTGCACTATAAATGCGCGAATCCCGACTTTGAAGCCATCAGTTTACCCGAGAAATTTTGGAGTAAATATTATATAGTTTTTCAGAAAATGTGGAAGGCGACCAAACCTTCACCGAGAAGATTTAGACCACGCCACTGAAGATGTTCACCGCATATATATTATAGTTCTGAATCGAGATTTTATAAGGAATGTTTAAATTCTCTATGACGCAAACCAAGTGAACAAATGAAATTCACTATTTTTACTACTATCAAAACAATATCTAAGTTTAGGGATTTAGCAGAAAGGTTTTCTTGGTATATTAAGCAGTGATATTGCATTTTAGAAATGGTTTCTACTTAAGCTGCCTCTGGCTGCAGTAATTTAATTGTCGGAATGTAATATTAACGGAACAGTTTTTGAATCGATAAAATAATGAAACAACCTATTCATGAAAGTCCTTTAACTATATTATATTTGTCCTGTTTTTTTATTTATTTTATGTTTCATCTTTTTAATATTAATACCTTATATTCGAGAATTATATACTTTTATTTATTTATTACTTTTTTAGTTTGTACAACTCCTTCTCGTTTTTCTGCAAACCCAGGTGCTCCGTTTGTTGTTACACCAGATACATTTGTATATTTCAAGCCAAAGTTGGTTCAAGGTTTCAGTGACATCCCCCATTAAATCATTAGATTTATTGGTGCCTGTAAGAACGACAATGTAAACTAATTCTTTTGGAATATTGAAATATTTATCAACTCCCCGCGAGAAAATTGCTAATTGGACAGTATTGCTACCATCACTACTCTCACCGAGTGCCGAAGTATAGAACTGAAAATTTGTAAAGTTCTCTCTACAGGGTGTATCTTCATTGGTGTCATATATTTGGGGGACGTGTTTCTGACATCAAAACCGTAAAAAACAGTTCATATTAACATGGGCCTGAAAATCATTTATTTCAGAGTTACAACACAAAATCTAAAGTTCTAAAAGTTGCTCGCAGTGGCTTCCTCTTAGTTCGATGCATGCAGCAAGTCCTGTTGCCCTTCATCAGGAATTTCAAATGCCCAGTTATGAGTATTATGAAAATTGCAAGTAAAACCAGCAACAGAGTACGCCAGAACACGGAACACAGACTTACTGTATGCAGAGAAGCAAGAGGAAGCCACTTCGAGCAATTTTTGTAACTTTCGATTTTGTATGTAACTCGAAAATATGTGATTTTTAGACCCATGCACACAGGAGCCCTTTTACGTTCTCTACTCGTACTATGTAGACGTATTTAAGTTTGCTATCTTCCAAGGATGCGACACGAAGATTTTCAAGAAAATCCCACCACCGCCTGCTACCCTTTACATGGAAGTTTTTTCGAAATTTTTAGTTTTTTTCAAAAATGGCTCTAACGATTTTGATTAAAATATGGTAACTATATTAAAGATATTTACCTGACAAATAAAATGTACATCTTGAACTTTCTAGGAATAGCCTCTGAAGACTATTATGGATTAATTTTAAGGAATTTTGCATAACTGCTAAACCGTAAGAGATCGACACAAACTTACCACATAGAAAATGTAGAGCACATTAAAACACACAATTTAGGTTCTATACATCCTTTTCGTGGAGTTGATCGTTTTTAAGATATTCCTTCTTGTTGGTTTCCAGTTTGAAGGACTTATACTATTCTCATACAGGAATTTGTCTATTCCTGGCCGTACAAACAAAAGAACTTCAGTCACATAGCAACCAGCTTTTGACTATCACTTTAACCTATGGTACTTCCTTATTTCGCTTCTACTTACAAGAAAGCAAGTAATAACACTATTTCTGCTAATTTTTCTCGATTAGCTTGAGGTAAATAGAAGCATAAGCTTTTTAACAATAATTTGTTGCAGAGATGTAGAGAAGGTCATGTGAATGGAGCACATAAGATTCTGTTATTGCTTTGATGTCAGGAACACGTCCCGTAAACATATGACACCAATAAAGATATATCCTTTATATTGAATGCGAATACGTCGATCTACAGTCTGTCGTGACAAACCTAATTTTGCAAGCTGCGCTTTTTTACAAAGACAAATAATATCAGCCACGCTCTCAATTTATTCGTTAACAAACTCGCCATCTGAAAATGGCTTAGATTTTTTTTACATTAACTTCTGTTACTGCGTAATTCGCTTTTACAGGAAATTCAGTTTGAAACAACACATTCTTAAAAAGTAACCGCTGCACCGAAAGTTTTATTTTAAGTTTGAATATCTTGTCTTCACGAAATTGACCCTCAAATTTACCATATGAAGCCAGATGTTTTGTGTTGTAATGTCGCTTTGTGTTATTCTCCTCAAACACTGAAACTGTTTCACTGCTAATTAAACACACTGTCTTCTTGTTTACTTCAGTAAAAATCTGATGTGTTACACTCACATGATTTTCTCTAACTGCTCTACAAACAGACTTCTTACAAAAGATTATTCTTCTTTCTTCACAATGCTATTCGAGATAAACAATAGCAGAATGTTCTTATTACTTAATTCCTTATAAGTAGAGGAGAACTAAAGGACTACGCTATGCTAAAGTGATAGTCAAATGTTTTAAAAGCTGTCGATATGCGCTTGTAATTGTAAATCGCTTCTTTGCTTGGCCAGGAGAGCAAAAGAAACACGGACACTTCAGTCTGAGAAAAGTATAAGTACTTCACAACTGAAACTAATAACAAGGAATACCACAAAAACGATAAGCTCCACGAAAAAAATGTACATGACATAACTTACCTATCTTAACAAGATCTACATTTTCTGTATTTTAAGTTTTTGTCTATCTCTTACGGTTTATTAGTTATGCCAAGTTAAGTAACATTTATCCAGAATAAACAGGTCTTTAGAAGCTATTCCCAGAAAATTGAAGCTACACATTTTATTTGTTATAGAAATGGCTTTGATATGTGGAATTTTAATCAAAATCGTTAGAGCCATTTTTAAGAAAAACAAAATGTTCTAACTTTTTTCCATGTAAAGGGTAGTTAGGAGTGGGGGGATTTTCTTAAAAAGCTTTGTGTCACATCCTTGAAAGATACAAATGTTAAATACCAAGTTTGGTGTATAACCGTCTTTTCGTTTTTGAGCTATGCTGTCCACACACACACACACACACACACACACACACACACACACACAACCTGTTTCTTAAAGTGTTATTTTTTGTTTTCTTTTTTAATTCTGGGGTCCTAAAATATGTATTTCCGGTGAAATTTCGACATCGAATTTTTGGGTGAAATTCAATACTTATTTGAAATGATCTACCTCCGTCAGAAACATTTTCTTGCCCCTAGACTTAGAAGCCATAGTTATTACTTATAAAAATAGCAGAATTATTATATTCTTAAAATATTTCATTAACACTGACACTATAATGTGAGCGAACAACTCCAAACTGGAAAATAACTTGAAAGTTCTACAAAGTAACGACAATAAAACTTCTGGCAAACACCTACTTTGAAAGTAGCAACGTTACTGCGCGTTCAGCATTTCTTGGAGGCTTCAAAGCGATGCGCGATAGGTAGGATCATAATGGGTATTTCTTAAAACGGAAGTGATTTCTCCACGTTTTGGATGAAAGAGTGATTATTGGAGACGGAAAAATCCATGAAGAGTAACTTATTTCATAAATAATATTAAACTTAACTCCATGGCACGACCGTCCACATGGGACCTTGGCCTACCGTCCGGCCGCTATCTAGGCAAATGGGGTGCAGTGCTCGAGTCCCTCCCAGGCGGTTGATGCGGTCTTCTCGATCTGGAGCTCTGCTTCTCAATTAAGTAGCTCCTCAGTTGAACCCCTTGGGACCTCACGAGACTGAGTGCACCCCGGACTAGGTCTCCCAGCGGATAAACATTCCCCACTCTGGTACTGGGAGTCGAACCCAGGTCTACCGCTTGGCAAGCAGTCGCGCTTCCACCGTGCTAAGGAGACGACCCATAAATAACATTATAACTTACAAATATCACTGCGATGGGAGGGTCGTGGGTTGGACAATCTGACATAGAGCTTCACAATGCATCTACATCCAGGTTGAGGATTAAAGAGCAAACATAAATTTTTTGTAGTGTTTGACGCCTGTGGCGCCACATGCGATACAAACATAACTGAGAGCAGTGTTTAGTTTTTTTCGGAAAAGAAAACAAGCCCTTTGGGATCAGCTGACAGCCACAGGAAGAGAAAAGTTAACAATCAAGATGCGAAAATATGAATAGGATAATGGGAAACCTTTCCCTCGGGCGCACCAGGTTATAAAACAATTGCTGGTGTTTATTTGAATTATTAAATTACTATAATCGTCGTGACCAATCATAGACATTATCCGCCAAAGTTAAAATATTTAATTTACAGATGATATGAAACACTCTCGTGTCATAAAAGGCTTATTGATTAACCAGTTTCTTACTTTCTCTACTAGTACACAGTACGTAAGTAGAATACTATTGTACTCCACCCAAAATTTTGATATCTATATTTCACCGGAAATATACGTTTTAGGGTCCCCTCTATCCCAAAAAATTGTTTAAAGAAGGTTCGCGCTCGCGCGCGTGTGTGTGAACAGGATAACTCAAAAACAAAAGTAGGTGAAATGCCAAACTTGGTATTTTAGTTTAGTATCTCCTTAGAATGCGACAAGAAGGATATTAGGAGTATCCACTACCCCAAACTACTCTTACTACAAAAAAAAAAAAATCGAAAACTTTCATTTTCTCAAAAATGGCTCAAACGATTTTGATGACAATATATTTTATTAAAGGTATTTACGTGATAAATGAAATGTATATCTTTAAATTTAAGGGAATACTTTCTGAAGAGCACTTCATTTTGGATGCATTTTGTATAACTGATAAACGTTATGGTTTACGAGTTATACAAATTCATCCAAAATGAAAAGGCTTTTAGAGGTTATTCCAAGAAAATTCAAGATATTCATTTCGTTTGTCATTAATATAACTGAAATATAGCATTTTAATCAAAATCGCCAAATCCATTTTTGAGAAAAGATATGATTTCGAAAAATATACCATGGAAAGATTAGTTGGGTTGGGGGGATTTTCCCAAAAACCTTGGTGTCGGTCCTTGGAAGATACTGAATTTAAATACAATTTGGTATTTAATTGACATTTCGTTTTTAATTATACTGTCCGCACACACGCGCGGGCGGATCTTTTTCTAAAAGATTCTAGTTTTATATTCGGCGACCATGACACTTTTATTCTCAGTGAAATTTCGGTGTGAAACTTTGTGTATAATACAATACCTTCTCTAGCTGCTGTGTATATTGTATTACATACGTGCCAGAGAACGTAACTATAACACACTCTACTGAAAACTTTAAGAGTTTTAATTTTGTACAGATCCCTTAAGTGCGAAGAGGACAATGTGCGTAAAGAATGGGCACTTAGAACTAGTGGTGTATTAATTTCCATTTTGCAAACGTATCCAAGTATATGACGTAATTTTGTGGAGAAGTTGCCCCAGTCTTAGCTGCAGTTTGAGCCCCTGGGAGTCTGCAAGGGAACATGTTCTGTCATGGAGTAACCGCGGCTGTTAAATGTTATAATTGGCGTTTGTCAGATAATGCGACATTATTCCTTTTCCCAAGAGGATGGAGTCAACACACTACACGCATTTGCTTTTAGTGCCTGCCGCTGCGAAGGCTGTAACTCACTGTGGAGTAGAGGTATCAGGTTCGATTCGCTCGCGTGTAACGGAATTAGCATTGCATTTCTACTCATGTTTACCGTTATTTTCTGCTTTTTCCAACAGTAATACATATAGCGTTACGGAAGTGGTTTCTCTTGTATATTTATACTTTTCTAATTACGTATCACCTATATGTGGAACTGCATTTTATCCCGCAAATGTATAGTGTTGCTATTTGCTAAAGAAAGTGTTATTCAAAACTTTAGCATGTTTAGTAATGTCTTCCATTATTCTCATTTTATAGGGTCTTTAAGAATCAAATACAATTATTTGTACTATTTTACGTCAAAATATAGTATTTGTCTATTAGAGCAAACAGCAAAATCCAGGCAACTGCAGTCACCGGACACGCGAGTCACAACACCGGCTATTTTACTTGGGACCTCCCCATTCTTTACCACACGAACACTTGATTATTTCGTCTTAACTATCACATCTATTCGAATATCTTCCATAAAGGAGCCTGTACGCAGATACATAAACTTTTACGAATTTGGAGAAGATTGTCATATTAGCAAAATAATTCATAAAGTGTGGAGGGTTAAATTTTGTGTATGGTAAAAAGGCCTAAACAGCTAAATTTAAGAAACAGAATTTAAAGCAGTGTATACAATTTTGGGATATTTATTCTAAATATTTTAAATAGACACGTTCTTCCTGTGTTTATGTACAGATGCTACACTATGATTACCTTATATTGCAATATTCCTTTCGTCGCCGTTGTCACAATGCTGTTCTACACATGAGAGAAAAATATACATTTGTTTATCCATTTATCTCTGCACTGCCTGTGTAGATGGAGGTAAGGCCGCTATTTACACGTATTAATATATCCCTTTTCTTTTAAAGGGAGGAAATGACAAAATATGACAGTTTTAGTTCCTTTATCAATTGGAATTTTGATTAACGTAGTTTGAAACTAAATATGCATTTCCAGAAAGAGAGCGAAATTAAATTGCATATTCCAAACCCGTTATTCTCCTAATCTCCCAGTACAGGTATGCTGTTTTGCCTTCCCGAGAGATGGATCACACACTGAGCTACCTTGACTTAGCATTGTGGTTGATGTCACCAACCTCATAACGTCTGCAAAACGGTGTTTGTAAGTTTATTAATTATTTCAACACCTTACATCATGTCAGAGAGTTACTACCAAACTCGGTTAGAAATAGACTATTCTACCCATCTTACAAGTAAAAAATTATTAGATTTATATATTCTTGTGGAGTAAATCATTTTATTTGGAAAAAATAACTAATTGTTTCGAAAACAGCTGATCATAGAACAAAGATGATATTCTACTTTCTTGTTTATAATGCCTCTATGAATCATATATTAGAGGAAATGTAAGCAGTTGCCTTCCACCCTCGTTATTCACCATTTTCTTTGCAGAACGCTTCACATTTTCATGGTCACTGGTATTTTATATTGTAATCAAAAGAGGTCCGTTGTCAATACGGATGTAGAATGGAGGACTGGTCTTTGGGACCCAATTGACATGGTTTTTAAAGACAGATATAAAAAAAAATTTAAATTGAATTTAGCTAAAGTTGAAGTATCCTAAAACCTGAAACTGAAAGGAAGTGAAATAAAGTGAAAATGCAGTTCAGCAGTTCCTTGCTCACAGTACCGACATTCCTCGATTACTGCCCCAATTTATGAGAAATAACGCAGGTTGTCAATAAATCATGCATAAGACAGTTCTCAGCATTCACACTGCGCAGTAACTAATACACAGGCTATTCCCTCTACATTCTACGGTTAAGATATCTCGCAAAGATTATAAACTGTTGTCAACTCCTATGTCCCAGTAGCTCGGCTAACAGCTGCTGAAGGTTGTTGAAGCCTGAAGGTATCTTGGGGCGATAAATGAGAAATCGAACATCCTGCTGATGTCCAGTTCTATAACAGTTTTGAATGATAATTTCTAATAAGGAAAATAATATTCCTTTTGGATAATTGATACAGATCCGACGCAACCTTTAATAGCTTTGTTAGCCACTAGAATATTAATTATACTTTAAGGGTTAAAGATATAGGCTGGACAACGGAGTGGGACACTACCAAGTACTGCGACCTACATAGATCTAATGTGGTTAACACCCCCCACGAGTAAGGGATGAAGTGAGGAAAATGTACGAGGATACAGGCCGCAGGCAGGCCAGAAAGACAAACATTTCCAAGTCCGCTGACCCGAGCCACTTCTGCAGCCGCCAGAGGGGGCAAGCAAGCCAACTGCTCAGCTGGCAGCTCTCTAGTGTCCGATTATTCTTTCCATTCAGCATGCATCTGCGCCAGCTTCCCGCACCGTCATACACTACGAAATTTAGAACACAACTAGAGATGAGAAGGAACTGGAAATTATGGAACTGAAATTTTAGTAGCACCGCAGCACTAACCTTCGGACATTAAGGAAATTACAAAAATCAATGGATTAGAGAGGGCTGTCACCATGGATAGGTCCCGGGACCTCCCAAATGCGAGTCAACACGTTCCCGCGGTGCCACCGCGCTTATATGTACCTACCCAGAGCATAAAGTTTTGTTAACATTTTCCAAATAATTAAGGTATTAGTTAATGCCCCAAAACACCTTGAAGTTTTAGCTTCGGTTATGTGTTAGAACTTTACTTTTAGAATTTTTTAATCCTTCAACACATTACATTTAAATGTGCAAGAGAAACTGGCCTATTTTTCTGCATTTACTGTATTTAATTGGCGTTACACTTTTGTGCATCACAAATTTTCCATAACAAGTAGGTGGTTTGTAAACAACCTTAGTCAAATTTTCAGGGCAAACTCAAGAAAAGAATGCAATTCAAAAACTGGAATATGGCTTTTGCTACAGTTTTCAATTTCTCAGGAGTAATGAACAATATATTCGACCACTGAGGATACATTTTTACAAAAGTTATTATAAACACAACTGGAGCAACCGGAGAAGAAATGGTTTATATTTTTTCAAAATTACAACTCTGTCATATAGAGCACTTGGTTAATTAGAATAACGAGAGTAAAATAAAATGTTTTCTCAAAAACAATTAAAGGTAACTGCATGAAATATCAAAGACACTTATAAGCGTGGTGGTGCAGCACGTCAATTTAGATAAAAACTGCAAGATTTACAAATTTCAACTATGGATACTCATAAGAATAAATGACAGCAACAGTTTAATTTCATTAAACATAAATAAATTAAGCCTATTGAATATATGGACATGGCTTCACCAGATTTACTTTTTAACACATTTTTTGCTTAAGGGGACACTGAACTGAAAAAGGATTTTCTGTGGTATAAAAAACCGTGCTTTAATTCCTTCTATAGGCCCTACTGGCAGCAGATTTCATACAAATATATGTTTTCATTCTGGATACATTAATTATTTATTTGATTTAATTAGCCAAAATAAAATCTATCTTCTCTTAAGAATATCGAACTACATGCACCATTTTTTTAAATTTGATTCCTTAATAATTGTAAAATATTGTTTCGTTGAAATTTTCCTGGATAGTCTTTTTCTTTATTTAAAAAAAAAAGTATATCACAAAGTAAAAGAACACTGCAAAAAGAAGTCCATCAGTATATTAATTACATTTTAAAGGTATCTGTCGAAAACCAACATTCCAGCCAGGCACTTTATTACACACATTTTTCGGTCCTTCGGAGAAAAATTTCAATTCTCCATTTTTTTTTTTTTTTTTTGAATCAAAAGAATTGAATCTGATAAAAGCAGCTTTAAGATTTGACATAACCAGCACATGCTTTAAAATTACGACCAAAAAGTGTTACATATTTCCTAGGAAAATCAAACTTAGAAAATGTGTGCTTTAAAGTATGGTGCATTTTTTGAACAAACAATCTAAAAATCGACAATTTTTTTAAAAGACAACTTCTATGTCCCCTTAACTTTGTAAAATTGTACTCGTGAATCCCTGGCAAATTTGATATTAGTATGTTGGTGGGAATGTGGAATATTTGCGTTTGCGGGATTATTACGTCAGTTGGGTTTGATTGAGTGCCATTTCCTCTACATACACTATAGGAAATGAAAGCACGGAGCGGGTACAGGGGTGGCAGATTAGCAACTGGGGGAACACGTTTACCTCCATCCCCTTTGGCAAGCCTCTTTTCATAAACCACCGAAGGGTGCTTTATGCTTCAGTGGCAAACGTCGCAAGAATTAAAAGTTTCTAAATTATACCGCATAATAAAAGCGTCCACTCATGATAAACACATAACCAGTAATACATTTTGTACACAGTGATCATTCTCTCCCCTCTGTCTACTGGAGGAAAATTGGGGAAGCTAATGCACAAATACAGTGACCATAACGAGTGGTTGGCAATATCTTATACAACACTTATCAAAATTGTAATTAACACTGAACTATATATTTCTTGATATATGTTGCTATTTCTTGACATCCATGACCTTCTTGTTTCAATCTTTAGTTTAAACTATATTTCCTCATTTTTCTCATAACTTTCAGAATCATCATTATAAAACCTATCACTATACAGGCCCAGAAGCAAAGATAATAAGTGTAGGCCAGAGTTCTTGTTTTTACCGATTAATGAGAAAGTTGTTGCATTAAAAAGAGTTTTGTATGCACCTGGCGCAACTTTGAATTTTTTTGGTACTGTTTAACGCCCGCTTACACTGCTCTGGCACCGCAGGCGATGACACTAATGATACAGGAAGATGGAGCACCGGTGGAATGTGATGGCAGGAGAAACCGGAGAACCCGGAGAAAATCCGTCCCTAGACCGGTTTGTCCACCACAAATCACACATGCGGTCACTTGGAATTGAACCAGGACCGTCTAGGTGAGAGGCGAGTGGTCTGACTACTTCACCACGGAGCGGCCACACCTTTGAAATGATGTATAGATATGCTTAATTTATTACAGTTTTTGAAAATCTTTCATATTTTCGAAATTAATATGCTTTAGCGATACATGAGAAATGTCTATGATTTATTGTCATAGAAAATTTGCCATTTATTATAAGATAAAAAAAATAAAACTTTATTTTAACATTGCGTCTTCATGGCAAAGCTGGAAGCTATAAAACAAGTTTATAATTTCAACGAAAAGAAGTTAGTGGTTGGAATACTTACAAAATATTTGTTACCAAGCAAGTTGGTCCACATGGCCGCGGCTGCTAAGGCGCCTCGCTTTGGTGCTTCGTGGCGGAGGGGATCGTGGTTTCAAAATGTAAATGGCGTGTTATTTATGGACGCTCTTTAACTACTGTGCCTATCAACGTCCCATTCTAAATTGGGCGTGAAAGACCGCTTAAATTTGCTCAGGGGCCTCTCTATCAGGCTTGAGGTTCTTTTACGTGCCCTAAATCTACGACAAGGGACCAACGGATTTACTTCCCTTCCAAAGGAAGCCATGCTAAGGATTTTTACACCCGAAAATATCCATCGTCCTCCACCGGTTTTGAGCCCGCGACCTTGGGTATATGAAGTTAGCATGGTAACCATTACACCACGGAGGGCGACTGGATTGTGGGTTTGAGTCCCGCCTTGGGAATGGGTGTTTGTGTGTTTGTATATATGTATATGTCTGAGTAGTAGAAGCAAAAAGCAAAACGGAAATCAAAAAGAAAAACAAAAGGAAGTATTAGGAACAATAAAACAAAGAAAGAGAAAAAAGGAATTCAGTGCTGGAAACGCGATAACACTCCGGAACTGTACTTTTATAAAAAGAAAAAAAAAATGATGCAATATTAAAATTTCGATCCAAAGTAATACTTTGGGTTCACCTTGTTTTATCCCAAATTAACTCGCTGAGAGCCAAATGTGAAGAATTAGATTGTGATCACTTTGGAAGCACAGAAAGTGCACTTGCAGTTCGCATGGATCCCAATGTTTGAGATACAGTAAAAGAAAATGTAAAGGTCTGTTGCCGTAAGATTTGGTCTAAATTGGACTCAAGTATAGTAAAACAAACTCATGATATAATATTAATAAGAGCTTTAGATAATAAGTGTGAGCCTTCAGGGCCAGATCCTAAATCAGGTATCGGTGATTTAATTAATATAACGCCGCATTTAACCAACTTAATCCATTTAAAGCTACTTGTATTAATTTTGATTTGCTTATTTGTTACAAATAGCTTTGTCCTATTGTTTAGCATCTTAGCCATGGTGGTAACGGTAGCAAAATAGATTTAGTAACAGCACTCTCGGCACTGACAGCAAAAGGTGTCCTACGACGTTTACTGTGAAAAGTCCCGTCAATATCTTTGGCTGGCGATAGCAGAGATGTTCTCTACTTATAGCTTAGCTGTAAGAGACAGAGGGACACTTATTAAAAAAACGAAAATGTCACAATTTGTTGTATGTTGCAGTTTCTTGATGTCTGAAATGTGATATTTGATTATATTTGTGATATAGATTTGAACTAAAACGTTTTGAATTGGAAATAAGGGGTTTTAGCATCAATGCTACTGTAGTTAACTGTCAATTTTCATTTCAGTTACGTCCTTACTGATTGACTTTATCCGAAAATTAGCACCATATTGGCATGAATGTATTTAAAACATTAAGCATAAAACACCACCAATTACGATTATTAATAAGTATTTTAAAATAAATGTTGACACAAAATCTTGCCTCTGATAATAACTGACAACAAGATCGAAGAAGAATCACCTAAACCATCTCTGGCAATAGATAGTGTTACATAAAGCTCAGGTTATTGTTGCAGTGTTTCTAGATGATGTCCTGCGAGAGGCCACTTCTGATGCAATGAGCTCCAGCATTTTCTTCTTCCTTTGGAGAACTGCTCTGAGCCTAGTACAAAGGATTCGATGATACAAAACGAAGGAGCCTGAGAACGAATATATTTAGGATTGTGATGAACAAAAGTGCATGATGTAGCTGAAAGGTAAATACATAGGAGGGATTCAATATTAGTCATAAAACCTTATTTTCGAGCTTCTGTAATGGATGCGTCTTAGACGCAGAACTTCTATCCAATAATCGATTGAAATATGCAACCAAATCGATGAAGCAATGTCTTGTATCAAGGAGATGTCTGTACCCGCAGAGCGATTAGCGGCTTTCATAATCCGGAGTAAGCCTGGTTTAATTTGGAATTGATGTGAGAGTGCCAGATCAAGCACACGCAGATAATGTAATTTTGTCAGCTGCAGACTTCTAAGGTATGGGAACGGGTTGCAAACTGATAGGTAGTGTAAAATTGGGACGACATAAACTGAACATAGTTTCACATTTTTATAGCAATACTTTACTTTTGAGCACAAGATACCAGAGGTTTGAGAGTTATACCTGTAATCTGGGTTTTGCATTAGATCAAGGGCTATTTATTCAGCGTACATCGCCAAATGAACAAGTGACAAATGCGTTTATCAATGGTGAAGAAACCGGCTGACAATAGAACTGTGAGGCACTCCAAAAACTGCCCAATGCACTAAGGCTAGAGTAGCGGCAATTTACACTTGAAAATTGGAAAGCGAGAGGACGTTTAGAATCAATCCATAAAGACAACCAACAGCTCTATATTGTTTGACATCAAAATCCCTGCAACTTTAGCAGTTAACCGCAGCAGTCAATATGTATTAGAATGGTGTTGTCGAAAACCAGGTGATATCATTCTGTATTGGATTACTTTTTTAAAAGATTTAGAAAGAGTAGAGAGCAGGCTTATCGGAGGATAAGTAGAAATTGAAGAGAAAAAGGGTCCACATTTTGGAAGAACATTAATCTCAACATGTTTCCACAAGCGAGGAAAATATCTGAGAAAAAGCGTCATTAATGATAGATATTTTTATTGGTAAAATATTTTAGAACAATGTTAGATAGTAGTTTGCGAAGAAGAGTCGTGCTGAGAGTTTTTTTTTATGATTTATTTATACGCTACTCGGCGTACTAAGCGCATGTATTATGAATGATTTACTCTTGGAAATAATGACTATTAGAGTACTTCCGTGGCACTTAACGGTTATTTGAACTGTACTAGAATGATATAATACAGGGCAATTAAAAGCGTTAAGTTGCTGAAGTGTAATTCCTTAATTATTGTGGAATGAGAAAGGCATCTATGATAGTCTCAGCAAATACAATTCTGCTTCTGAATTCTCCCGCAGTATCAGAGATCTCTAAGACGATAATCAAATATTTTATTTAGCAGGTAACTTTTACTCTCCCGTAACTGAAAATGTTCTTTCAAATCTAACAATTGATATAGAGATGGTTATGGTTACTGCTGCCATTTTGAATAATTTATAAAATATTAAAATAAAATCCTCAAGAACGCTATTAATAATATATCTTCTTACACCGACCGATTTTGCTATTCTTCATTTTTTTTTCCTTACAAGGTGCTGTGAACAGTAATTATAGTAATATTTCTAAAGAAACGAATACCTAAGATATCAAATACGCTCAGAAATCTCGTGACTTAATATTGCAATGATTATTAATATTTATTCACTAATATTGGTTTTCATGTGCTGGTTTAAAGTAGAACTTCAGCCCTATAAAGACCATCTGCTGATGCCTCTCCTGCACCCACCTAAAAATATAACCTTAGTCTTGAGTTACTTAAAAAATAAAAAGTTCACTAACTAAGCTTTGTTAAAACAATCTCAGAATATGGCAACATTTTCTGCCGGTTTGAAGAACTAGAGATGAATTTTGTTTGCAGGATTGTCCTAACACTGTTTGAGAATTACACATCAGGCGGCTTATAACAGAAGCATCTTAGAATGTTGTGTTCATTAGATGTCTTATTCCATTGCCACAACGTACACAGTAATAAAAGGTGTTAAATTGCAAGATACAGACGCAGTTTGGATGCGGCACGAATACGCGTTTTTTGCTCAGTAATGATTGGGAAAACCACAATGAAGGGTGCCATAAATTTCCATTAGCATTATAATCAAACCGCGGTTCCAGAAGCCACATAATGTTTTTATTACTCTATGGCATTAACAATGGGTTATGAAATCTTTGACAATACATCTTGCGGTAGAGGTACTGAAGTGACAGACCACTTTTCTCTTTTGTCTCCACCCATATGCTGCCCTAATCACACGATTCATTTGAAGGAAGAGACTGGAGTGTTGGTTCATACGGCAGCCTGCGGCAATGTTTTTTCTTCGTCCTTTTTCACTTAACCCCGCGAACGACCTAGTTAGCCATATCACGACATGGTGTCATTGGGCCTATTCAATGCGGGATGCTTTCTAACAAACGAGCTGTGGCTTGCATGTGGGGGATAGATTTAAAGATACACCTTCAGGGATGGGCTTTGTGCGCCGTAAGTCGGGGTTATTTGTTTTATATTGATCTTTTTTACTGGGTACTGCGTCCATAAACCACATGGTATATTTGATACGTCAAACATGATTTTAGATCTCGTGGCACATTAAAAGAACCAACTTTCAAAGCATTATTTTAAGAATATTGGTGAACCCCATAATCTTAATATAAGTAAAATCGCTGCATGTTATATGAAGCAGCAGCAAAGATTATTTCCACTTTTCTTCTGAACCATGAATGAGTTTTAAAAAAAAGTTCCTCAATTATTACTTTATAGCCTGAAAGAATACTATTTGAGTAACGCATCCCTAAAGTTACGGGCCAAACTCTTAAAAATGACCGAGTTGGAAAATGCTGACAGTTTTAAAATATAAATTATTCTCTTGAATAATGTTGACCACTGTCAATCAACGTTAAAAGCCCATCGTCGGGAAAATAGGTTTATTTTTATTGTAGATATAACATATTTTTAAACTGTGAAAATTCCTACTATCCATAATTCTGTGTACATTTAATTTAAATTTATACAACACATTACACTTAAAAATAATAGCATTCATACTAAATTAGTAGCTCAGAAGATTTTGATTCTTAAATCTATTATTTAACCATAAACCAAAAGTGCTCCAGAGGATGAAGTATTTATAGTTTTATTCACTTTACTATTTACAAGTGAATAGTAAAGAAATATATTGGAAACAGATGTGTATTACTCTTTTAGTTTGGTGGACAAGATTGTTAACTTGTTAAAATCAATTTTTTTCGATAATTTTATGAATGTAATGAAATGTATTAATTAATATTCTGATAAATATAAAAATATCACTAGTATTTTTATTTATGTGCTTTTTAAGATTTTCCTTAAAGTTTTGAAAAAAAAATTGTGAAATATTTTCATCGTGTGAAGCATTTTAAATTTTCATAAACGTAGAGAAAACAAAGCTTGAAAATCAGTTTTAAATTTTAGAACGGTTGCCAATCCACGTGCAAGTGATCTTCAAAAACATGACGGTGCACCACTTGTTCACATCACTGAGTTATATGAAACTAAATTACGAGGCAATTATGACAGTAAAATGAGTGGACCATTTAAGTTGAGGCTGTACAAAATTTCCAAAACTAAGCGTTGTAGAAAGAAATGTTTGAGTGGAATTGCTTGTGATAATTTGGGAGGTGGGGGATGCCATTAGTCCTGTTTTATTTAGAGGACTTCGTTATGCTAATTTTAGGATCAATTTAATTTTTCTTAAATAAAAAGCTTAAAGCCCTTTGAAATTTTCCTTACTCCAACGTAAATCAAACGAAAGTTCCGAATGAATGTGTACTAAGGGGGCAGTGAGACATTGTACAGTACCAACTTAAATGGTCCACCCGATATAAACAGACATTTAAAACATCTGATGTGTTACATTCACATGGTTTTTTCTGACCGTTCTGCAAACGAATTATTCCCACAAAAGAGTATTGTTTTTATTTACATCCTGCTAATTGAGATGAGCATTAGCAGAAATGGCCCTACCTATTTGTTTTCTGGTAAGTACATTGGAAATATAGGAATACAGTAGGCTAAAGCGATAGTCATTTGTTTTAAAAACCTCGCTCTGTAAACAATTGAAGTTTGGTTCGCTCGTCAGCAGTAAACATAAGAGAGATGAAAGGAAAAAAAGGTTACGTAGTTTAAAAATGAGATAAATAACAAGGAATACCTTGTAAACGGTCAATTCTGTAACAAAAATGCATATGATATAAAGTGTGTGTTTTAACGAGATTTACATTTTTGTGATGTACATTTTTGTCTATTTCTTAGAATTTACTATTTCTGCAAAATTCATCCAGAATGAAAGGTCTTCAGTATCTATTCTCAGAAAATTCAATATATACAATTTATTTGTCCTGGGAAGATCTATAATATACGATATTTTTAGAACAACAAAATGTTCAAACATTTTTCCATGTAAAGGATAGCTTTGGAGTGGGGGAATTTTTTTGAAAATCTTTGTGCGATATCCTTGGAAGACATTAAACAAATATCAGGTTTGGTATTTAATGATCTTTGAGATTTTGAGCTGTGCTCATAAACACACGTACATACATAAACATTTTTCTAAAAATACTTTTCTGGACTCAGGGAACATCAAAATATATATTTCCGGTGAAATTTCAGTAAGGAGTTTAGTGGGTGGAACATAATACCTTCTCTATATACAATGCATACGGTACGTAAAAATCGCTAATTTAATTAGTGTTTTGGCTAATTTTCACCTATGTACAACATTAAAGTTACTGGAAATGATATTGTTTATTTCAACATGCACTCCGTTGTTAGCCTCCGGTTCCCAAGATCACGGGTTGATACCCGGCGGTGGGCGTTCGATTTATCGGGTGTTAGAATTCTTAGCATAGCTTCCTTCGAAAGAGAAGTAAAGCCATTTTACTGTGAGCAAAATTTAGCGGTCTTTCACGCTCTATGTGGAATAGGACTCTGAAAACCGCAGCAGCTAAAGAGCGTCTGTTAATAAAACTCAATTAAGGTCCAGTTGTAGGAACTCGGAATAAATCTTGGAATAGTTATTCTTGGAATACACTATTCGCGGTATAAATATGGTGACGAGTTGTACGACGCAATTTTATTCCTTAGATATCTATACGACTGTTTGCAGATTTAAAACTGGTGTTTGCTATGCTGCAAGTCATTCATTGCCAACTTGATTTGTAATTTCTACTTTATTTTGCTGAAAATTTGCATTATTTTCACAAACAGCTGTTTCTAAGCTATGTATTATTTCTTATTTTAACTACTTACGGTACTATGAAATAATTATAAATGTTCACCAGCGTGTTCGGGTGCAGAATTGCTATATACTTTACAAAACATAAACACATATACTGTGATTTCTTGCTATAGGTTAGGAGTATGGGAATGAAACCTTACCGTATTGTAAAGTGTTATCTTGTGCTGATATATGACATCTTTCCGTTTCTGTGCTCAAAAAAGCTAACGAACTTAACCTGGATTCTGTAATTGTATTCAGTAAAATTCTTAGAAATTGAATTTTGAAAATTAAATTTGAGCTGTTGCCAACGCTACTATCAACTTAAGATATGTATAATAGAATCGATGCTCCAAGATCAAGCACATAAACAATTTGCTATACAAGTATTATTAACCAACAGAAAAATTAGTTGCTATGTTGAATAGTGCATTAAACCGTTCCCATTACAGCTCGCACTTTGCTTATGGCAATATTTAATACAACAGTTTGAAATGGTCAACCAAACTAATAAACCCGAGAACATTATATCTTACGGAAGGTATCGTCTATTCAATCAAAATTGTTTCTTATATATTAAACCCTCAGATATAATACGAAAAATGATTAATTTATTGTAAAATAATAATATATATTATATTTGCGAACTCTGAAGGCGTCTTTTAATTTGGGCATCCCCCTCCCTTTATCAAAAAGCTTGTAATATTATCGTTATGAAATTTTCACCTAACCTCCAAAATCTGATTATAGCACAGAATGTCGCTAACATTAAAATGTGTGGTAATGGTACGTTTTGAGACATATCGCCCTCGAAGTAACCAATTCTTTGTATTTCGTCAATAAAACGTAACCTCGTTTTTTACAACGCTAAGCATTGTACTGGTGAATTGCTATATACTATTTTATATTTATCTTGGGTTGGATTACATTTAATTGTTTCCATAAAAATAGCGGTATTTTGATGAAAATAGCTAGGTTTCACTGTTTTATAAATGCAACTTTACTTTAACTAACTTCTTGTCTTATGCCTTCTATCTCACTTTAATCTCATTATAGCAGTCTTCATTTATCGGGCTACCTCTATAACATATTGTATTTAGCTATAATATGTCCTTAAAAACATAAAGAAATTAATCGTTTATATCGGTAAATTATGGGTCAAAATTGAATCCAGAACACAAGCTGCCATTTTCCTTTTTGTGCTCTATTCTCGGAATAACGACTTATCCCCACAAGGAATCACGGAATAAGTTATTCCATGTTTATTCCCTTGATACTTTCTATTCCGTTGTCATACAACACAATTTAGCACATAACCATGGAATAACGTCTAACAGAGGTTTATTCCGAGTTCGTACAACCGGCCCTTAATGTAATTTACCTATCCCAGTGAATATATATTCCGGTCCCCATGGCCGCGCTCGCTAAGGTGCCTCGCTTTTGTGCTTCGTGGTGTAGGGGATCGTGGGTTTGAGTTCCGCCTTCGGCATGGGTGTTTATATATTTTTAAATGTGTGTATATGTACATATAGAAGTAACGCGGTCATCTTAACAACAAACAATGTAAGTGTTAGGAAAAAGAAAAAAAAAAGGAGCACAGAAAAAAAAAATACATATTGCTGAGTAAGCTTGAATAATAATTATAATATCAGCATACCTGCTGCTTTATATTCATATTTATGGTAGTCTAGAAATAGGCTTAATTCTGAACAAAATACTGTGTGAAAATGACAATAATGCTAACATTTTTCGGTCCCATTACCACAAAACTACTTGAAGCAGGAATTTGTGATTCTACTACACCTTAAGACACTTCCACTAATTTAAAGGTCATTTTTAAATTATCTTTCTCTTTGAAGAAACCGAATTGAAATATTTGTTTAATGTGAGGTGTTTCATAACTATTATATACTCCTATAAATATAATTCCATCTCAGCGCGTTTAAAACATTATGTCAAATATGTATAAAACTCTTAAAACTGTTGCTTTCATTTTATCGGAAAATGCCAATGTAAAATCTGTATTGATGTACTGATAATCTAAATTGATATTTTGCTTGAGAAGTATGTAAAAATACTGTAATATTTCTAGAGTATTCATTAGTTGCATCCATTCTTGCCTCATAGCTATCTATCACATGCCTAGCAAGGGAGGGAGAGAGAAGGAGGGAGGGAGGGAGGGAGGGAGGGAGAGAAAGAGAGAGAGGGAGGGAGTGATTAGTTTAATTCCTAAGATACACCTAGATACTAACAATCCCATTAAATATCTATGACAAACCAAAAAATTAAGTTTAACTCTACTTTAAGGGTTATTTTTTATGGCGACTATTAAAAATACATAGTAGAATGAATGAGGAAGAATCACATAATGCCATCAACGTCTCAAACTTTAAAATTTTCACCACCAGTATCACTTAAAACTTTTAAAGTGATTAAGAACATTGCATTCAGGACTAATTCTACACTACCATAAAGAAAATAATAGCGAAATATTAAAATTAAAGCTAATGTTGCTTACATTTCATATGTAAAACTAAACTTTCTTAGCAGAGTACAAAAAAAAAAAAAGAAAAAAAAATACTGTAGAGGTCAGGGCTGTTACAAGTAAGGATAAGATTGTATACCTGCTTTTATATTATTTTAGATAGTTTTAACGCCCGCTTTTACTGCATGTGGCACCGCAGGCCATAACACTGATGATACATAGAAATAAAATGGAGCACCCATGGAATATGATGGCTGGGGAAACCGGAGAAAGCCCGCCCCTGCGCCCTTTTGTCTACTGCAAATCTCACATGCGGTCGCTTGGAATCGAACCCGGGCTGTTTAGGTGAGAGTCGAGTGGTCTAACCACTCGGCCATGGCGCGGCCCCTGTTATTCGAGAAATTGTTCCTGAATGTACCGAATTGTTTTCTTGTGAGGGGCGTGTGCAGTTTCAGTTGTACTTATCAATACCGAGTAGTAGTAGTAGTAGTAGTAGTAGTAATAATAATAATAATAATAATACCTATAGTACTACTACTACTACTGAAACAATTTTTTTCTTCCAACACATTCTTTTTCCCACGCAAGTGATTCTGCTGCTTTTCGATATCAGGCTAACATATTATTAGAGCTAAATAATTAGATGCCCTAATTTAGTTGACTGAAAGAAAAAACCTTCATTCAGATGAATTAGCATCAGCTTATCCAAAGCATTGCTAACCTTAGCTAGGCAAAATATTAAAGAAGTTTTATGAAGGTTAGATAATGATTTCTAATTTGCATTATAGTAATGTCGTGGCAATAACAACTTTTTTCGTATAATTTAAAAATATTTACGTTCTACCGTTAAAGACAGACATTCTATAACATGTCAAGCGACTTCCACATGCTGTCTTCAGGCGCCAACAATATTTTCAATTGCCATGGAATGTTAGGTAATGGATTTTCAAAAATGTCATTTAGTAGGGAAGTGGTTTTGGGCGAATTTCCAAAAAGTATGCTAAACTAATATCAGTTTTCAAAGGAATTATAGTTAGTATCCTCGGAAAACTGAGCCGAGTAATGGAGAGAATCCATAAATTATCATACGTCTCCTTTCGAGTTATAAAAGACGACTAGGAATTGAAAAATAAAAGTCGTTTTCTCCCTTTCTGATTTACGAAGTTAAGTAAAAAGGGCCACCGGAGTTACAACGTTTCAAGAACTTGATCATAGATTATACTGTGTCAATTTAGTGTCATGTTGGTCAGCACAAGCGAATAATCCCGTGCACTATACAGGGTGTTCCAAAATAACTCCGACTCAAGGTGTGGACGTAGTTGCTCTAAATATTTCTGGTACGGAATTACAGTTTCAACGCAAATAAAGGTACACCAACAAAACACGCAACTGAACTAAGCTGTTATTCAGAAACAAACCCGCGTGCCTGCCCCACGCTTTCGCAAGTAATACAAATAGGGTGGAAGGCAGTGACTCTCGTATTGTAGCAGTACTTTCGCTGCATACAGACTTCCTGCACAGTGGTTAGATAACGTTAAGGGATTCCTTGTCTTTGGAAACTTCGCTAACAAACAGCCTCATCATAACCAACATTGAATGAAACGAAATTACTGGGAAAATAAACTGGTATATATTTTAGGTATGTGGCTTTCATGATCATTTTATAGGCAATTTAACGTTAGTGATCGTGAGAACGGAGGCAAATAACTAATAGCGGCAACAGAGGTATGTCAACAAGTTCTTATTAATTTTTACAGTGAGTAACTATTAGAATAATTGCAAAATCAATGGAATAAGGACGAGATACTTGTGGTTTGGGTAAAATACAAATGTTTTACATTCAAAAACACCCTCGAAACTGCTCTTTGTCTTTTTATCTTAAAGCTAAGACCGGTTTGCTGATAACGAAAAATAAAAAACTCATTTATTTCATGACTAGTGTCTGTCAAGAAAATCCTCTGAGTTTTAAAAATGTAGGCAAAACACTAGGGCTTCGTGAGCTGTCTAATCTCAAAATGATGTTATTTACAAGGTACATAAGAACGTATCTAAAAGAATTTCGAAGCTGTGAAATCAGATTTTTTGGACCAATTCAAGTATAAGCTATAAGTTATATTCGTTTGGTGTCGTTACAAAACAGCTGTGTGTACCTTAAGGTGGACATAAATGGGCAGAGCAGTCTGCGGGTAAAGGAAAATGATTATAGCACAAAAAAGATTACTATGTCATTACTTAGTGTAAGAATGGGCTATTTGATAGCTAAAATAATTATGTTTTATAACCCATGTAGCAGAGATGTCAACGAAATTAATTAAAGAATGAGAAAAGTGGCATACTGATGCATATCATTATTAAACCCTGAAGCCAAGCCTTATATGAAAAAATATATTTTCAGAACTATATTTAAACGCAAATTGCCATAGAATACAATGAAAAACAATGGTAAAGAAAGCATCGCATAGCACCGTTTCTACTGGATTACTTCTTTATAGCAACCGTGAATGTAAAATTCCAACTGATGCCACGATCTTTATAACACTAAGTTCTTCATAGTTGTTTAATTCCGCAACTATTCAAGGCATGGAAGACTTAAGTTAATCCTAAGTAGGTTTTACCGGAAAGTTCTATATTGCGCACACGGTTAAGACAAAATAATGGGTCGTCAAAAGGGCATAGTTACCTGACTAACACATGAAATATTTGACATAAAAAGGGTACAGTCACATAACGCACACATGAAATATTTGTCATCAAAAGGTATAGTCACATAGCGCGCACATGTAACATTTGTCATCAAAATGCTATAGTCACATAGCGCACACATGTAACATTTGTCATCAAAATGCTATAGTCACATAGCGCACACATGTAACATTTGTCATCAAAATGCTATAGTCACATAGCGCACACATGTAACATTTGTCATCAAAATGCTATAGTCACATAGCGCACACATGTAACATTTGTCATCAAAATGCTATATTCACATAGCGCACACATGTAACATTTGTCATCAAAATGCTATAGTCACATAGCGCACACATGTAACATTTGTCATCAAAATACTATAGTCACATAGCGCACACATGTAACATTTGTCATCAAAATGCTATAGTCACATAGCGCACACATGTAACGTTTGTCATCAAAATGCTATAGTCACATAGCGCACACATGTAACATTTGTCATCAAAAGGTATAGTCACATAGCGCACACATGTAACCTTTGTCATCAAAATACTATAGTCACATAGCGCTCACATGTAACATTTGTCATCAAAATGCTATATTCACATAGCGCACACATGTAACATTTGTCATCAAAATGCTATAGTCACATAGCGCACACAAGTAACATTTGTCATCAAAATGCTATAGTCACATAGCGCACACATGTAACATTTGTCATCAAAATGCTATATTCACATAGCGCACACATGTAACATTTGTCATCAAAATGCTATAGTCACATAGCGCACACATGTAACATTTGTCATCAAAATACTATAGTCACATAGCGCACACATGTAACATTTGTCATCAATATACTATAGTCACATAGCGCACACATGTAACATTTGTCATCAAAATGCTATAGTCACATAGCGCACACATATAACATTTGTCATCAAAATGCTATAGTCACATAGCGCACACATGTAACATTTGTCATCAAAATGCTATAGTCACATAGCGCACACATATAACATTTGTCATCAAAATGCTATAGTCACATAGCGCACACATGTAACATTTGTCATCAAAAGGTATAGTCACATAGCGCACACATGTAACATTTGTCATCAAAATGCTATAGTCACATAGCGCACACATGTAACATTTGTCATCAAAATGCTATAGTCGCATAGCGCACACATGTAACATTTGTCATCAAAAGGTATAGTCACATAGCGCACACATGTAACATTTGTCATCAAAATGCTATAGTCACATAGCGCACACATGTAACATTTGTCATCAAAATGCTATAGTCACATAGCGCACACATGTAACATTTGTCATCAAAATGCTATAGTCACATAGCGCACACATGTAACATTTGTCATCAAAATGCTATAGTCACATAGCGCTCACATGTAACATTTGTCATCAAAATGCTTTAGTCACATAGCGCACACATGTAACATTTTTCATCAAAAGGTATAGTCACATAGCGCACATATGTAACATTTGTCATCAAAATGTTATAGTCACATAGCGCACACATGTAACATTTGTCATCAAAATGCTATAGTCACATAGCGCACACATGTAACATTTGTCATCAAAATGCTATAGTCACATAGCGCACACATGTAACATTTGTCATCAAAAGGTATAGTCACATAGCGCACACATGTAACATTTGTCATCAAAAGGTATAGTCACATAGCGCACACATGTAACATTTGTCATCAAAATGTTATAGTCACATAGCGCACACATGTAACATTTGTCATCAAAAGGTATAGTCACATAGCGCGCACATGCAACATTTGTCATCAAAAGGTATAGCCACATTTGTTGTCAAGAGGGTATACAGCGGCTCCAAAAAGTATTAGCCCTGAAAGTTGTAATTCTTGAATGTTTATAAACTTTGTAATATAAAATGTACAGAAAAATAAAATTTCTTCAATTCTAAATAAACAGTAAACTGAAATGAAGTTTTTCTTATTGTTTACAAGTAAGACAGATAAGTATAATAAACCAAATTTCTTTGGCAATTTTTCTCAATTCAATACTTTGTAGGCCCGCCTTTTTCCTCTTGACATTGATTTCAACAGCAGTCCTATTGTTTCTGCAGACAGTTTATTCCACTCAGGCACCAGGGCCCTTTTCATATCATTTATGTTGGATATTTCATGTTTTCTATATTTTCTTCCACTTTTTGCCACAAATCCACTATTGGATTTACATCCGAAGATTGAGACAGTATCTGCATCCAACATGGAGTGTTGTTCAACAACCACAGTCTAGTATTTAAGGTAGTGTACTTGTGGTCATTGTTCTGAGTGAAATGTAATTTCCAGGTAGGTCAATTTTTTCCACACTTTGGGGAAGATAAGACTTTAAAATATTAACATAAGTTCTGTTATCCATTGTGCCGTCAACAAAACACAAATCTCCTACGTCATTACGAATTATACAACCACGTACCATCAGAGAACCGCTCCCATGTTTTAACTAGCTGTGAGATTCCTCTCTCACCTTGCTCAGTATTCTTCTTGCGCCACACTGTCACTCGCTCTTTTGATTTGGATATACAAATTTGACTCTCATCAGTGAAAACAACGTTCTTCCAAAATCATAGATGCCATCTGTATGTGCCTTAGCTTAGTCAAGCCTCTTCCTTCTGTGCACCTTATTGGTGTAAGGTTTAAGGTTTTCGTAAAGGATCTTTATTTTCTTGTAGTTTGTGATGACACTTTTATTCCCATTCCTGTTTCAACTTCTGCTGCTATCTTCAGAACGCTAAGTTTTGGGTTCTGGTTACTTTGCCAACTATTACTCTTTTGTCTCCCCTAGATAGCTTTGAAAGGTGAGACAGTACATGTGCCACGAGGTTGAATGTTACCTAAAAATGATATATAAATAATGCCTATATAATATAAATTATACTAAGAGGGGACAAATGTACATTGAAAATGGCTTGGGAGGAATATTATAAAAGACGTCTAAGAAGCCCAGGACAAACTGTTGTCACGACCTGACAAGCGACCTAGGTAGTACCGTTAAGGGAAGGACATTGAACTGAAGGGGTGAGGTTACACTGCCCGAGGGTGGACATAGCAAAGCAACGGTTCTCTTGCTGGTCAAGCGACAATTTTGGCACTAGGTATGGAACCTTTGCAGGAGTAAGATGTGATATTTGGGATCGCGGTGGAGTCGATCGGGCTATATAGGGCCGCGACAGAAATAGTGTTAATTTAATACGCCAGAATACGGACGACATCACTCACCAAAAGACGGTCAAAAGTTATAAGTAACTTAAGCGTAACTTAAGAGTAGAAAATTTAGGAGGAATGCGTGTGTGATCGACGGCAGAAAAAGCCATCAAAATGAATAAATGCATTCGATAATGATCTGGAACTCAAGAAAATCACTTGTGTCTTACCACACCTGAAGAGAGATTCCATGCTGACAAAATCGTGAGCTAGGGCATTCACATCTCCACACCATTCCTTAATATCCAAAACCTGTACGCGGGAGACGAACCCGGAACCCCTAAGTTACCACCGCAAGGGTGGCCCCTTTTTGGTTTTCTTAAGGCTTATACACAATGTTTTTAATAGTAGTAATAGTTCCGGAACTGGTTTCACTTATGTCTTTGAATGATTTTCCATTTTTAAATGAATGCACAATTCTTCTTCCTTTTTAGTTGTTTCTTTCGATGTTTTGGACATACCTGACGCAAACAAACTGTTCCGAATTACAGCACCGACTGCCACATACTGCAGCACTCACTGTTCCATACAGATGGAGAGCAGTGCACACTATAATACAGTACATGTTTACAAACAAGACTTATTTGTGTGATTTAGCTTTCTATGTATTTACTGCATTAAAACATTATGGCGTATCTAACTTTTTCAGTCATATGTTAGAAGTTCTATTATGATGGAAACAATCATTACGTTCAATTGAATACACAGACAATTTTTCCTCATCGGTGCTTTCAGGCCAATACTTTTTTGGAGCCACTGAGCCACATGGCGCATACATGAAATATTTTTACCTGAAGCACCTGCGTACACGTAAAACTTTTATATTCAAGTTCCCTCGAATAAAAATATGCAATTTCTCGTCACATTTTGAGATTTCTGGGGTTTTGGCTAGTGAAATAATACTAGTACATGCCCCAATTATGCTTTGATATTACCTCGGTCGTTTAAAAATTGCGTATTTGATATTTTAAAATAAACTCATGTCCTTCAGTAAACGTGCGTAGACACAGTTCTTTATGTACACCGCCACTGTTTTTCTTGCGCAGTTAATCTTGTACATCGACATTTCAAATACTAGCAACGAGGAATAACACAAAACGCCACTAATGCTGAAGAACAAATAGTATTTGCCTCGCGGCAGGAAGAACCTTGACTTTGAAAATGCGATGCCATCTGGTGAGAATAGTATGAATTTTTATTTTGTGTAATACATGTGGTTTATAGATTCGGACAACATCAAATACTTAATGCACCACTTATAATACTGCCACAGTGGTAAGAAAATAAAACTCCATATTTTAGTAATAAATTTAATTGCTTGGATAAACAAGATAGTAAATAAGTTGTTTGCCCTGATTCTGATTCACGGAATTTATTTTCACTCCAAGTTTCTGCCATTGTCTTAGCCATTTCGGAAATATTTTTGTTTTATTTGTAAGTAACGCAGGAATTGTAATAATTCTTTTTATAATTTTTGTATAACTTTCCTTGATGTTTTCTCTATTCTAATAGCCACAAATAATTTTTGCATTTCCCCAAATTATGTTTAACCCCTGTTGTGGTTATAACCTGAGTTACCAAAACATGCAATTATGTTTGTGAGAAGATTAATAAATATTAATGAATCGTTATAATTTAATATGTAATATACGTGCTATAAACTTTACTAACTTTTACATAAAAGATATATTTAAAGAGTATCTAATACGTTAATTCTGCATTTAGCTGAATCCGTAACAGTTCTTCTGAAATGAGATCCGAAATACAGCTGTTTGCTATAATAAAGCCGATATCAATGGTGACAAAATCGTGTTGTAGTACCCTGAGTTACCATAGAATGACATAAAATTAAGGAAGTGATGGCGCAAATGACTATGCGATGGCAATGCTTAATATAACCGTATGCCCTTTGGGAACACAATGTTTAATATAACCGTGTGCGCAAATGACTATGCGATGGCAATGCTTAATATAACCGTATGCCCTTTGGGAACACAATGTTTAATATAACCGTGTGCGCAAAGTGACTATGCAATGGCAATGTTTAATATAAGCATGTGCGCTATGTGACTATGCAATGGTAATGTTTAATATAAGCGTGTGCATTATGTGACTATGCGCCCGCAATTTTCAATATAACCGTGTGCACTATGCGACTTTGCGAACACAATATTTAATATAACCGTGTGCGCAATGTGACTATGCAATGGCAATGTTTAATATAAGCGTGTGCGCTATGTGACTATGCGCCCGCAATGTTTAATATAAGCGTGTGCGCTATGTGAATATGCGCCCGCAATGTTTAATATAAGCGTGTGCGCTATGTGACTATGCAATGGTAATGTTTAATATAAGCGTGTGCGCTATGTGACTATGCGCCCGCAATGTTTAATATAAACGTGTGCGCTACGTGACTATGCAATGGTAATGTTTAATATAAGCGTGTGCGCTATGTGAGTATGCGCCCGCAATGTTTAATATAACCGTGTGCGCTATGTGACTATGCAATGGTAATGTTAAATATAAGCGTGTGCGCTATGTGACTATGCGCCCGCAATGTTTAATATAAGCGTGTGCGCTATGTAACTATGCGCCCGCAATGTTTAATATAAGCGTGTGCGCTATGTGACTATGCAATGGCAATGTTTAATATAAGCGTGTGCGCTATGTGACTATGCAATGGCAATGTTTAATATAAGCGTGTGCGCTATGTGACTATGCAATGGCAATGTTTAATATAAGCGTGTGCGCTATGTGACTATGCGCCCGCAATGTTTAATATAAGCGTGTGCGCTATGTGACTATGCGCCCGCAATGTTTAACATAAGCGTGTGCGCTGTGTGACTATGCAATGGCAATGTTTAATATAAGCGTGTGCGCTATGTGACTATGCGCCCGCAATGTTTAATATAAGCGTGTGCGCTATGTGACTATGCGCCCGCAATGTTTAATATAAGCGTGTGCGCTGTGTGACTATGCAATGGCAATGTTTAATATAAACGTGTGCGCTATGTGACTATGCAATGGCAATGTTTAATATAAGCGTGTGCGCTATGTGACTATGCAATGGCAATGTTTAATATAAGCGTGTGCGCTATGTGAATATGCAATGGCAATGTTTAATATAAGCGTGTGCGCTATGTGACTATGCAATGGTAATGTTTAATATAAGCGTGTGCGCTATGTGACTATGCAATGGCAGTGTTTAATATAAGCGTGTGCGCTATGTGACTATGCAATGGCAATGTTTAATATAAGCGTGTGCGCTATGTGACTATGCAATGGCAATGTTTAATATAAGCGTGTGCGCTATGTGACTATGCGCCCGCAATGTTTAATATAAGCGTGTGCGCTATGTGACTATGCAATGGCAATGTTTAATATAAGCGTGTGCGCTATGTGACTATGCACCCGCAATGTTTAATATAAGCGTGTGCGCTATTTGACTATGCAATGGTAATGTTTAATATAAGCGTGTGCGCTATGTGACTATGCAATGGTAATGATTAATATAAGCGTGTGCGCTATGTGACTATGCGCCCGCAATGTTTAGTATAAGCGTGTGCGCTATGTGACTATGCGCCCGCAATGTTTAATATAAGCGTGTGCGCTATGTGACTATGCGCCCGCAATGTTTAATATAAGCGTGTGAGCTATGTGACTATGCAAAGGTAATGTTTAATATAAGCGTGTGCGCTATGTGACTATGCGCCCGCAATGTTTAATATAAGCGTGTGCGCTATGTGACTATGCAATGGTAATGTTTAATATAAGCGTGTGCGCTATGTAACTATGCGCCCGCAATTTTTAATATAAGCGTGTGCGCTATGTGACTATGCAATGGTAATGTTTAATATAAGCGTGTGCGCTATGTGACTATGCGCCCGCAATGTTTAATATAAGCGTGTGCGCCATGTGACTATGCAATGGTAATGTTTAATATAAGCGTGTGCGCTATGTGACTATGCAATGGCAATGTTTAATATAAGCGTGTGCGCTATGTGACTATGCAATGGTAATGTTTAATATAAGAGTGTGCGCTATGTGACTATGCAATGGTAATGTTTAATGTAAGCGTGTGCGCTATGTAACTATGCAATGGTAATGTTTAATATAAGAGTGTGCGCTATGTGACTATGCGCCCGCAATGTTTAATATAAGCGTGTGCGCTATGTAAATATGCGCCGGCAATGTTTAATATAAGCGTGTGCACTATGTTACTATGCGCACGCAATGTTTAACATAAACGTGTGCGCTATGTAACTATGCGCCCGCAATGTTTAACATAAACGTGTGCGCAATGTAACTATGCGCCCACAATGTTTAATATAAGCGTGTGCGCTATGTGACTATGCAATGGTAATGTTTAATATAAGCGTGTGCGCTATGTGACTATGCGCCCGCAATGTTTAAGATAAGCGTGTGCGCTATGTGACTTTGCGCTCGCAATGTTTAATATAAGCGTGTGCGCTATATGACTATGCGCCCGCAATGTTTAATATAAGTGTGTGCGCTATGTAACTATGCGCCCGCAATGTTTAATGCAAGCGTGTCCGCTATGTACCTATGCGCCCGCAATGTGTAATATAAGCGTGTGCGCTATGTAACTATGCGCCCGCAATGTATAATATAAGCGTGTGCGCTATGTGACTATGCGCCCGCAATGTTTAATATAAGCGTGTGAGCTATGTGACTATGCGCCCGCAGTGTTTAATATAAGCGTGTGCGCTATGTAATTATGCGCCCGCAATGTTCAATATAAGCGTGTGCGCTATGAAACTATGCGCCCGCAATGTTTAATATAAGCGTGTGCGCTATGTAACTATGCGCCCCCAATGTTCAATATAAGCGTGTGCGCTATGTAACTATGCGCCCGCAATGTTCAATATAAGCGTGTGCGCTATGCAACTATGCGCCCGCAATGTTCAATATAAGCGTGTGCGCTATGTATCTATGTGCCCGCAATGTTTAATATAAGCCTGTGCGCTATGTGACTATGCGCCTGCAATGTTCAATATAAGCGTCTGCGCTATGTGACTATGCGCCCGCAATGTTTAACATAAGCGTGTGCGCTATGTGACTATTAAATGGGATTACTGTGCGCAATGTGTACCGTCCTGTTATACCTGTATAAGCCTTTAGAATAATGCTTTAAAGTCGTTAATCATTGTTTTAATAATCTTCAATTGTGGTCATCACGAGTTCGACTTTGGACGTTTAATCTGCAAGGTAGTGGTCTCAATGGGATGAAATCCTGCCTGTTGCGGGGGTAGTTCTCTACCTTTGAACTCGAGAGACCCTAGTTGTAATCCGGCAGGAGTGAATGGTTTGTTCAAATATTTTACCGTGGTTTTCCTTTATCGCATTAACATAAGGGTTGAGTAATAGTGAAGTGCTGTGAACACAAGAGGAAAATCCGCAATTCCAGACACCGCCGCTTTAATTACACAAACTGGATGGAATCCTTGACTAAAATAACATATCCCACAGTCTTATAGGAATTTATGTGAAATATTGCGAAATATCTTTACCTAATTGACAAATACTAGGCGTTAAATTGAAGCAGAATCCCTTTTAAAATATTCTACATATTAATTTAAAAACAAAATAAAGATGTTTCTTGGAAAAAAGCTCCGTGAAAGAATATTTAAAACAAAAAATATGTTTTAATTTCTATTTTAAACTGTCCTTCGCTAATCTAAGCATTATTTCTTATACATTTCTTATAGACTTCTAGAAAAGAGAGAAAAACTTTTTCATTCCGTTTAAACCCAAAAATTCAAACAAGTATAAAAAATAGTCCAGAATATCACGAAAGTGTTTTTGAAATATTCTAAATCACAGTTACATTCCTTTCTCTCTCTCTCTCTGTACGTTTCAAAGTTCCAAAACACCGTCGTTTGAAGTGAATATAACGTGATGGAAAGTGATGAAAATTAAGTTTTCCAAAAAGTGAAACTAGGTTGTAAAGGTCCTATTTTATGGTGTTCTTCACACTAATATAAATAATCACATAATATTTAAATGCAAAGGAACTGGTTTAGGTTACAGATAAATGTGACTGTAACTGAAATGTTCCATAAAGATTGCAAGAAGGCAGGAAACTACTTAAAGTGAAAAGCAAATGGATATTGACAGTAAACAGAGCTGAAGGAGAAACTGAAAATAAGACAACAAATCGAATTAAAGAATTATTGTAAAATGCGAGTGTATTTGTAAAGATTGAACAGTCATATGCACTTGTATAGCTTAACATAAATGAATATAAATAACATGTAGAATCCTTTCTTGCTGTTATAAGCTTACAGTCACAGCTGATTGGTTGCATCTCCAATGTTTCGTTCTGATATATTGAAAATTCGAGGAATATTTAATTACTAGTTACATTTGCTTTGGTAAAGACAATTTTAGAACCAAGAAGACAGCCCCACAAAAAGTATTTGAAGTTTACAATTGTCTATTGATAGAAAATCGTAAAATAATTTATATATCATGGAGCAAATGATTTGGTTGTAAATTGTGAGTACATTTGGTTGAAGTCTACAGAAAAAGAAAGTTTCATTTCTCTTTTAGCCTAGACAGTCTTACTCCAACTTCAAGTAGAGATATTTTGGTTTGGTAAACCTTCAGAATGCAACAAGACATTCTATATGCCTTATTCTTCTTAAGCAATTACTACACACACACGCGCGCGCGCGCACACACACACACACACGCACACACACAGATTTTAGATTGATTAGCCTTCAAAATTTCGAAGGACATTCTTTTCACAACTACTTCACATAGAGCCATTTTATGTTAGTATGACTTAAGTTGTGGCAAGACAATCTATTGTGTCTTATTAATTTTACTCAAATACTTCAAAAAAAGTGGTTTTGGACTGGTAGCCCATAAGAATACGTGGTCAGGGTAGCGTTATTAATCCTAAGTAACTACTTCATATCTAGAGATTTTGATCTGATAAACCTTCAGAATCTGGCGAGAGATTCGACAATACTTCTCGCACAGACGCTTTGGTTTGATAAGCCTTCAGAACGTGGTCGTTCAAATCCGGCGGAGGGCGATGGATGTTTTTTGGGCGTGTAACTCCTTAGCATGGCTTCCTCCGGAATAGAAGTAAAGCCGGTGGACCGTGTCGTAAATTTGTGGTTCGAAAATTAACCTCAGACCTGATAATGAGACCTCTAAAAAAAATAAAATGGTCTTTGACGCCCAATATAGAATGGGGCGCTAAGAACTGCAGCAGTTAAAGAGTGTCCATAAATTAACTCACTTTAATTTTAAGAATGTGGCAAGATATTCTATTGCAGCCTTATTATTCTCAAGTAATTACTTCAAATAATACGCTGGTAAGCTTCAGAATAGATCTATGGCTTTATTATTCTTGATAAATTACTTCAGAAAGAGATATTTTGGCTTGGTAAGTCTTCAGAATGTGACAACCAGCAATAAAGATGGCTTACCGACAAAAATGAACGCTAAATGCCGGATATGTGCTATAGTTTCCACGTTCTTAAGCTGCCATCTCTAATTGATTTGATAAATTGTGTGGTTAAGCTTGATTACCGAACTAGAGACAAGAAAGTTTGCCTCCCTCTAAAGTGCCATTTCTCTTGTCTTGCGCCATCCCTGTATCCACATTAATCATTTACCGCAACAATATAGCTGTCTGCTTTCCACCACAATACAATCTGAAGGACGCTGCACAAGATTTATCATGCACACGTATGGCTTCCATATTAATCCTTTGCAGGACTGCAACAGGCTGCGTGCACCCACCCCTCTTATCTCAACATCTCCCTTTGTGCGTTCTTATTGCCGACGATTCATTGCGAGAGAATGGCTACCCAACTATGGCTTTCTACAAGTTCAGGGGTGCGCGAAATTTTTATTCCTTTCATTGCCAACCAGGAAAAGGACCTTTCATGTTTCTGAATGGGGTAGGTAGATACTCTCCACAACACGTTCCTATGGCAAACATGAGCATGGGAGACTCCTGACCCAACAACCAGCTGCCCTTCAGCTTCATACTACCTTGATAGTGTGTTGTGGGGTGGAAGAGGAACGATCGGGTTAAGATTGTCCTGATACAACTGATCAAGAGATGTCTCCGCAAACTTTTGGTGGCCGGGTTACAGGAACTTCAAACCCAGTAACTATGTAAAACCAAATTTCAAATCTCCGCTAAGTGAGTACTTATTTAAAGGAATGCATATGTGAAACTTGGAAAGTCCACAGTATGCACAGTTATATACCTCGCGCAATCGTTCTTGAACACAAACATTTCAATGAAAGCTTGGATGCGAGTCAATTATCTGCCTTCAGTAGCAGCAATAGATTAGATTAAATACCATTCTGTAGGTTCGTTTGGCCAGCAAGCAACTGAACATAGAACTTATCAAGGCATATACATGTCATGTATAAGTATGTTTATATATTATGAACAAACATTGTATAAAGCTCTAATGCTAAAAGCACGGGTTACAAAAACAGCAGAATAGACATAAAATCACATCATTTGGCTTTTGAGGCCTGTACATCAGTGCACTGCACTTAGTGTACTCCAGAAAAGATTATGTACTTCCTTATTTGCATGCACATATAAACAAAGAGTATCAAAAATTGCTGTTAAAATGCATAAATAAATATTGTAACACTGGTAAAATGTCAGAAGATAGTTCTCTAATTATCGATGCAGTAGTTACTACTAGTAATGATATAAAATGTTATAATTGAATTATGTACACTCTTAAGTGCATACAAGTCACAATGTATACAATTTATGTGTTTGTAATGAAGCCACTTGCTCAAGTAGTATCATCGTAATATGTATTTCACATATCTATATACAGAGAACTGGTACAGTCACCACCAAACTAAGTCCTATAGTCGCAGTAACGATTTCAGTTCCACAGAATACTTTGCTCTGAATACATCAATATCAAATGTATATACTTCTCTGCCTGAGAATCACTATTGGTGTCCATATCCTTGTCATTGCTTTTCTTTCCACAGTCTTCAGATACAATTCTTTCTTGTACTAGACCATCTTTCGGCAATCTGTGTTACTCTTATCCTAGAAGTCCCAAAGAATGTACCTGCCGCTTCATGTTTTTGATTTCCTTGTACAATTCTGCGAACAGAGCTGGGTGAAACGTTAATGGCTTATTAGCTCTTCCCTGCAGTTTTTTGATTTCTTTGTAAAGATTAAGAGAGTACCGCTCATTATGCTTGGAATTTTTCCTTATGTATTCATAAACATTAGCGATCACTGCACAGGTTTGACTATTAAGTGTTTTTCCCCCTTAACTATGAAATTACGTAAAAATGGCACTACTAAAAAGCTAACTAACTATTCTATGACCATAGTTTACAATAAACTGTGCTTAGGAACAGACGACTCATATTGAATATTACATAAATAACACGAGCCATAGGTTCACCGAATAAGAGGAGAGAACAACAGATTCAGGTTCGCCTACTGTTTTCTGGATCAATGTCACTGTTCAAGAAAGAATGCCCGAGCTATACCAGTTATTACGTACAGTGATATTTTTACCGCGTTTCAAAATTCTAGGTAGTATGCTTATTTAAACAAAAATGTGCTGTCCAAATTCCTTGTTGCAAAAATCTGATGTGTTCCATTCACATGACTTTCTCTACATCTCTACAACAAATTATTGTTAAAAAGCTCATGTTTCTATTACTTCATGCTAATCGAGAAAATAATGGCAGAAATGTTCTTATTACTTGCCTCCGTGCAAGCAGAAGGGAAATAAGGAAGTAATATAGGCTCAAGTAATAGTCAAAAGCTGGTTGCTATGCGACTAAGTTCCTTTTCTTGTATGGATAGGAGTTAACAATTTCCTGTATGAGAAAAGTATAAGTTTTTTAAAACTGAAAACAATAACAAGCAATATCTCAAAGACGATCAACTTCACGAAAAAAAATTGTATATTACGTAAATTGTGTGTTTTATTGTGATTTATACTTCTGTATAGTAAGTTTTTGTCTATCTCTTACGGTTTACCAGTTATGCAACATTCAATAAAATTCATCCAGAATAAAGAAAGAGGTCTTTAGAGCCTATTCCCGGAAAATTGAAGATATACATATTATTTGGTATGTAAATATCTTAAATATAAGAACGTTTAATCAAAATCGTGTGAGCCATTTTTGAGAAAATCAAAATTTTCGAATTTTTTCCATTTAAAGGCTAGTTTGAAGTGGGGGGATTTTTCTAAAATCTTCGTGTCGCATTCTTGAAAGATTAAAAACTTAAATAAGTTTGATAATTAACGATATTTTCGTTTTTGAGCTATACTGTCCACAGACACACACACGCACACACGAACGTTTCTCCAAAAATGCTTTTTTGGGGGGTATTTAGGGGGATCCAAAACATGTATTTCCGGTGAAATCTCGGTATCGAGTTTTTGGGTGGAATGCAATACCTTCTCTATACTGAATGTTCATAGTACGTGTAGAGAAAGTAATAAAAGTACTTCTGAATATGCACTTTTAAGATTAATCACATAAAATAATGTATTACTAACCCTGATTGTATAGAAAATATGATTAATTTTTGAGTTTTCAAAATATAATAAATTATTTATCAAAATTAAAGAATTATTTCGAAAATGTATATGGTCAGTTTCTTAAATGTACTTTTGAGAGTCAGCACTAAAATTTTGAAATAAAGTAGTTAAACATTACATCGTGTGGTGCGTTTGAGTAAGCAAAGAATTGCGAGAAAAGAAAGCTTAATTTGGGCGTGGTTATTAATAAGCATACACCTGTGCATTTAATTTTGCGGTTAATTTGTGGTTCAAAAGCGCCAATGAAAAAAATATTCATTTTATTAGAATTTACAAGTGGGACAAATGGTTTTTTTAATTTCTCATATTTTTTAGTCAGATTTCACATATGTAAATTTTTAAATGAGGGGAAATGCTGTTTTGGTTTGTTTTTTGAATCTAAATGACAAACTTAATGGTCATTACCTCATTTGTTTTTAATCTTTTTTTTTTTTTTTGCTTTCTAAATACATTTTCTGCAAAATAAATTAGGTGTTTTCACACAGCCCGTTAAACCCTGTGCGAAATATTATAGGCTGAAACTTGTAATAATTTAGTTTTAAAAAACAATTTGCTTATTACTGCCTGATGATTTTTCTCATCGTAAAAAATTTAAATTTTCCATTGGACAGCAAAATAAATTGGCCTTTTAACGTATATCCATCTTACTATTGAAAAATTAAAGTGTATCTGCTCTTATAAATGTTTCACACATACTAAATCTCAAAGAGTCAATTACATAATAGCATTAACTTTTTGACTGTTCTAAACTTTATAGTTACTCAATGAACTATCCACATCCACTTTTAAGGCACACTGGGGGGGGGGTTGAAATTTCAAATGTCCATACTTTTTATATGTTTTTCTGATTTTGTTGCTGTTATGTTGATTTGAGTAGCAAATTCCCTTCAAACTGAATAACTATTTTGTAACATGTAAATGAATTCAGAAATGTTACTATGTGAATATGCTGCATAATTAACGTGTGCCGCGCAACTTAAAATTGGGGAAAATTATTTGGCATTTTTTTGTAATAAGAGCTGTCAAACAAAAATAAAGCTTTACATGGTGATATTTCAGTAAATTTTATTACTCAAGTTTGGTAATTCTTGAACGATAATTTTTTCATAAAAATATTGTTTTGGAATACTTATTATTGATGCTACGATAATTGTGTAGCCTAAAATATTAAAATAGTCACTTCTGCACGTTCTGAGAATTTTTTTTATTTAAACAAAAAATGAGATGTGTGAATAGGGACATCGGGCACGAATTTTATACCTTTTTAAATGTTAAAACTATTTACTGCAAAAGAAATACACTTAATATGAATACATAAAGCAATGACTGTGCAAAAGCTTTAAGTTCTAACTCAAAAAGTTTCTCACATATTACAGTTTAATACTTTTAACTGTCGGAAAAGAATGCACATTCTCTGAAACTACGTTGTAAAATCATATTCTTCAGAGAAGTATATACAGGGTGTTAATGAACTACACCAAAAGTAATTTGCGAGATTGTGCACGTGACTGATATAAGTAATCTGAGATGGGCGATTTATGGTCCCCGGATAAACATAACACAACTACATAGCGTTAAACGTGTGGGTATCAGGTGCTGATAAGTCGGTGTTAAAGCAAAGCAGGTTGAAAAAATGGCTTAGAATGTCTTTAAAACTGTTGCCCGAGTATAGAAATATAGATTTTTAGCAGCTCGTTACTAGCGTTCTCAAGATTTAATGTCGCAAAGATCTGTAAAATCTCGAACTAATCTCGTGACAGTGCTACACTGAGCATTCATTAACTAGGTTCTTGAGTTATGTAGCCTATTCTGGAGGCGTTTTTCCAACTGTTCTGGTGGCTTAGTGTGTAACGCGGGAATTTGCTATCTCAAAGGTCATGAGTTCAATTTCTGTCGTAGAGTAAGTGTCTTTTATTATTATTTTCTTCATTCCAGACGAAGTGCCGCGATGTGTGGCACTTCAGAAATTGCCTCAGTAAAGAAAAATAAATGCAATTTGTAAACACTACAGTTGATATAGTTGAAGAATTGGTGCAATCTTAAAGAATAATATAAAAAGTATTTTCGTGAAACCTCGAATTTTTTTGGTGGAATACAGTACATTCCAGCTCACTTTGCATAACAGAGAAAGTAAAAATTAGCTTGTGTATTAGCTTTAGCAGAAAACTATTCTCTTCCTGGAGAATTTTGAAGCTCAAACCGTGTAAATTTAATACTCAAGAGCACACAGCTTAATGACCTGTTCTTCCTTCCAACTATTTTTACTTGATTTTGATTTTTTTTACACTTTTAATAGTTAAAAATGTTCACACGAAGTAAATTCTAACGAACATTGCTAAATTTTTCAGCAAAAACTAGAAGAAAATTAAATTAAAATATTTATGGGTTTGTCTACATTTTTACACCGCTAAAGATATGACGTAATTAATATGAAGAGTACGCACAAATTGGTACTCAAATATATTTGATTATTCAACATGTTTTTAAACAAACAGAGTGAAAAAATGTCTATGTCAGTTTTGGGTATTAGTACAAGTAAGTTGTAGTATTTTTATTTTTTCAAAGTTACATTTCTGCACCAAATTCGTTAGTGTAAGACAACCCAATGGGATGGCACCGCGATAACATGTGTGACTTGCATTCGAGAGGTCCTTAGTTCGACTCCCGGCGACCGTCTACTTTTTCCCATGTTTCCCGGTGTCGGAGGGAAATACTAGGATCGTTTCTGATCAACCAGTAGTTTCTGTCCCTCATTTTTCTTTCACTCCGCTACCTTCTGATCTTTCAGGTGCACTTTTCAGCTCCTGGTGTACTGTGGTGCGGGCAGATAGCTCGGATAAATGATCAATGGAAAGCATACTAGTGGACACTAGAAGGTTGCTTGATCACCTTCTCTGGCGTCTCCAGCGGCGAGACGGGCGATCCCGCTTGGAACTGTTATGGCCTTCCGCGCGTCTCTGTGGCCTTTCCCTCACTTCTGGGGCTGTTAACCGCAGTAGATGTGATCAGGCCACAGTGCCCAAGGTGTCCGCAGACATTATCTACTCTTTACCTTTACCCCTTTAACGTTATTATTCAAGTCATGCGCATGAAATTAAAAACACATCTATAACTTTGGTATAAAATTAATCGACAAGTTTATGGAAACTTTTAGATATAAGCAGCTAGATTTAGAAATTTCACCTATGGACGTTCTCAATTTGAAACAATAAATAAACAAAACTTAGCTGCATCTTTTAAAAGCTGAATAAATCTTAGAATGTTGTTAAGCATACGGGAATTAAATTATTTATCAATCTATCATCCAATGCTAAACGTATGAACCCTAATAGACTTTAAAAATCTAATGTGTTTCATCCATGCGCTTTCTCTAACTGTTGTGCAAACAAAATACTATTAAAATATTATTATTTAATCAAAGTTAATAGTAGCATAAATTTTCTTATGAATTGCTTCCTTATAAATAGAAGGGAAATAAGGGAATACACTAGGCTAAAGCGAAACTCAGATTTTTCGCTATGTGAAACAATTGAAATTCGGTTCTATTACGACTTTGCGATTGCGAAAAGTTTCATAAAAATAATCCGATAGCAAAGAATATCTCTTAAACGGCTAAACCTACAAAAAAAGTATATGACTTGATATGTAAGTTTAAACCAGATGTATGTGAGGTCTTCAGAGGCTAATCTCAGAAAATTCAAGATATACATTTCGTTTGTCATGAAAATATTTTAACATATGGTATTTTATTACAAAATCGTTTGAGCCATTTTTGATAAAATCCAAATTTGCGAAAATATTTCATGTAAAGGGCAGTTGGGGTGGAGGGATATTCTTAAAATCGTCATGTCGCACCCTTGGAAGACACTAAACAAACACCTAGTTTGCTATTTAACCGACTGTTCGTTTTTGAGTTATGTTGTCCACTCATACACACACACACACATACACGAAGTTTTTTGTAAAAAGGTTTTTGTTATTCAAGAAGTCTCAAAACATGTCTTTCCGGTAAAATCTTGATCTCCAATTGTTATTAGGTTGACTACAATCCCCTCCCTATCTATTATGTACATTGCCCTTATATGTTAGAGCATGTAAAAATACTTAAACAGTGGCCAAACTTTAAAGCAATATATAGTGTTAAGGAACTTGAAGAGGCAAATCTGAAAGATGTAGTGTTTTAGGTTGCAAAAATAATGACGTGTATTAATTTTTAAAAGTTAAATAATAGGTAAGTAGCTAAATGTGTATGGATATATACCTGACCACTGAGTGTTATAGACAATTTTCTTCATATCACAGACGTTGCTGTTTTTAGCTCTGAAGGAAAAACCGAATGCTCCTCCAAATATTTTTGTCGCAGAGAAAGTGAAGCTCCAATCCGTCGTCACGTTGTTGGCTGCAAGATACGCTGATATACCCCCAGAGTATTAAGGATTGCACCAGAGCGAATACTCCCTACGACTTGCACTGGGGCTGCATACAAAATCCTGTTCAAATGGATTTACTGCTACTCTGCTGTCGAAAATCTAGAAACCTGCTTTTACTGCAACAACGTGTACAATCACTTAGGGACCAACCGCAACTGATGGTAGAGTAAGCCCCTACACCGCTACAGCTCACAGTTTGCTACACTAGACATTGCTAGACAAGTAATCCAAATGGCTGTGAATAAATTAATAAACTATTGGACACAAAATTCCTATTGCACGTATTTGCAGTTTACTAAGGGTGCTTTTTATAGTCTAGATATTATTTCTTTGAGATATTGAATGTGATGGCTTCGCGGTAACGCTTGTGGCCCGGATTCTGGAGACCGAGGATTCGATCCGCGGTAAACGTTCACTCTATCCTGTGGGTTTTTCCTGTTTACACTGTGTCGGCAGGCGAATTTTGGGATAGTTCATATTGTACCACGAACTTCCTGACCTTCATTTCCCGTAGCCATCATTTCTTAACCCTTTGTTTCAAATTTGAAGGACAAGATTGCGAAAGCAATTGAGTTTTATTTATGTATGCATTCTAAGTGCTATGCTACTCAGGGACCCTTTCTATGTTGGTCATGAAAGAATGCAACATTTTTCTCAGAGAACTCTTTATCAGGCTTGAGGTTCTTTTTCGTGCTGCAAATCTACGACAAGGGATCAACGGCTTTACTTCCATTCCGAAGGCTTTACTTCCCCCCCCCAAAAAAAAAAAGAAACAACCACCGCACTCCGCCCGGTTTGGGCGCCCTACCTTAAGAGCAGAGGCTAGCAAGATATCCCTGGACCTCGGAGAACGTCGTGGCGTCTGGGCGGTGCCTGTGAATTCTGTAGAGCTTTTCTCCTGGAGTTGTTGAGGAACAACTTTGTGAGGACCCACCTTCTGGTGTGTTCGGACCGGCACCCTTTCCAGAGGTTCCTGGAGATCAGGACTTATGCGTAGAGCCCGGGCGGCATCGGACGTTTTCGTCTGGAAATGCTGGAAACCCTGTCAATAATTGCGCCGTAATCAAGATATGTCATTCTTCTATATATTAAACTAAAGCGTTACCCTCTTTAACCTCTCGCGTAATGCAGTGTCTGTAGTTCCTAGTTGCTGAGCTACTCGATGCTTCACATATCTGTCTTTTAACATTCTCCTTGCTTCCTCCAACACTTCTGGAGTACACACTTTCCGGTTAGTCTTCCTTGTATACTTTCTGAAAATGAAAACAGAAATACCGTGTGAGTTATAGATTAATATCTCAGGATAATCTAGACTTAAAATAAAGTCAAGAGGATAGGATAATGATAGCTCCAGTACACAAACTTCCGACGTTAAGAGGTTCATTATCTAGGTGCGGAACTATTCAAATAATTAAATAATTTTTATGTTTTCGGATGAGCCTACACCATTTTAACGTTCACCGAAATTTAAAATTAACCAGGGTAAAAGTTTTCGCGCTGCAGCGTTTTGCCCCACCACTCTGTGCGAACTTTTACCCAAACTGACCAGCCTTCCGTTACTCGATAGTGCTGACATCTAACGACAGATGTAATAGCCTCAGAACGTACCTTAAACATAATATTATCTCGTGCTATGCTTCACATTTTGTTTATCTAAGTTTACAATAATGAAGCTACGTTTGCAAAGAACCCGTCTTTTACACCAGGCGACAAAAAAGAAACTTACCTCATAATGGACGCAGTTTTAGTCGGACACACTAACGACCCAACAGGGTCAGCAAATCTCAATGACACCTTGCGCCATATAGCGGTTACTACATTGCCCTCACCAAACAGAAACCTACACCACGAACTTTTACCCCACGCTACTCCACGTCGCAAAGAGCCACAATCCTAACCCTAATCAGGAGGTCCTGGTTATGAACATGGGTATGGACCGAGCACCATGTGTTTTTCGTGTTTTTCCCGCTTGGGAAAACGAATGCTGGGGTAGTTTCTCTTCTACACGAATTTCTTCATTTACTATTATTTTTTTTTCCTTATAATGTTCCAGAAAGCTTTAGGACCTGTGCAGTGTCAATGGTGAGAAGATGGGAAATGCTTGCTCGTTGGGAAATCATTTCCGCTCTGCTATATGGTAACCTTCCGTGAGATGCCTCGCATTTGTCAACTTCTCTGCGATTACCTCAGAATTTTATTAAACAAGGTTTCAGTGTCTCATTTTTTATATTCTTTAAAAACCCTATCTATATTTATATTTCAAAGAGGCAAACAAAATGTGTGAAATATAAAAAAGAAGCTCAATTTAATAGAAGGTTTTTCTTGTAAAGCATTATTATATTTGAGTATACATTTACATGAAAGTATGAAGAAAAAGTATGGTGTTATAAAAATATTTATTTAATGAAACCCAGGTTCAAAATAACCTGATATTTTGACTCAATGAGCCTATATAAGTTTTTGTCTTCTGCTTTAAATAATTTTCATAAAACATTAGTTTTATAAGTACTACCTATTTTAACATTAGCAAAATACACCATTACGGCCTTCAAAAGATAATGTCAAAGATCCTGGTGTCGTGCACCATAAAGGTTATTTAAGGGGACACAGAAGCGTCAAAAATGGTTTTGGTCAAAAACTTTGGTTTTTAGATTTTTGTTACAAAAATGCACTATACTTTGTAGTACATATATGTGCTGTTAGTTCCATTCACATGACTTTCCGTACCTGTTCTGAAACAAATTTTTCTTGTAACAGATTCCTTAACTACATCATGCTAATCGAGATAAGCATTTGGATATGTCTTACTACTTGCCTCTTATGTAGAAGGGAAATAAGGTGATACAATAAGCAAAACCGATAGTCAAGTCTTTTAAAATCTAGCCGCCATGTGAATAATTGAATTTTATTTTGCATGCCCAGGAGTAACATTTTGAGAAAAGTTTAAGTATTTTAGAACTGAAACTAATAACAAGGAATATCTCGGAGACGGCTAAGTCTAACAAAAAGTGTACATATCATAAACTGTGTGTTTTATCGAGATCTATATTTTTATGTAGTAAGTTTTTGTCTATCTTTGGTAATGTGCAAAAATCATCCACAATGAAGAAATCTTCAAAAGCTATTCCCAGAAGATTCATGATATGCATCTTATTTGTCACGTAAATAGATTTAATAAAATGTATTTTTATCAACATTTTAGAGAAATTTCAAAGAGAAACAAAATTTTCAACGTAAAGGATAATTTGAAACCGTTCCGTTGACATCTGAAATCTTTTTTAACGTCCAAAGGGATATCTGCAAACAGCAAATAGGGTACAGTTGGGACACCTGGTATAACAGTGTCGCCTTCCGTGGTGTAGTGGTTACCATGCTAATTTCATTTACCCAAGGTCGTGGGTTCAATCCCGGCGGAGGACGATGGCTTTTTTCGGGCGTAAAAATCCTTAGCATAGCTTCCTTCGGAAGGGAAGTAAAGCCGTGGGTCGTAGATTTACGGCACGTAAAAGAAGCTCAAGTCTGATAGAGAGGCTTCTGAGCAAAATAAAGCGGCATTTCACGCCCAATATAAAATGGGACGCTGAGAACCACAGTAGTTAAAGAGCGTCCATAAATATAACTCCATTCCATTTAGGTATAACAGTATGCCGGAGTATGATTTTAAATGGCCATAGATCCCGAAGCAAGCGGTGGACAAGTAAATAGTATTATATCTATGGATGCCTATGGATTGTAACAACCACTTACTACAAAAAAAGGTTTCTGATTTCTGACCGATGGTGGACAAAAATTTTCATCCACTCTACCCTCAGACATACCTTTGATAATTCACTCTAAAGCATTTAGGATAACTTTGTGGTACACTTAGGAGACAAATATAAATTAACCCTTCCTTTGTTCAAGTCACACACATTTACTTAATTTTAGCTCAAAATAAATTATCTGATGTGGTTAATTATATAGAATGGTATCTGAGATTCCGTAAAGTCAACTCTATGAACTTCAAACATTATGAGTTACAAGTGTTATAAGTAGTTCGTGCTGAACATGAGCTGTGCGTCTTGAGGAGTTCTGAGAGGGAAATCGCATAGTGCAAAATCATGTGATGCTGGCGTCTGTGGGATGAGTAAAGCAAAGAGGAGATGGAAGGAAGGGGAAAATGTGGCCTGGTTTAATCTAAGCTGAGCCGAGTTAAACCAAGCACACGCTTAAGTTAGGCCCTTGGCTCCCTAATGTGATCCTCTCGTAGTAAACTTTCGGTGATTGAAGACTGGTTGATTATCACTATGGGACCACCACTATGCGACCCCTCCACGGCTATTAGCATTCTCTTGTCGGCTGCCTGGACTGCCCTTTTGTTTCCTGTTTCCTTGTCACACCAAGACAGGAGCTGAAGAAATGTTACAGAGACTACTTTTGACTTTCTCTGCACGTACTATGTACATAGTGTATAGAGAAGGTATTGTAATGCACCCAAAAATAGGATGTCGAGATTTCAACGGAAATATATGTTTTAAGGTCCGCTGAGTCCAAAATAACCATTGGTAGAAAAAGATCCCCGTGTGTGTCTGTGTACAGCATAGCTAAAAAACCAAAACCAAAACTTGGTATTTCAGTTTGGTATCTTCCAAGGATGCGACACGAAGATTTTCTAGAAAATCCCCCTACCACATACTACTCTTTACATGGGAGATTTTTCGAAAATTTTGATTTTCTCAAAAATCGCTGTAACGATTTTGATTAAAACGCCGTAAATTAAAGATATTTACATCCTAAATAAAATGTATATCTTAAAGCTTCTGGTAATAGTATCTGAAGACATCTTTATTCTGGATGAATTTTGCCAAATTTTGCTTAACTGCTAAACCGTAAGAGATAGACAAAAGCTTACCACTCAAAAAATGTACAGCTCTTCAAAACACAATTCATGTCCTTTTCACTTTTGTAGTAGAGGTAACCGTTTCCGAGATACTCCATGCTATTGATTTCAATTGTAAAGTATATATACTTTTCTCAGACAGGAAGTGCACGGTTTTCTTTTATTCTACTCCTGGCCAAGCAATGAAGCGGTTTGCAATGACAGTCGCGAAACGACAGCTTTTAAAACGTTTTGACTATCGCTTTAGCCTAGTGTACTCCTTTAGTTCCTTTCTACTTAGAAGTAATAAGAACATTGTACTAGTCTTTATCTCGATTAGCATTAGCATTGTGTATAGAGAAGAATAATCTTTTGTAAGAAGTTTTTGAAGCAGCTAGAGAAGGTCATGTGCGTGTAACACTTCAGACTTTTTAAATAAGAATTAATGATCTACCAACATTATTCTTTTGTAATTGAAAGAACATAATATTAATATGTTGCAGAAACTTACTGCAGACACATTGAGTAGTATTTCGCAGTGGTTTATTACCAATGGCTTTTTATTAAATAATGAAAATACTGAAACTTTGACTATGTGTCTGAATTTTAATATTAATAAACAAAATCAAAGTAACGAATACCAACTTTTAGGTGTAAATTATAGATTGAACTTTAACATGGTCCAAATACATTGAATTTAATTCAGCAAGAATATCAAAAGTGCTGTATTTATTCAAGTTACAATGTTCCTCCTGTGTATTTAAGAAGTGCCTATATTGCATTTTTTCAGCCGGTACTTCGTTATTATTTGATATTTTGGAGTAACTCTAGTCACATAACAGATGTTTTAATTTTACAAAAAAAAAAAAAAAAAAAGCTATAAGAATTTTCTTAAGTAAATCTGAACGTGAGCATTGTAAACCTGTTTTAAACCAATAAATGTATTAACAGTAATAAATTTAAATATTTATGATTTAACATTATACACCTGGTAGAGGAAAGACAGGTTTAAGAAAGTTTGTGATAAGCATACACATAATACAAGAAAGCATTTGAATCTGGATATTCCTAATTTCAGATTAAATAAGATGGTGTCAAGTTATCTAATAATGGGCCTAAAGCTCTGTAATAAAATACCTCTAAAATATCACAGGTTACTACTTTCAATTTTTTTAAAAAGCTCTGTATAATTGGCTACTTTTAAATCATTTTTATGTCATTGAAGAATTGATGATTATGTAAGTATGACAAATGTTTCTTTTTTTTTTGTGACGGTGTCATTGTTCATACGATTTAAGGCTTAATAAAAATCAAAATTACAACCTCAATTACACTTATATTTACATGGGCAACAGAATTCTTCCTGACACTCGTATTTAAAACTGCATCTTCTTTTATAGCAGAATAAAGACATTAGATCTGCATATTCCAATTAAAAACGCAATACATGCATTCAAAATGTCAACATCGAGGTTTTATTGAAATACATTCTGAGATAGGTATGCCCGAAACAAAATAAAAAAAAAATCTGAAGTGTTCCATTCACATGACTTTCTCTAGCTGTTACACAGCTATCTTTTAAAAAATTATTCTTTTATCTACGACATGCTAACCAAGCTAAACATTAGCAGAAATTGACTTATTATTTGCTCCCGAGTAAGTAGAAGGGACACAACTGAATACACTAGGCTAAATCAATAGTCATATCTTTTAAAAGCTGCTCTTATGTGAAACAACTGAAGTTTCGTTCGCTTTACATGGTCTGCAATAAAACAAGTGAGATGAATCGAAATGTTACTTCCCGTTTGAGAAAAGTCAAATTAGTTTTAAATTGAAGCCAATAACAAGGAATACCTCTGTCAGCTCTACGTAAATAACGTATATGACATAAATTATGTGCTTTAACGAGTTTTGCATTTTTTGTGTAGTAAGTTTTTATCTATCTCTTACAGTTTAACCGTTACGTAAAATGCTGCAAAACTCATCAAGAATGAAGGGGTCTTTAGAGGTTATTTCCCGAAAATTCAAAATACACGTTTTATTTGTGATGTAAGTATCTTTAATATGCGGTATTTTAATAAAATTCGTTAGAGCCATTTTCAAAAATATTTCCATATAAAGAGGAGTTTGGGGTGGGCGGATTTTCTTGAAAATCGTTGCATCGCATCCTTGGAAGATACTAAACTTAAATACTAAGTTTGGTTTTTAAGCTTTTCGTTTTTGAGCTACACTTTCCATAGTCACACACGGGTCTTTGTCTTAAAATGCTTCTTTCGGACTCAGGGGACCTCAAAACATACATTTCCGGTGAAATATCGACATCGAACTTTAGGGTGGAAAAATGTCCTATATGTCTGTGGGCAGCATAACTCAAAAACAAAATGTCGGTAAACCCAAACTCTTCTGATGATGAGAGAGATGCACGCTCTCGAAACGTCGATGACTCTTCATCCCTACACCTGGCTTGAAGCCCGAAAACGTCTAGAATATGTTCGTCGCCAGTAGAGCTTCAGATCCTATACCAAACTTGGTGTTTAAGTTTGATATCCTCCAAGGATGCGAAATTAAGATTTTCAAGAAAATCACCTCTATCTCAAACTACCCCTTGCATGGACATTTTTTTAAAATTTTGTTTTTCTCAAAAAAGACTACCAATTTGTATTAAAATACCATATATTAAACATATTTACAAGACAAATGTAACGCATAGCTTGAATTTTTGGAAATAGCCTCTGAAGATTTTTTCATTCTGGATATTCTGTATAACTGGTAAACCGCAAAAGATACACAAAAACTTACTATACAAAAAATGTAGATCTCAATAAAGCACACGATTTATGTTATATACATTTTTGTACAGTTAACCGTTTGCAAGATGTCCCAGGTTATTAGTTTTAATTTTAGCCGCTTAAATTTTTCTCAACGGGAAGGCACCTTTCTTCTCGTTTCCCGTTTGTTTACTCCTGGAAAGATTTTGGAATTTCAATTGTTTCACATAGTGACCGCTTTTAAAGGACGAGAATATCGCTTTAGCCTGTGCATTTTCTTATTTCCCTTTTTCTTACAAGGGGCTAGTTATACGATTAATTCTGCTTATGTTTATCTTGATTAGCATGATGTAGATAGAAGAATAAACTTTTTAACAATACTTTGTTACAGAGGTGTAGAGAAAGCCAGATTTTTCAAAGTTGTTTGCGCATTTTAGAACTGCATTGCCTTAATAACTGAAAATGAAGGCAAGGAAAATGCGGAAAAGCAGAACTTAACCCAATAGTTCTATTATATGCAATACTCAGGCCGTGATAGCGAAATCCTTACAGTGAGCAGATGCATAACAAACGGATGGCCCCAAAGATAACAGGCGGTCCCATTTCTGACAGCTAACCCATTATACAATACACAAATGTCATCGGGTCTTAACAGGCGAAATTCTACCTAACAGAATAACGGAAACCAACGTCTAAACAGAACCACCCAAATCCACTTTCAGTAAATGGCGTCTCACACAGAAATAGGGCATAAGCACGAGCTACCGATGGAGTTCTGAATTGATTCTGCTTCTTCGCTGATTACGGAGGATAACATATCCATTCCTTTGCTCTAGATGGTTGTCTGGAAACACTTTACGTCACTTAATATTCAAGTAATTTAATTTGGAAGCAGTTTTTAATTATTTATATAGTTGAAATTATCTCTAGTATGAATGAATAAGTGCATTTATTTATTGAAATAACAGTATCGTATACTGATCTTCATCAATCGCACGAGTCCGCAGACCTTACGTGCTTTTGCAATACACAAAATAGTAAGCAACATTAAAAACAAAGAATTAAAAGGGCAAACAGGAAAATAAAAGGAAAACTGCAACTTAAATTTACAACATAGAATAAACCTATTCCGACGCATTAATGTATCCTATTATAGTGTATATATACATAAATATAGTCGCCCTCCGAGGTGTAATGCTTACCATACTAACTTCATATATCCAAGGTCGCGGGTATGGATTTTTTTCGGGTGTAAAAATCCTTAGCATGACTTCCTTCGGAAGGGAAGTAAAACCGTTGGTCCCGTGTCGTAAATTTACGGCACGTAAAAGAACCTCAAGCCTGAAAGATAGGCCCTTGAGCAAAATGAAGTGCTCTTTAACGCCCAATTTAGAATGGGACGCTGAGAACTGCAATAAAGCGTGTCCATAAATAACATGCTATTTATTTATTATAGTATGCAAATACACTGAAGAGAAATATATATACACAATACTAACACCATAACAAAACAATAACCGACAAAAAGTAAAATTTGGTGTATCACATTCACATGACTTTCTCTATATATTCTCTACTAAACTATTTTTGCAAAAACTTGTTCTTCTTTCTACTTTATGCTAATTGGGATCAACATTAACAAAAGTGGTTTTATTACATTTATTCTTGAAATTACAGCGGAAATCGAGTAATAGGGAGAAGGGCTAAAGCGATAGTCAAATATTTAATGAATGGTCAGTATATGATGGTATTGAAATTTAGTTATCTTTGCTTGAATGAAACAATTGGTGAAAAATGACTTCCCATTTGTGGAAAACATTGAAAAATTGTAACCAATAACAAGAGATATCTCGGAAGTGATTATCTACAAAAAATAACAACGATAATATATGTGACATATATTGTGTGCTTTATCTACATGTGCAATTTTGTGTTGTAGTATTTAATGTATCTCTTACACTTAACCAATTGTACAAAAGTAATCCAAAATGGAGGGGACTTCAGAGGCCATTTTCAGAAAATACAAGCATGCACTTTATTTGATAATCAAATATCTGTAACAGACAGTATTTTAATAAAAATCGTTAGACATTTCTGAAAAAATAAAAATGTTCTGAAGAGCGTCATGTAAAGAGTACTTAGGGTTGGGGAATTTTCTTAAAATTCTTCGAGTCCCATTCTCGGAAGATATTGAACTTAATTGGTATTTAATCGCCCTTTGTCTTTGAGTTATGTTGTTCACACACATACACAAATTCAAACACGAACCTATTTCTAAAAATACTTTTTCTGAATTACAGGGTACTCAAAACTGTACTTCCAGTGATTTCGAGGTGTCGAAATTTTGGTTTGGATACTACATTCCCCCTACTTTTTAGCGTAATAAATGAAGTAATAAACAGTAGTGAGTAATGGCTAACTCAGTATCTCAGTTGGTAAGGCAACTGCCTGCTGTGTGGGGCTCCCGGGTTTGCTTCCCGGCTGATGAAGTTTTTCTCTAGCAAAGAGAAGCGTCTTTCCAAGAGTCTGGTATATGTATGATCTAACGTACGTCAAGCCTTTTTTCCTTCATTTCTTCATTGCTTCCTTGTTTTCTTTTTTCTTTCTTCTTTCCTTCTTTATTTGTTTAATCCGCTCCTATGTAGGACTTACAGCAACAAGACCTACAAGCTAGCGCCCGAGGTCAGACGCCGTTGAGGAGCAAAGGCTCTGTATCAGAGTGATCAGCTCGATGCGGCTCATAAGAAAGTGAAGAAGTGGATGGTATGCAAGATGATGAAGGAAAAATTAGTGGACTGAATGGTGGGAGAAATCGGAGAACCCGGAGAAAACCCGACCAGATGCCGCTTCTTCTACCACAAACCCCACATGCAGTTCCATGGGTTACCATCCAGCTTATCGTTGAGCGGAAGAGAGAACTAAAGTCAGAGGTTACATCTTAAAATGTTTTGAATTTTTCCGGCTAATAGAGAATCTGTAGCAGAGAAAGCCGAGACACGGATATTCTTGTTTTCGATGTATTTTTTCTAATAATCTGATATCGCCTTTCTCTATCTGTTCTGCATAAAAACTACTCTTACAAAAGTTTATTCTTTTATTTAAATCATGCTAATAAAAGTAAGCCTTAGCAGAAATTGTCTTATTACTTAGTTCTTTCTCTGTAGAATTGAAATAACGGAATACAATAGGTTAAAGCGACAGTCAAGTCTTTTAAAAGCAGTCACTTTGCGATTAACATCAAAATTCGCTTCTCATGGCCAGGAGTTATTCAAAAGAGATATAAAGCGGCTGGGTACTTGAATTTTGAGATATATATTGTAAAAGTAAATGCAATAATAGGGAATATTTCGGAAATGTTTTGCAAAAAAGCAAACAAACAAAAAAAAATAAATAAAAATGTTGTGCTTTAACGAAATCTAGTAATATGTTTTTGTCTATCTCTTAGGGTTTATCTGTTATGCAAAAGGCACTCAGAATGAAAAGGACTTCAAGGAGTATTTCCAATAAATTCAGGATACACCCTTCATTTATTTTGAAAACATTTTTCATATATCGTCTTTTTCTAAGATTTTTTTATTCAGGGGAACTTAAAACACCCTCTTCCGATGAAATCTCGGTATTGAGATTTGGTAATTTTTGGATGTAATACAATAGCTTATCTACCTTATATTTACATTGTGCGTACGTGCTTGAGAAAATAAAAAAATGCAAATGAATCTGCAATGTAACAATGACCGCTTGTAAGCTTCCATGAACGTAGTTAACGATATGGCTTTTAATTATCTTTTACTTCCTCTAGCACGTAATTCATAATGTATTATCTTTCACAAAAATAAATACCCACCTTCTTTTTCGCTGCAGATATGTCACCTAGTTCTCAGGCCTTCCTGCATAGGTGGTATGAGAATGAAATTTGCCAAATTCCCTTCGTGTTCAAGATGGCATGGCAGCCATCCGTTCACCTCGCAGGTTTGAAAACCAGTTTTCAGCAATCATTATAAAATACCGGGAAAATATTGCAAACTAAACTTCAGAACACAGAAAATAATGGTGTAATTGTGTGCCGATTAAGCAATGGACCTGGAGTAAAATGCCCTAATGTTGGGTGTATTGGTCACAAAGGTAAGTTTAATCAGTAACGGTCGTGCCTAGGACCAGAATGGCTGAGACGTTTAGAGAGGTATTTCTGCCGAATACCAGAGAGGTCGGAAGGTTGATCGAATCCGACATGACGCTTGCAGTTTTTTCTTTTTTGAAACCTTTTATTTGCTCGATATTGCGAAATATAATTTTGACAGATTAATGGAGCGTCTTTCTCATAAAACTCCCATCATAGAGCAGCAAACTACATAGTTAGGTTTATTTTGCATAGAGTTGTAATATTTGCCACCGTCAGTTTTCAGTGCGGGATATAAGTCCTTTACCTGTTTTTGTTAATGACAGAAAAATGATAGGATTATTATACGGATGTGATATTTTTAATGGGATTTGAATTGAAATCCATACACGATTCATAACGTTAATCTTTTGCCCCTTTATCATCACAAAGTGTGAAATACGCGCGTAATATCACTCCCACTATTCTCTGAATCTCTCATTCTTAGTCATTTGTTGCAGTCCTTGTCCACGTGGTTGTTAAAAGTTAACAGCAGCGAAAATCATAAGACGATGTTCACAGTGTCAATGTTTAACGTATCTCTAGAGAGCTTGCACTTATGGGTTGCAATCCAACATACACTTCTGTATTTATATTTACCCTCTTATTAAATATATCAATACCAGTACTCTTTTATTTTACAATTTTCTGAAAAATGGTTAACTCATTATGACTATTCAAAATAAATAAATAAATAAGATAATGGAAAAGAGAAAAGAAACAGAGTTACCTATTCTTGCAAACAATCTTCCATTTGACCTCTGTTTACAGCATGTCATTCTGCTGTTATATCAAGACAAAGGGTGTGATCATGAAGTTATGATATTAATACTTATTAGGCATATAATGGTAACCATATATAAACATGAATCTGAAGGGCAATATTTACAAATTGTTTTTTGCAGAACTCAATTTGGATAGGTAGTTAAGCTGAAAAATCAATGCCATTGTGTGAATTTGAACGAGGAAATCTGTGGTGCAATTCACGGTTCTGATATTGAATTTTTCAGTCTGAATTTACCTATATTTTTAATTGCCTATTAACGGGATATATAATAATTGATATATCGTTTAAACAATTCCATCTTCATTTGTCTGTTATAACAAAGGTGAACTAAAGGAACTTATACCTTACACTGAAAACTGCAATAGTGTTGTAAGTTCTAGATAATCTTCTCTTTCCATTCCCTAAATAAATGTAATTATAATCTAGAAACAAAATATTTACACAATTTCTCAAGTTACTTCGAACTTTCCCTTGGAGGGAAATTGGTTGCAAAGTTAGCAACAGATAACACTTCATAATAGGTGAATAGAGCGCGATGTCCCAACTGATGGGTAGCCGAGGTCGTTGCGTCACTATTTGTGAATTCAAGAGTAATTCGACCCTCGCCTCCCGCGTCCTTATTTTATGAAATGGAACATTTAAAATGTCTTTGATTCCTCGAGATTATCTGTTGTCATCTGCGATATAGAATCAAGATAAATGCACACTTCTAGACAGCAAGTTAACGGGGGACATGGCAACATTATGTATTGCGGAGATAAACAAAATGCTAACGCCTTGATGTAAAGGTCGCTTCGCGTCCAAGCACTCCACAGCTGTATTCTGCCTGTTTAATATACCATTAATTTATTCGCTGCTATCCGCTAAATTTACAATGCATTTTGTGAGCATAATACAATTTTTATACAACTAAATACTTTCTTAAGGTATAGCTATATTAAATTCACTTGCTTTTGATACTTTTGAGTCTTATTCTCACATAGCACAGTATTTGTGTCGCATTGCTGTAAAGACATGTAATCATGCTGAATTCACTCAACATCTCTAAAGACATTATTTTCGTTTCTTGGGCCTGTAACATTTTAATTCCTTCCTATCGAGTGAGACCTTCCAAACACGAAGGAAATATAAATGCTTCCTTATAATTATTGCAAGTTAATGTAAACATTAACAATACGGGTACGAAATAAATCCTTCAACCTGATAGTAGTATTCCTGGCTTTGAATGTGGGTGTTTGCGAAGAATATTTGCCAGTTGAGGTTGGAATATTTCCTTGTTTTATTTGCAGCATTTGGAATTTATGTTTTATAAAGCATTCAGTTGTAAAATTTCAATTGCATTGCAGCGTTCGTCAGACTACAACGCTATACGAAACTAGCGAACCTTGACTGCCTCCGTGGTCAGTGAGCTGACCTTTCACCCGGAGGTCCCGGGTTCGATTCCCGTCTGGGGCGGAGAATTATTCCCCATCCCCCACAGAGCCTGGAAGTATGAATGTGAGAGTGAATGTGCATATGTTTAGTTATGTAAAAATAATTAACCTAATGTTCCTAAAGCCTACAGTAATACCAGTTTTTTTTTTTTACAAGACAAAGCCCCCGTTATGGCCATTGAAGTTAAAGGTGGGGGGGCTATACAAATGAAACAATTAAAAATAAAATAACTAACCATGAAATTTGCTGAGCTATGGGAGGAGTTTTATGAAAAGGATGTTCTAAAATTATATTTCGCCGCGCTGTGGTCGAATGACCATTTGCCTTTCACCAAGGCGGTTCGGGTTCAATCCCAGACGTCGGAATGTGGGATTTGAGGTGGACAAAACGGCGCAAGGCGCGGGTTTTTTCCGGTTTCCCCTGTCATCGCATTCCACCATCAGTATCATCGCCTGCGGTGCCACATGTAGTAAAAGCGGCCGTTAAGCAATACAAAAAATTATATTTCGCATAGGTCGAGCAAATAGAATATAAAAATAAGCATTATAAGGATTCGATCGACTTTTCTGGTGTTCGGCAGAAACACTTTCTGAAGACCTCACGTACTTTAGTCTCAGGAACGCTGCTTAAACTTACCTTTGAACCATAGCACCCAACTTGAGGTCCACTATTTAATCGAAACACAATAACAACATATTTTCTGCGGGTATATTGGTTTCTAAACCAGCGAAGTGAGCGGGTGGCTGCTATGCCCTCTTTAAACACGTAGGGAAGTATGTGGCAACTTTCATTCTCATACGAAGATTTTCAAGAAAATACCCCAGCCTAAACCACGTTGTACATGGGACAAATCTTCGACATTTTTGATTTTCTCAAAAATGGCTCTGACGATGTTGATTAAAATTCCGCATATTAAAGATACTAATACGAAAAATCAAATGAATATCTTGAACTTTCTGGGAATAACAACTGAAATCCTCTTCATTCTGAATGACTTTTTCATACCTTATATATAACTTATTTCTCTTATACGTGTTTTGTTGTGGAGCGAACCATTTTCAAAATATGCCTTGTTCTGTTTATCAGTTTTAAAATACTAATACTTTTCTCAAACGGGATGGCATCTTTCGTTTCACCTCTTTTATTTTACTCCTCACCAATCATAGAGCGCCGAACTTCAATTGTTGACATAGCAGCTAGCTAAGATTTGACTATCGCATTCTCCTTCTCCTTAGAGGGAAGCAAGTAATAAGACAATGTCTGCTAATGTTTATCTCCATCATATTTAGTAAGAAATGTTTATTTGCAGAAAGGCAGTGAATGGAACATACTAGGTTTTTTTTTTTTTTCAAAATGAAGTTATTTAGGTATTAGGAGGTTAATTTGGCAGTGCCGTAGCCGAGTAGTTAGACCATTTGACTCTCACTAAGGCGTACCGCTTCCCGGCGATTGTACGTGAGATTTATGATGGACAAAGCGGCGCTGGGGCGGGTTTTTTTCCGGGTTCTCCGGTTTCCCCTGCCATCGCATTCCACCAGCTGCATCTTCATTCCTGTGTCATCTGTGTCATCGCATGCGGTGCTATATATAGTAAAAGCGGGCGTTAAACACTATAAAAAGTACAATTTGTCTTATACATGTTTGTTGTGCAGCGAACCATTTTCGAAATATGCCTTGTAATTTTCTCAATTTTAAAATACTAATAGTTTTCTCAAATGCGCTGTCATCTTTCGTTACGTGTCTCTTTGTTTTACTCCTCACCATGCCAATGTAACGAAATGTCAATTGTTAATATAGCGGCCACTAAAATTTGACTATCGTTTTGGCCTCGTGTGTTTCCGTATTTCTCTTCTGCTTAGAAACAGGCAAGTAATAAAACAATTCCTGCTAATGTTTATCTTCAGCAACACGATGTAGGTAAAACAATAATATTTGGTAAGAATAGTTTATTTGCAGAACAGGCAGAGAAAGTCGCGTGAATGGATCCCTCAGATTTTTATCAAAGTGAAGTGGCTAACTTTTAAATATGTTAGTTGAAATGATACACTAGACTGGATTTTAGTCTGAAATCCTCCATGAACATAGCGCCTTAGTGTGCATGACCACGAGTGCCGGTTTCGTTCAGCTGAATATACGAGGTATGATAAAAAAATAATGAACATTTCGTGGCCTTTATACAGCCATTTTCAAAACTTGTTTTATATTGTAGGTATACATGTTCCTGATGAATTTTTGCATTTTCAGCTATTCTAAATACTTAGTTTATTGTTGTCAGTTAAAAGGGTTATACGTGTTTTCGAAGGCTCAGCGAATTTGCATTAAATTTGGCTTGAAAAATAGCGTAGTGTTCGAAATGTTGGCTGTGGCTTTTGGCAAATCTACTATGAGTAAGGCAAGGGGTTTCGAGTGGTATCGATGTTTCAAAGAGGGTCGATAAGGCTCTGAAGACGACGATCCTCTGGACCTCCTAACACATCGATTACTGATAACAATGTGGAAGCAGCAAAGAAATGGTTCCGCCATATGGTTATATAGTCAATAAGGAATACTACCTAGAAGTTATACGCTGTCTGTATGAAGCAATCCGAAGAAAGCAATCAGAATTTTCGCAAAACCACTCATGGATTGCGCTCCTGCGCACACCTCAAAGTTTGTTCGTGATTTTTTGGCAAAAACCAGAAACGTTATGTTACCTCAGCCAGCTTATTCGCCGGACATGGCCCCCTGCGACTTCTTTCTATTCCCGAGGCTATAGAGAACATGAAACGACGTCGTTTAGGCAGTATTCCTGAGCTAAAAACTGAAGTAGCTGAAAGTCGTAAAGAAAAGTGAGTTCCAGACGGGTTAGGAATTTTATAAATGTAGAACGACAAGATTCATTATATTTTAGATTTCCAAGATATCTGACTGTTTTGTTTCTACAATACGAAGAGTTTTTTTTTAAATTGACCTTAGTTGTGTTGCCCCATATTTCAAACCCATTTGAAAGGTAGCAGTAGATTAAAAAGTAGTTAATTACGTTGGCTATAGGTATAGGTAAATATGTTATTATGTATTTCAGAACGACTATTGACCTCTCATGGAAAAAAGGGACAGAGCACGAGAGATGGTCTTATGGTGTAAAACTACGACCAAAAGCAAGCCTATGTAATGGTTTCAAGGCGAAAAACAATTCATAGTGGTTATGTTTGGTCATTTAGTTCAGGTCATTTTCTGAAATTTGTGTGGCCACAGATCGTGATGGGGGCAACTGTTTAAGGGAGAAGAATTATGCAGACTTTATGAAAAATTAATCGGTTCCACAGAAAATGACCACTTATCTGAGGGAGTTTATTTTGAAGGGCACAAAGTTGATGTAGATGCACAAAAACACGTACATTCCCGTTATTTTTTGATCACACCTCGTGTGGTACAAACGCAGTACGTTGTGATCCACTGACAAGAGAAACAGAGATGGAAGTAAAGCAAGTTGAGCCTGTAACAACAGGGATGGATGCCGATGTTAACTTATTGAGTGCGGCGATAATAGCACACGAAGCGTGCGTAACGTCCACACTCTCAGAATATCCGAAGAAACAAGGACTGACAAATTGCTATCTACGTAGTCCACATATATCATGTGGAACGGTTCATCCATCACCACACAATAGTGACTCTTTAGGACAACGGATTACCATCGCAACGAATATAACCACGTCAAAGTCACGCAACGTGGGCACTACACAGATTGTAAAACTGCCAGAGTTATAACTTGTTTAATAGCTTGGTACATAGCAGCCCGACCGACGTTTTCTGGGTCAAATGGCTGGGATCCTTCCAGTTGTTCTGTAAAACAACGTGAGACACGCTAAACATTTGCATTGTACCAAGGTGTTTCACGTGGCTTTTATTACTTTTCAGCCCTAAACTAACTTATATAGTTTTGCTATTTATATGTTAATTTTTTATCTGAGGGAATACGCCAATCTTAAAGAGAATCTTTCCCGCAGTTTACAATTTATTGACAAGATATGTATAATTCTACATATTATAAATAAAATATTCTTTACTGCAATACAGGGGAGAGAAAAAGTACACGTTCAAATGGAATCCAGAAATAGAATGGAGAATTGTGTATCTTATAGCCTTCATAGTTTAAGAGTTCAATTATAAAATATGTGTTACATTCACATAGTCCTCTACCCTCATGGGATCATGCAGTCGTGAGAATCACACAGTAAAAGTCTGCATTATCATACCCCGGTACTTAATTTCTAAAACGGGACATACATTCCAAATCCTTATTTTTTCATTTCCAAATTTAATTTTACTTTCGTATAAGATAGCTTTACAGATATGAATTACTAAAATAAACTATAAAAACAAAGCTACACACTTTTTTTCAAAATTTAAAAATAGTTATTACTGTTTATTATCTTTAGCTGTTATAAATACTTATTTAACTTAATGATTTATGTTTATTATTATATAATAATCAATTTATTTTTACTACTAATTTAAATTGCACTTATTACAATTATTCACTTTTGTGTAAAATATTAACAGCACTTTATTATTTCATTTGTTTAACACCTATTATTATTCTTTATACTCTAAATTTTAATTTTATTTAATAATCCCAAGGGATTTCACCACCAAAATAACTCAAATCCCGGTATTCAGTATTAGTTAAAACTGGTATCCAACCATAAACTGTATTTATACATTGTATCCTAAGGTCGTCGGTACTCAGCGGCAACCTACATCTACAAGCTCTCAGCACATTTATTATCCTCTACTTATTTTACTTCCTTTTGTACGAAATACATCATTATTCTGCTAATTATATAAAACTTATTATTGGATTATACTTAAAAATTAAAACTCTAAGCAACTTTATAATATAACTAAAGATAGAACTTCTTCTATCTAATGCTTATTCATAAGTATCTTCAAACTTCACAGGAATGACCAAAATGATTTCAGTTCACTCCGTTGGTTAATGAGTGTTGAAATAGGGTTACTATATATTATTCCATTAATTTGTTAAATGAATATGGTACCTAATCAAAGGTAATGCTATTATAAGCTTAAACATTCACTCTTACTCTTCACCACATATAATAACGCATAAACGCTTATTATCAATACTTTTTCACTTATTTTGTACATGTTACGTTTATTCAGCACGGATCATTTGGACACTAAAGCACTTTGTTTCCACTTCACCTTTTTTAATCATTAACACCTAACTTTGCAAGACAGAGCTGAATATTGTTGGCTCCTGAAAAGAATGACAAATTATAAATAATTAGAACCATTAAAACGAATATCCCATAAATATTTTGTGTTTTTAAATAGCTCTTCAGATTTGAGGTAGTAGCTCTTCTCTAATGTTTAACTATACCAGTTATACAGAATTATATAAAATTCCTTCCAAATGAAGTTGATCTCACAGACTATTCTCAGAAAATTCAAAACATACACATTTTGGCTCATACATGCCAAAATATGGGTAAATAGTATTTTAATAAAACACGTTTTGGCTTTTTTTTTTGTAATGACAGTTCTAAAAAAGTTTACAAGTTAACTGTAGTATGAATTTGTTTGTTGTTTGAAAATCTTCGTGTCGCATTTTTGGAAGATGCTGAATTGAAATACCTAATTTTGAGTGTATCCGACTTTTGGTTTTAGAGTTTGCTGTTCAGAGACATATACATACACACACAAAACACGGATTTTTTTCCAAAAATGCTTTATTTTATTCAGGGGGTACCAGAAACATCTATTTTCTATAAAATGTCAATATCAGAGTTTTGGGTAGAATGCCACATCTTCCCTGCAGATCATACACAGTCGCGTGCACAAAAAGCGGCCCACTCCTCTAGATAGTAACAGTATTTTTGTGTCCGTGAGGTTTCCACCTTCAGGTAATATTTGACTCTTCATCCAATATCAGTTAAGTATTTGGCCTGAAAGACAAACAAAAGAAGTAACCAAAGTAATGGTTACCCCGGAAATAGGCGCGTGGGTGTTTTGTTTGTGCAACATATTCACATAGTAAAATATATATAATAATATATAGTTATCAAATTAACATGAAACATGATATAAACATTAACTCATAGATTTACAAACCTCCTCAAATTTGTAGTTTTTCATTTATAGTGTTACTCGAAGTACTTTACAACACTTTAGCAGCTGTCGCTTTGTCAGTTATGCATACATATCTTATATCCATCCTTACTTCACTGGTGATGCAATCACACCAGAATCTATTCTTCCGCGAACGCATGTGCACACGCCATATGTTGCTACGCTGTTGTGCATCTGTTATACAATTGTAAAACCCCGTACCTACATTTTACAGGAAAAGAAATAGGTGTCTACTTTTACTGTTCACAGTTATTTATAAATAAAAACCAGTCTGCGAGTTGTTATTTAATATGCCATGTGAATATTCCCATAAAAATCACATGCTACTTTGGAAGTTTGTGAAGTACTGTACACCTACAATACTCCAGTTTCTTTCTTCTGTTTTTCTTCGGATTTCACGGTTCAATATGGTCAACTATACACTGTTCATTTCCATAATATGCTGGCGTAATACTAACAAGGTACATTCCCGAAATGTCTCACCGATATTGAAATAAAATTAGTTACGATGGAAACGTAAGGTGTAATGAATACTTAGTGTACCAATTTTAGCTGCCCAAAGCACATTGGTGAGCCTTATAGATAGTGGCGTAGTAATGAATGGAATAAGAAACACGGGTTTCACACAGCATTTCATTCCATTTAGCTGTATGCACCTGTTTTATCAAGCAGGTTTGTGGGTGTGGTGTAAAAATTTGTTAAGTGACCCGGAATCGCAAAAATCAACAAAATTATCAGTTTTTACATTTTTGTTGGATAAAATAATTCTAGTTTATCTCTTCAAAATGGCGCAATGACTACCTCAGTATCTTAGGGATTTAAAGTTCTTTTTAAAGATATCTTTGTTCAAGTTGTGGGCGTGGCACAATATGGTTCTTAGCTGAATGTTGTGTCTTATAAACTATTTTGAGAATCCCACTTTCTCAAAGAGTATAAGTTATGTTTATGAGTTTGTTGGCCAACCACGTTCATATAGGGAAGTATTATGCTGTGAATTGACTTACTTGTTTCAACCGACAACCCTTCTTATGGCCCAAGTCCCCTAAGTTTAATTTTCATGTACAAAAGTATATTTTATTAAAAAACTATAAAAGCTATAAAGTTGCAATTTCGTTAGTCTGTTTATAATATACAGACGCACATTTTGACGCAGGATTTTAAAAATAGGTGTCAGTTTATGATTTTGTATCCTATAATGTTTAAGATGTTGAATTGAAAAAAAAACAGTCCTTTGGATAAAAAATAATATTTCATATGGAATCTTATAAAACTTAAAAACACTTGTGTTAAATTTAGCACATCTATGTATAAAATAACAGTAGAAAATTCAGGTTCATAATGTAAATAGGCTAGGGGTAAAGGAGTAAATTTAGTATTGTAGGTTAGGGATTTTTAGGACCCCTTAAACGCATATGTCAACGGTATGCGCTTTGCTACTTGGAATACGGAAGGCTCGAATTTGTTAACACCAACTGCACAACTGCATCACTTATGCAATGCTCATGCTGTCGTTTATAATAAAATATAATTTTTTACAAAACTTATTATATACATGAAGAATAATTATAGTTGAAAACAATTATTTGCTTGCCATCTTTTAAGGGTTTCCTTGCTTATCTTACACGATATGACACCTATCCGCCAAATTGCTGCCTGGCAGCAGAATAGTTGTTACTACGAACGGCACAACGAAAGGATAAATATTAAACTTAAGTATATTTCGTTCCTTAATAATTCACATTATATTATTTAGACAACATTGCATAGTTTAATATAACACTGTGTACAGCAAACTTGTGATGGAGAAAAGCGGTCAAACGTTTAGTAACCAATCAGAGGGTTCAAACCAGTTACTTTTGTTTACATTATCGGTGAAGTAAGATGGATGGAGAATAGATAACACCTTAATAATAAACTATAATCTCAAGGTATCATAAAATGTGAGTACACAGCTGACCTATTTGTTTTATCTTCATTTAGCCACTTTAATTCGTCTAGGTAAAAAAAAAATATTTTAAAACGTTTTCTACGTCTCCTGACTGATCCATTGCTTCAGTCGCTCTTATAACGTTGTTATTCATCAAGATATATTCCTTTTCAGCGCATCTTAGCATCTGAACGTTCTGCTTTCTTCACATATACAGGCTGTTCACATATACCGAAATATTTTCACAGAATATGTAGATTACTAAAGTAGGTAATTTAAGGTAGGGGACGTATGGCTGTTTATTGAAATGTCGCAGTAATGGCTATAAATTTCTGAAGTGCCAGTACGCCACTGGCTAATTTATCTCTCTAGCGTAGAGGTTAGGATACTGGCTTTCAAGTGAAAAATAGTTTCCGAGCCCGGGTCTCGTTCACGTATCGTAGCACTTCGTCTGGAATGAAAAAAAATAATAAAAAAAACATTTATTCTATGACAGGAATTGAACTCACGACCTTTGGAATAGCAGCTTCCCGCATTACGCATAAAGCCACCAGCGCAGTTGAAAAAACGCCTCCAAAGTAGGCTACCTCAAGAACTGGTTAATGAATGCTCAGCGTCGCACTGTCAAGTGATTAGTTCGAGATTTTACAGATTTTTGCTGCATTAAATCTTGAGAACGCTAGTAACGAGCTGCTAAAAGTCGATATATCTATACTCGGGCAGCAGTTTTAAAGACATTCTAAGCCATTTCTTCAACCTGCTTTGCTTTAACACCGACTTCTCAGCACCTGATACCCTCATGTTTAACGCGTTATGTTTATCCGAGGACCATTCATCACCGATCTCAAATGACTTATGTCAGTCACGTGCACAATCTCACAAATTATTTCGGTGTAGTTCATTAACACCCTGTATAATCAAACTTTAGCTCGGAGGTGTGGTGTACCATCGACTCCATTCAATAGGTAGTTCCATTTATTGGTTATTCTTTTGTCCTGTCTCCTTTGGTGGCAGTTTCACACGTCTGCTGAAATCTATTGATTTCGCAACCATGATTCACAAAGTAGTCGAGAAATTCAATAAACATTATCAGAAATGGCCTTATTGCTTCCATCCCCTAGATAGAATGGAAATAAGGGAATACACTAGGCTAAAGCGATAGTTAAACTTTTTAAGAACTGGTAGCTGTATAACTAAGTTTAAATTTGGTTCTCTTTGCATATCCAGGATTTAAAAAGAAGAAAGAAAAGAATAAAAATGAAAAAAGGAAATACTTCCCATGTGAAAAAAGCATCTATAAATATTATAAATGTTCTAATAAAAGAATATCTTAAAAACTCCACAAAAATTATTTGATTAAATTGTCTTGTGTTACTAGGAAGGATATAACTCATATTTTGGAAGCCATTTTAAAGCGTTGCGTTGGTTAAATGGCTCTTTATGCAAAAAAAAAAAAAAATCTCAGATTTAATTTTGGCATTTTCACATATTCAGAATCTATCTTCTCCCACAAAAGTTAAGATAGAGTTTTGAAAATCTTTTCCAAAGCTCTGCAGAATGGGTGCAATAAAATTTCTAATTGGAATTTTTATATTGGTAATAGATGGTTTTAAAAATTAATTAGTATAGTTGTGCGCTATTTTGCAGATTTTGTGATGTAAAATATACATGCTGTTTCAAAACGACACCAAGCGAAAATAGCAGTCGAGTAGCTTACACCTTGACTTATCCGAAACGTGATGTCGCAACTTTCAAACTCTTTTGTTTAAATTTTTATGTGTGTTTAAAAATCGCACACATTTGGGTTTAGGCAGCGAAGAAACAACGGTTGTCATACACCACGTAAACAACCTCAGAACGTGTTATACGAAACACATAACAAAACCCACATGCTACGTTTTGCATTACTAAAGTGACCAGTGCCGCGCCGGCGTGTCTATCAAACCACTCCTATACCACGCAACTGGGACCTTCGCTACCAACCAGCATCTCTCTTGGAGTGGGCCAGGCACGTGCCATTTGGTTATGTACGACTGCCTAATCCATGGTGATTTTATGGCAATTTTTGTATGTGCTGAATTTAAGAGCTGAAAATTATATTCACATATCACTACGGTATAACCAATAAGGTCCACACCTTCGTACGGTGTCGTTTTGAAACATCCTGTATATATTTTTTTAACTTGCTATTCACTTTAGGAAAATGTCAAACAGAGAACTTGTTACAAAGGTATTAAGGGATGTACTTTTAAAAATTCTGATGTGTTCCATTCACATGTCTTTCTCTGCTGTTCCACAAACGAACTCTTCTTATAAAAGTAATTCTTCTATCCACATCATGCTAATCAAGATAATTATTTTCAGAATTGGTCTTATTACTTGCTTCTTTGTACGTAGAAGGAAAATAAATGAATAAACTAGACTAAAGCGATAGTCAAACCTTTTAAAAGTCGGTCGCTAAGTGAAACCATTGGAATTCGGTTCCTTTTGCTTGCTAGGAGTAAACAAAAGAGAGCCGAAAAGAAAGATATCTTCCCGTATGAGAAAACTTTAAGCAGTTTAAAACGGAAACCACTAAATAACTCGGAATATCTTGAAAACAGTTAATTATACAAAACAAATGTACATTACATAAATTGTGTATTAAGAAATCTACATGTTTCGTGCAGTAAGTTTTTGTCCATCTATCACAGTTTACCAGTTATGCTAATATTATATAAAGGTCATCAAGAATGAAGAGGTCTTCAGAGACTATTACAAGAAAATTCAAGATATACATTTGCTTGTCATGAAAATACATTAAACATATGGCATTTTAATAAAACTCATTAGAGCCATTTTTGAGAAAATCAAAATGTTCGAAAAATGTTCTACATAAAGGGTAGTTGGAGTGGGGTATTTTCTCGAAAATCTGTGTCGCATCCCTGGAAAATACTAAACTTAAATAGTAAGTATGGTATTTAACCAACTTTCCGTTGCTGAGCTATGCTCTCCACAGGCGGGGAACTCTTAAACATATATTTCTAGTGAAATTACGGATTGAATTTTTTGATTGAATACAATACCTTGTCTATCCACTATGTACATTGTACACATGTCCTAGAGAAGGTAAAATGATAGATTTAGCCTAATACCGCAGAAGACAGATTTTTATTTTGAATAATTAAATCGAAAAAATAATCAATATATCCACAGTTAAAATACAAATTAGAACGACAATTTGTACGAATGCTTCTTTTGCTACCGATAATGTTCATACAAAAAATTGAATACCTCCATTTAATACTTTAGAAATTCACTTTTATCACTTCGGTGTCTCTTTAAATGTCTATAGTTTGCTCCAAAAACATGATGAGCTTCAGACCGGATCGCAATAGCTGGCACTGGGCAATAACCATTAGCAAACAAAAAATGAGGCCTATACTAAGGGTGAGAGGCAACGTAGTAAAATCTCTGTTTCCTGGAAACTCGAAGACTCTGCTTGCAAGTCGAGATCCGCACCTCAGATAGCAATAAGTGGAAGACTTGGTAACTACAAGCGTTGATTTCCAACCGCAAACCACCTGATGGAACTTTAAAGTCTCGCTGCCTTTGGCAGAGGGTTATCATGTTTCTGAAAAATACTGTACTTTGGTTTCTAATGGAGCTTTGTGTGTTAGTAATTCTGCTCACAGCCATATGGACACAAAGTAACTTTTTATATTCAGTGGATGTCATAGCATATATTTGCGATGAAATCTCGACATCAAATTTTGGGTATATGCGATATTTGCCCTACTTGTTAAATAACGTAGAGAAAGTAAAAATAAATATGACAAGGATCGCTCTTTAAAGAATGTAACAACCCGTTTAGAATACTTAGAGTTGTAAAAGAAGATGATTTGAGCGAAAACAAAGTCGTTTTTGTTTGAATAGAAAGTCCCTGTTGATAGGAAGTCCAGAACTCTTTGGCAATCTACAGAGTGGTCCTGTACGAGCAGCTCGTTATCCTTGCTTAAACTCGGGGTTAGACATAAATGGAATTCTAATTCAAGTGCATGATTACAAAATGCCTCTCCTTGGTGCTCATATTCGTATTCTGTTCAGGTCTGATCATGAGATAAGGTTCTCTCTGGGCCCTTCACCCAACCAATTAGAGGACAAATAAGATGTTATCTCGACCACCACTGGCCACCATATCATCCGAATAGTTAATCCGCTTAAAGAACAGGACAGAAGATTCAGCTGCTGGGGTACGTATAACAAAATAGAGCAGGGCAAAATTAAACAAAATGCATACCAGCTTATAAAGAAATTAATGCTTTAAGTTGTCATGCTCATAATGCATCAATGATCACAGAGATGAAAGTTGCGCGCCCTGATAATCTAAGGATTCCTTCAACTGCCTTTGTATTAAAATAGCCTGTGTAATGTTTTATTTATTCCCTAAATTACAAGCATGAAAGTCACGGTAAGTTCAAATTACTGAATTTTATACAAACTGGACTATTTAACTTGAGAGTGCAGAATATCTGCAAAACTAAGCGTTGTAGAAACAAAAACCTTGATACAATGGGGGGGGGAAATGTCATTTGTTGTGTTTTAATTGGAGAAGGTTTTGATGGTAACTTAAGGGTCAAGGTATGTTTTTTAAATGGGAACCAACACATTATTTCCTTATTCCTCATCAAAAGATAAAAAAAAAATTGTAAACCATTTCCTTGTACAGGGTTCTTTTACTGGTGTAGACAGTTAAACATTGATGAAAGGCAGATGCACAGCATTTATACATAAGCATTTCGTATGCGCGTCTTCTCCAGACAACATGATGGTTCGCATACGTTTTTTTTTTTTTTTTTTTTTTCTTTACAGTGTTTACCGCTCGCTCTTACTGCTATGGCACCGTAGGCGATGACACTGATGATATATGGAATAAAGATGGAGCACCGGTGGAATGTGATGGCGGGGAAATCGGAGAACCCGATGAAAACCCGCCCCTGCGCCGCTTTGTCCACCACAAATCTTACATGTGGTCGCTTGTTATCAACCCTGGTGAGAGGCGAGTGGTCTAACCACTCGGTCACAGCGCGGTCCGAAATGCTTGTGCCAGTATTAGAAGAGACATGCTTTTACGGACACAGCAATTGTTTATTCACAGAGTTGCAAAATGTACTGAGGTAGAAGGGCATCATTTTGAACATTTATTACTCTAAGGTACGATTCTCATGAAATAATACTGTACAATACCCATGCAATGGTGATACTCTGTGCATCTGCCTTTCACCAATTTTTAATTGTCTACAGCAGTAACAGAACCCTGTACATGAAATAACATTTGTTTATTTTTTGATGAGGAATAAGGAAAAAATAAAACATGTTAGTTCCCATTTAAAAACGTACCTTGACTCTCAAATTATCAATCAAACCTTCTCCAATTAAAGCACCACAAATAGCACTTGCTTTCTCCCATTATATCAAGCAACTTTTTGAAGACATTTCTTTCTACAACGCTTAGCTTTGAAGATATTCTACAGACTCCAGTTGTATAAAAATTTAGGTAAAATAAATGCATCCCGATGATTTGTACCTGTGTTTAAATTTTCACTGTATGAAAGCCTGTATTTAAATTATTGAAATAGAAGTAGTATGATTATTTAAATTGGTTACGTGGTAACATATCTCTTGTATTTGAAATAGCAACTTCATAGGCATCAGAGGTTGACTTAGGATGATTTTATGTATTTAAGCGGATACCAAAGTGATAATAGTGATTTTCTAAATTATTAAAGCGACAACTTTAAACAAAAGAAGCACCGATACGAAGTTTGGCTCAAATATGTCTTTGCATTCGAAATGTATTAATCAGTTTGTTCTATTTAATTAGCTAAAATCCAACTTTATTTTCTTCTACAGATATCGAGCTTACTGCATCATTTTTAAGATTTATGTCTTTGAATGTCTTTGGGACAAATTGTCTATTTGAAGCAATATAATACAATTTTAACACGTGTGTCATACACTATTCTAAGGCAGTTCTCAATATTTATAGACATATTATAATTATAAACAGATTGTTTTACCTCTTTCACGGAGTTCATGCTGAACGGTCTGCGATATTCAGTTGTTGCCTTGCATAGCATCATTGCTAATCACATGATGACTTACTCGTACAGAACGAAAATATTCTAAGCAACGGAGGCAGTGAAAGTAATAAACATATGTGACACTGATTTCTTGACTTTGTTAGTAGCAGCTGTAATTTTGATCTCTCCGCTGCTTGTATAATTTTGATTGGTTCAGCAAAGTCCATGTTGATGACATTCAAATCATCCGCCATTTCATGGATAGAGTCATAGCCTACTTGAATGAGGCATAAACCAAAGTTGGCTACATTGGAGTGTTGTAATTTTATAACATTGAGTGCTACTTTTAACACTACTGACATCTGCCAGAAGACCTACTTTTGGCGTCAACCGTCTAAAAATATGTTGTATACCATAATGTAAAAATAACTGTAAAAAAGCGTATAATTATACCTATTAGTTTTTTTAAAAACTAATCTATGACTAATAAAAACTCCAACCACACATTTTATTACACGCATTTTGCAGTGCTTTGGGGAAATGTTTAATAACTTTGGCTGTATGTATGTGGGAAAAGACAGATTTTGGATATAGGAAAGAATATCACATTTGAACCTGACACAAATCCCTTTAAATTTACAGACAGTAACTTAATCAGCACTCAGCAAAACGCTTTAAAATGGTGCACAAAATATGGGTCACATCTGCTCTAGGGGAATCAAACGTTGCAAATTACTTTAAAAATTGCTGCGTTTTTTTTAGATTAAATGTGGAAGCTTTATCTTGAAGTATTAGATATATTTCGATACCACCAGGTATCGAGAATATCGAGATATCTACGGTATAGAAGACCCACTCTATTATTATTATTATTATTATTATTATTATTATTATTATTATTATTATTATTATTATTGTTGTTGTTGTTGTTGCTGCTATTATTACTATTATGACTATTATTATATGTTTTGTTTTGTTATTGCTATTATTACTTTTATTATTGTTATTATTATTATTATTATCATTATTATTGTTGTCATTAGTATAATTACTGTCGTTATAGTTGTTACTATAGTTATTATAGTTATAATAGGTATTGTAGTTATTATTATAATTATCATTACTAATAATACTATTATTATTACTGTTGTTATTATTATTATTTTTATTATTATTACTATTATTATTATTATTATTATTACACAATAGAGACAGGAGTAGGATGCAAATCTAATTGCTGCAGTTCTGGAACCCTATTCTGTGTGTTCAACTAGGAAGCAATCTCTTGTAGAGCGGCTTTGTTCATAATTTGTCTATTAATATGGAAGAGCAGAAGCAAGGTGTGGCTTAGAAGTGCAGAATGTCATTGTGGAATTATACAGAGCTTAGCTTCCTGTAGACCGTGGCGGAAGAGGACGCTGCGTGTAATAGATGGGATGGTGGGATTATTTCCGGCACACTAAGTCATTCATATACAAGCAAGCTTGACCTCTTTCGTGACAAACCAGGAGTACAGAGGATAACCTCCTCCCTGTCACGGTGAACACGCAGAAGCAACCAGATTGCAGCTCTAACAGCAGCACCATAGGTCAACTATTATAGTCCAAATGTGTCTGATTAGACAGAAAGGATTCCTAAAAATGTAGTTGTTTTTTCACACAAGCCGTGTGAATAGAATTGTTTAGTCTGACTCTACCTATCTAACTCCTGTCCTACACACGGCTTGTGTGAAAATACAATTAAATGATCACTAATTGACTATAATATTCGGCTAAACTATGAAGCCCGGCATTATAGGTCGCTATTGAGGTATGTCATCCCAAAATAATTTCAGATCACCTTGTGGTTACGGGGAAACATGCGAGTCAGTTGAGAAATTTAATGCTGTGCCGGCATGTTGCCTTGGTAGCTCAGTGGTAGAGGAACTTGCTAAAGCTTGGGACATCCGTGGTTCACATCCCGGCTATGGCGTTGAAATTTTCAGTCTAACTCTACCTTCCAGCTCCTAAAAGGTTTTCCAAGGAGTGGTTCCTAATTACGCAAGCAAACCTCTAAAGAAAACATTAATACATAAGAGGTGGCATTAGCACAATTCGTGATATGCAAATATATAAATAAAAAATCTGATGCCACATTCACATGACTTTCTCCTAACTAATCTACAACAAGCAATCCTTACTGATACAAGAAATTCTGATTCTATCTACTTCATACAAATCAAGATATATTATCTTATTATCTATTTCCTATTAGGCACAAAAAAATAACGGAGTATATTAGCCTAAAGAGATAGTCAAATCTTTAAGGAGTAGTCACTAGCTGATGAAATTCCATGTTGTTTGTGCGCTTTGAGATGAAATACAAGAACAACTTATCATTTGAAAAAAGAAGTATTGAAAAATTGAAACCAATAACCTTGAATATGTCGAAAGCTATTTACGCCACATAAAAGAAAACTCATTTGACATAAATTATGTGCCTTAACATAGTCCACATATTTTGCGCAATATGATTTCCTCTGTTACTGTTTACCAGTTCTGCAAAGGTCGACCAGAATGTAGAGGACTTTAGAGCCCATTTCCAGAACATTCAATAAATATATAGTGTTTAAGTAAAAATTGTTAGCCATTTTTAAACAAAAATTAAATTTTCTAAAAGGTTTCCAAGTAAAGAATAGTTTGAGACAGGGAATTTTCTTGATAATCTGCGTGTCGCATTCTTGAAAGATACACTAACTAAAATATCAGAACTTCGTATTAACAGAGCCTCTAAATTTGAAAAAAATTGTTTGGCAACCTCTGAATTGCAGCTTTGAACTACACAAACTACAAACGATGATATTGTAATAGCTTTTCTTACTGAGTTATTATAGATTTTAAGCGATTAGAAATGTTAGACTCTAAAATTAATCATTTTTCATAACAGTATGTTTTTTAAAAACTACCATTAATGATAGGATAAATTTATCATTTGTATATACTGCAGATTCTGGGAAATTTTAGTTGTATTTAAATAAAAACTGAGATGCGTGGTACATTTTGAAAGTGTGAAGGTGTAGTGTTGACAAGAACGCTGTTATATGAAATATGTAGTATGCTAAGAAATAGGGGTATTATAGATATTTTATTTCCTTTTTTCTCTTTTTTTTTTCCAGTTTCTTACATTTCCTTAGTTCGCCTATAAATTTAATGTTTTTTTTTTCCTTTTTACATATACATGCACTCACATATACTCATTTACTAACATACAAATACCCATGCCCAAGGCGGGACTCGAACCCAAGATCCCCTGCGCCGCGAAGCACCAAAGCGAGACAATTTTGCGAGCACGGCCGCGGGGATCGGCTATCTTTAAATGATTGTACAGGGGGTATAACTAACAATTGATACTCTATGGAGGCTCAAAAGATCCAACAAATATTTGCTATAAGAAAGCAATTTTCTATTTTTTTGACAAATTGTAGTCAAAATTTCACCCCCAGTGTCCCTTAATATGAAATAAATGTATATTATAAGAAAATGCGCCTTCAGGTGGCTTAATTCCCTTAATTTTTCCATAACACGAAGACATACTCACTTCTTGAACAAATCTAATATCCCTATTATGCTGGTTTCCTGCTTCTCCACTACTTAGTCTCTAATGAAGAAATATGGGGTAAGTAATTACAAACGTCTATAACAAATTTTATAAAACGCATATTTTCCCTGAAAAAAAAAACATAGTAGTTAATAAAATGTTTATAACGGAGTCGCATATGAACGAAAATATTAAATCTCCCCCCTGGTTTACCCCTCCACAGCAGGGAACGTTAAATTTTGAACTTCTGTCGCTTGCATAAGAAAATCCTGTACCAACCTTAATACACTCTAAATTACTTTCGAGCCACGAAAATATGAGTAAACGCAGCACATATTAAAAAGTCCTGTCTACAGCTGCGGAAAAATTCGAGAAAAAGGTAAAGGGGTGGAGGAAAGAGAGAAGATAAAAAGGGTTTTCTGATGAGAAAGTTGCTGTTACCGTATAATGTGGTGACGAGAAGTGAAAGTTTTCCAGGCTCCAATCTATTCCAAAGGCTTTGTCGTGTCACTGTATCCAGAAATGTATAAAGTCACAAGTTCTGTGCAATTGCACAAAGGACATAGTCAGGAGAAAATCTGTGTAATGGAAACAAATAACTTCTCATGTACTCTGTGAGTGTTTTAACGGATATCCCAGCCACTGATGACAGCAGGAGTAAATTTGAATGACCTCAGTTATGAAAGGCTTCCTATCTTAAGCTACATTTATGAAGAGATGCTAGTGCAGACGTAATGCAACATAAACGCAGGCCGAGGGAAGACCATTCTCATTGCAGTAAGCGTGACGCAAGAAGTTGGCAAAGGTTACTCGATCTGTAAATTAATTGTTGTATCGTCCAAGCGCTCCGCAAGTTTCAAATTGCCGACATAACTACCAATATAATATAAGGAAATTCAGTCAATATTCTATAAATGAATAAATAGGCTACAAAAATTACATACATACAACTGACGCTCGCAGCAGAGATGTCATAACAATTGTTTGGTCAAAATATTGAAATGGTGCAGGCATGTAGACTGCAGAAAATGATAAAGCTCTTTGCGCCTTATGATTTGTGCGAACCAAGAAATCTAGACGCAGATGGTGGGCACATCCATTAAGTCAAAGGAGGGTTCAACAAGGAGACTAACATAACCTCGTGAGAGAAATAAGAGATGGCGCAGCACACCCAAATAACACAGTAGTCTGTGTGTGCCACAGAGCTATAACACAAAGATATGCGTTGCAAAATTTCACATTGTGATCGTCTGTTGTTGAACAGTAGGTAGGCGTAATCCATAGAGGAAGGAATGCAAAAGTTTTCCTTTATAAACTGCGTTGCGAAGTTGCAAACGCTTGCATTGCATTGCATTGGTGTTGGGCGTGTCTATGTGAATGTTTACATTGAATAGCATGGGTGCAAAATGTTGCGTTTACGCTGCGTCTGCGCTTACCACCTATTGTGATTGGGGCATTACATTGAGCAGTTAATTTCGTAGGAGCTCCTACTGAATTTCAACCAAGAAGGTCCCCAAAACCTGAAGGATAAGAGGAGTAGCACGAATCCTCGCATCCTTGAACATACAAGCTGCTAATATCTGTTTGAAAACATTCGCTACTCGTACGGTGCTGCGAGCTTCATTTGGACCAGTATTAACCTGAGTATGTGTAGGGACTTACCAACTAAAGAGAGATATAAGTGTTCACAATGAAGCATGAGGAGTTATAGCAAACGTCATTAAAATGTGTGACGAAGAATAATAGAATAGCAAGCGTGAGTGAATATTTTTTGCATACCTATACTGCACTCGGCGTAATACTTGAACCTGATCCGCTTTACCACATTCTTCCGCAGAACTGCCTATCTCGCACATTCCTGTCCGGCCTTTCTCCTGATTGGAATTCAGCACTCCATTTTTTGCGACGTTTCTTACCGTTAAAGCCAATTATGGCCAAAATTATCTACCCAAAATATAATGATAGTAAGAGTAATATAATTACATTGCTTAATAGAATAGTTATTATATAATACAACAGTTTTTAAAATAAAATGTGTATAATATATATATATATATATAAACAATACAAAATAAATTGTAATAAATAATAATAATACTAAAACTATATATTAAAAGTAAATAAAAGGTATTAATATATACTAAAAATACGAAAGTATAATGATATTAATATTGATTAAATTGAAATATATTAAATATTGACACACAGTTTAATTGATAATAATTAAGACTTTAATTGGTATTTATAAAAAGTTTAGGCTAAGTTAGGTTAAGTTTATATCTGTAAATTTAAATTGTATGATTGAAATTGTAATTGGTATAAGTAGTATTAAATGTGTAAAGTTTGGGATATTTTACCCCGGTTTAAGTAATTAGTAATCTGGGTTTAATATACAGATTTTATTTTATTTTAATTTATTTTATTTATTTATTTACCCAAAATATTGCGACTACGCCTTGCCGATCGTAATATCCACGCGTGTGAGAGCGACTTGATTCGAAAATCGTAGTGAATTGTTGTCTAGTCTCACCTATATTTGATTTTGTGACAACTGCGGTGCTTGGAAGGTGTAAAAATAAGAACAACTTCTGGAAATATCCTGCCACGCCATCGGTGGGTATAAAAAGGAGAAAACGAGCACCGGTGAGTCAGTTTCGACGGGAAGTTCGGAACATGCAGTCGTGGCCACAGCCGCAGCTAGCGTCGAAAGAAAATTCTACGGCAAAATTGTTGCTAAAGCACCGAATAAACAGTCGTTCTCCGTGATCAAGTGGTAACATGCTAACTTCTGGTTCCCAAAGTCGGGGTTCAAATCTGGCGGAGTGCAATGAATTTTTTCAAACGCAAAAATCCTTAGCAAGGCTTCTTTCAGAAGGGAAGTAATGCTGCTGGTCCCGAGTCTTAGATTTACGGTACATAAAAGAATCTCAAACCTGATAAAGAGACTGCTGAGTAAAATTAATTGGTCTTTCACGCCCAATGTAGAATGATACTCTAAGAACCGCAGTAGTTAAAGGCTAGTCCATAAATAAAACATAATTTTATTTAACTTAACCTAGTTAAAACATTTACTTGTAAACATATTTTTATTTCAGTCATTTGGAAGAAATAAAGAGTCGTTTGTTTCAGTAATAAAGGGCTGTTTTGTTACACTGGTGTCAGGAGGGGGACTTGCGACAATATCAGGGAGCTGATGTATCTTTTTTATTTTTATTTTTTTTACCCAAATGAAGAAAATGGACACTGAAATGGAATTCAGTATGGAAGAAGTGAAATCGGGAAAGGAGAAGATGAGAAACAAAGTGACAACTGTGAACTATGTATTGGAGAAGATGCAGGAAAAAACGGAGTCCTGCATGGAGAACATGGAAGCATAAATGAAGACAGAATTATCGAACAAAATTGACGAACTGGCTGTCATGAAGAAGGACTTCGAAGAACTTGTTGGGACTTTGAAATACACGAAGAACGCATTAACGCACTGAACGGAAGCTAACGCGTGAACGGCAACAATCAGTTATGAATTTTAAAGTAAACCGCTCTCATACGTGCGGCGATTACGGATGGAAAGACGTAGTCACATTATTCATAGCTTGTAATATAAAAATCTGATGTCTTCGAGCAGATGGTTTTTCTATCTGCTGCACAAAAAACTTTTCTTACAAAAGATAATTTGTGTATGTAAATCATGCTAATCGAGGCAAATATTAGCAGAATTGTGGTTATTGCTCGGTTCTTTGTAAGTAGGAGCGAAATAAGTTATACACTAGTCTAAAGCGATAGTCAAAGCTTTAAAATCTAATTATTATGTGAAACAATTGGCATTCGGTTGTCTTTGCTTTCCAGGAGTAAAACAAAAGAGAGATGAAATGAAAGATTACTTCCCGTTTGAGAAAAGTTTAAGTAGTTTAAAAATGAGACCAATAACAGGGAATATCTTAAAAACGGTTATCTCTATAAAATGTATATCATATAAGTTGTGTATTTTAATTATATCTATGTTTATTTTCTTTTGCACTTTTTACTGTTTAATGTTTATAGTACATAGTGGAAGAAATAAATATGTGTAAAAGTTAAGAATCAGAGACGGAGAAGTTAGTAAAATACTGAACGTTAAACTTCAGAACGCGCTAGAAAACTACTGGTTTTCAATCATGTGTGCTGTGCAAGATGCCGTGCTACAAAAATAAACCGGCTCTTCCAGATCAAAAAGTGTAAGAAATGTATCAGACATTGACATAATGTATTATTCGTAAGCACCTGTTACGTTCACAATATACCTTTGTTTAAGTGAGAGACGTGGAACATTCACTTTCGACAATCTCCGCATGTACCTTTCTTTTCTTTTCTTTCTTGTTTGTTTGTTTGCTTGTTTTTTGTTCAGCTTAACCTGGTTGGTCATATGAATGAAATTAATGAAATGATGCACAAATGATCTCAGGGTCCACGGAGCTTAAAGTTACTCGACATACGTCTTTTCAGAATAAGGGGAAACCCCGAAACAACCCGTATCCGGGTAACTCTGTTACTCACTCGCGACCTGTTGAATAGGTATCAGCAGACACGCTACCACCACGCTACCCAGGCGGGCAATGTACCTTATTTTCCACTACAATGCATTGACTCTATAGTGTTCACTATCAAAATTAAAGAAAGTTTTGGAAACCTTAGGGATGGGATATATTTGGATGGTGGGGAAGGCAAACCGACGGAGTAGTTGGAGAAAAATTACGAACTGCCTCTGTGATATTGACAGACAGCAAATAAGTGCGTAATGCACGGAGAAGGTCTTATTTGAAGTACAGGCTGTACTGAAATCAGAGTGGGGTACGAAACGATACAATAAAACAAGTACCAAACTCATTAGAAAGGGGCTCGCGTGGATTAGAATGACGGATGATAAAAGTTACTGACGGGAATGGCATGAGAAGCTGCCCCATTGTGAGGAAGAAGAGTCGTGTACCCATATCTTGACAAGATATAGAGGTACGGAGGAATGGAGGGAAACGTATTTACTGCGATACATTACCACCGCGAATGTAGAGCTAGAAGCATGTTGGACAATACTGGCAGGCACGGAAGATGTGGGCAGGCTACGTGATTTTCTACTTAAGGCAAGACAGTTGAGATCCGAGAAAGCAGATAATTGAGAAGAGGGGGGGGCGATAAGAAGAGCTAAACAAACGCGATTAAAATGTTTTACATGCATATATTTTGTCATACTTTTCAGTCATTTTGTGTTGTATTAAGTGTATTTGTCTGATATAATAGTGTACATCAATGCATCTGAATTAGGTGTACTCTGTGTTGTAAATTTAAATTGCTGTATTTGAATATCTTTGTCCTTTTATTTTCGTGTTTACCCTTTTAATTCTTTGTTCTTTTTAGTATTGTTTACTATTTTGTGTATTGTACAAGCACGTAAGGTCTGTAGAGCTCCATGTATGATACTGTTATTTCAATAAATAAACTTACCCATTCGCTCATTTTACCTACATACATATTTAAACAGTAGTGTTCAATAATGGAATAAACAATTAGCAGTCGTCAAATACAGCATAGTGTACGCATCCTTTTGATGCAAGCTGCACGAGCACTACAGGTAGCAGGTGTCTGTTGTTGACATCGGGACCCACCCTCTCCCCTTCAACACACACAGACTACAGTACAAGGTAGGTGAAACAGAAAACGGTCAACCGGGTCCGCTGTCTAATCATCATTATCAACTTTTACTTAGCAAACGACACTTTGGGGGGGGGGGCAAACTACTGTTGGAGCGGACTCGGTGGTAAACCTGAGGTTATTGTGCCACCCCACGAGGGCGGGTGCCTCCAGAAGGAAGAGGTGAGTTGAGAGAATATGTCGGAATGCCAAAAGCAGGAGCAACGGCACAACAATATCAGGGTGCACATTGAAGCACAGTTAGACAGGCAACCTGGGGCCTCCACTAGGGGCGGTCCTTATTCCTGCAATCAACCAAGGTCGAAAATAGCCACTTTGAGCATCCCTTATCCCCTACCACGCTGCACCAAGCACCATCATCGACGCTTTCAGCCCTGAAAGAAAGCAACGGAATGAAGGATTAATGAAATCACAATGGAAACGGCATGAGGGGGAAGAAATTCGGGCAATGAAAGAAACCCAGCATTTGCCTAGCGACACGGGGAAATCTCCGAAAATAATCATGGGTCAGGTAGGCAGTTCACAGGAATCAAACCCATGACCTCATGAATGCAGACCATAGAAGAAGCCACCTGAACCAACCCGGCAGAGTGGTTAAACCGCTCGCGTCCCACCTAAGCGGCCCGGGTTCTATCCCAAGCGCCCGCATATGGGATTTGTGGTGGGCGAAAAGGCGTCTGGGCGGGATTTCTTCCTATACTCCGGTTTCCCCGACACTCACTCATTCCACCAATTGCTCCATTATCACCTTGCCTATCATACATTTTGCTTGCATTTCGTCACACGCATGCCTGGTTCTTCTTTCAGTGGCTACGAGCCGTTGCCCTCCGGACAGGCTTCTGACCCCTTGTAAGTCCTAGGGAGGGTGTCAGTCCTACAGATGGGCAGGTTAAGCCGACTACGTCAAAAAATGAAAGCACAACATTTTGGGAATTTCCATATAAACAATCTCATTATTATCCGTTATAGAAAGAAAACAGTTCTACTACCTCAAATCGATTCAATTGTAAGAAATGTAACAGGGATTTTTAAGGTACACGTGGATGGTGTTAATCTTATCCACAAGTGTACAGATCTGTCATAGCAGTTTGCTTTGTATCGCGTTTTACTACTGTTGTATCAGTTACAATTTTGTCTGTAACTTGTAAACCTGTCAGATAATAAAAAACACTAATGCAGTTTTTTTTTTATTAAAATACAGTTCCGGAGGCTTGTCAGGACTCTGGCGCTGTATTCCTTTTACCTACAGTTTTTCCAGTTTCCTATATCTCCTTAGTAGATCTTATTATTCTTAACGTTTTCCTGGTATACATACCTACACAAACATAGACACATTTACAAATACCCATGCCCAAGGCGGGACTCAAACTCACGATCCTGTGCACCACGAAGCGCCAAAGCGAGACACTTGAGCGACAGCGGCCACCGGGATCGGCAATGGTTGAAACAGAGATTTGACATTAGCGGGTTGAAGCTTCTGCTCTGTAACTAAGAGGAGGTTAGGAACTATACTGACACAAAATAAACTCCAGTTTTTTGTACGTTACAGTCTCACACGATACGAGAGAAAATATTAGCTTGATTCAACCAACATCATTCTGCATGTCACTTAGCCGCGACTGCATATTTGAGATCATAATACTCGGCATAAAGCAATTTCCTATGACTTCTAACTGGCATGTGGCTTAACGAGGACTAATGGTGCACGGATTTCAGAGTTCTATGTCGTTCATAAGTTTTACTGCAGAGAAATCCACGTGACCTACGTATAAAATGTCGCTCTCGTACATTAAAACAATTATTTTGGCCTTGGATTACTTTATACTGAAGAATTATTTACTGTTTCGTACATAACAGGTGATTCCATAATTTCTATCAGTTGTATTAAAAGAATGTCTAGAAATTCATGTACACTATACACCCGACCACTCGTGCGGATAATCCGCGCATCTGAAAAGGTCTAGTATGTTACATTCACAAGAATTTCTCTACAAACTTGTTACAAGAGCTTATTACTTTATATCTATCGTCATAATGGAGATAAACATTAGTAGAAGTGGCTTCATAACCTCATTCTAAGTTGAAGGAAAATCAGGCAATACACTAAGCTAAAGCGATAGTTCGCTGTGTGAGGCAATTGAAATCCGGTTTTCTCTTTGCACGGCCAGGATTAAAACAAAAGAGAGATGAAAATAAATTTTACTTCCCATGTAAGGTCATTTTGAGTAGCTTAAAATTGAAACAAATAACGAGGAATGTTTCAGAAACGCTTAAACTCTAAAAAAATGTGTATGAGATAAATTGTGTGTTTTAACAAGATTATACTTCTTCCGTAGTAAGTTTTTACCGTCTCTTACGGTTTACCAGTTATGGAAACTTCCTCCGGAATAAAGAGGCCTTCAGAAGCTATTTCCAGAAAATTTAAGATATACATTTTATATAGCATGTAAATATCTTTAATATAATGTATTTTAATAAAAACTGTTAGTCATTTTTTGAGAAAAACATCATTTTCAAAAAGCTGTCCAATTCAAGCTCAAAAACAAAAATACCGTTCATTACCAAATTTGATATTTAAGTTTAGTAAACTCCAAGGATGGGACACAAAGATTTTAAAGAAAATTTCCTACACCAAACTATCCTTTATATGGAACACTTTTGAAAATAGTGATTTTCTGGAAAATGGCTCTAATGGTTTTGATTATCGTACTGTATATTATGGATATTTACTGGCAAAAAATTGTATATCTTGAATTCTCCGGGAAGACCCCTTCATTCTGGATGAATTTTGCATCGGCATCTTTCTAACCATAAGTGATACACCAAAACTTACTACAAAAAAGGTCGGTCGGTCGGTCTCTTTAGAACCTGATCTATCTATATATATCTCATATGCACTTTTTTGTAGACTTAACCATTCCCAGATATTCTTTTAATTGATTACAATTTTAAACTACTTAAAACTTTTCGTAAACGAAAGGTCATCTTTCGTTTCATATCTCTCATTGTTCTACTTCTGCCGTGCAAAGCGAACGGAACTTTAATTGTTTCGCTAACGACCAGCTTTTCTGAAAGATTGACTATCGGTTTAGCCTAGTGTATTATCTTTCTTCCCTTTTACTTAGAAGGAACTAATACAACCACTTTTGCTAATGTTTATCCAGATTACCACAGTGTAGGTAAAACATACGTTTTTGTAACAACTGTTTATATAGAAAGCCATGTGAATGTAACGTATCGGAATTTGTTTTTCTCTAGGAAGCAGCAATAAATGATCCGCTGCGCGACAGTAAGCCCGTTTCCATTGTTATCGGCCAGCCTGTTCCGTGTACATTGAAAACAAGGTGAATTATTTGTTGTAAATCAGCGTGGAGGTGTCAACGAAGCAAGTTAAAGGAAATTTGTAAAAAAAGATGGTGGAGACACGAAAAAACACGTGTTGACATTAAAACAAAAATTAGAATTGATTGAAAGATTTGAGAAGGGAGAAACTGCTCAAAAAGTGGTTCTGATTTTGGTATTGGAATGCAGAGTCTTTGAGTCATTAAAAATAATAAGCAGAAGTTACAGGATTTTGTCAGGAACTGCGATTCTAATTCTGGGTCCAGCGCGAAAAAGCATAAAGAGGTCCATCCATATTCGATGAATTAAATGCTGCTCTTTTGCAGTTGTTTAACCAAAAACGTCATTGTTTCAGGAAGGATGGGTGCCGAAAAGGCTACATTGTCTAATGAAGCTCTAACATTAGACGAAAAATGTTTCAATATCCCGTATTTTGAAAGCTTTAATTTTCATGTGTCTCGATTATTTGTTTTATTTGTTTTATTTATTTTATTATTATTATTATTATTATTATTATTATTATTATTATTATTATTATTATTATTATCATCCTCATCATCACCATTATTATTCGTATTATTATTATTATTATTATTATTATTATTATTATTATTATTATTATTATTATTATTATTATTATTGGCGTCGTCGTCATCATCTTCTTCGGTACTGTCCCTAAAACGTCCCGTCAATAACCTTGTTAGCAGATTTATTTGGGATCTGTTGAGTTTAAGTACGTCTTCAGCTAATAACGAAGATGTTCTAAGGTCTCCTCGTCATTCTCTAACTGTGCTTGTAGCCTTATGTTTGCACTCATTTTTGTTGGTGGTAATATTTAATCCCCTCATCAATGACCTTTGAAACAAATTTATGGGGATGCCAAAAACTAGCTGAGTAATTCTGAACAAGTGAAATCGCCTGCGGTGCCACAATTAGTAAAAGCGGGCATTAAACACTACAAAAAAAAGGAATTGCGAATGATTGCGCAGAGCTTTTTCTTGCCAAGGCATCCACTTTTACAGTGCCCAAATTTCCCTGGTGTCCTGGCACTCACACCAAAAAGTAACTTTATTTTGTTTTGCTAATTGTAAAAGTTTTATTAGGCAGTGCCAGAACAGCTTAGAGGTTATCTGATAGCTACCAATTAATTTTAAGGCTACCTATAAGATAAAATCAAGATGTTATTATCGTCATAACCATACTCAAGACATCAGACATACAAGTGGAAGGATTCTTATCAGCCAGTTGTGATCTGAAGAAAGTTCAAACTTTCGACAGCTAACTTCGCTCTAAGCATTCCTGATTCCGTCGACAAGAAAGCTTCATGACCTAAGTCACAAATATCTTGTCAACGTTCTACCATTTAAAGTTGTCTAGTTATAGTGTAATAATTGGATACATACTGGAACGTTGAAGAGATATATAATAGTGAGAATAAAATGGATAAAAGCCCACCTAAAGACACAGTGTTGTGGAACTTAAATAAGAGAAAGCTTGTGGAAATTTAGAGGGAACATAGACTGATTTCGTCTAAAGAGATAAATCATTCCAATTATATATGATATTTTTTCCAAATCGGCCTCACCAGAAATTGTATGAATCATCTCGCTTGGCTATGAATGTCTTTGATATGATTTTCTCCAAATTTCTCCCAGGCACCCTTCACTTTTTCCGTAGTCACTTAGTGAAGGTTCGAACAAGGGTCTCTTACTTTAGAGTGTCGAACCCCTACTCTCTTCCAGTCTCTCAATAGAGTGTCGAACATGGGACTTCTCTTCTCTTCCAGTCGCTCAAATGAGGTGCTGAACATGGGACACCTCCTCTCTTTCAGTCACTTACCGAGTGTCAAACATGTGACTCCACCTCTATCCAGTCACTCACCGACTGTCGAAGATGGGACTTCTCTCTTCCAGTCACTCACCGAGTGTCGAACATGGGACTGCTTCTTTCTTCCAGTCGCTCAATGGAATGTCGAACATGGAATTACTCCCCTCTAGCAATTGCTCATCAAGTGTCAAATAAGGGACTATTCAGCTCTTCCAGTCGCTCAATGGAACGTCGAACATGGGACTACTCCCCTCTTCCAGTCGCTCAATGAAATGTCGAACATGGTGCTTCTCCAGTAGCTCCCCGAATGTCGAAAATGGGATGCTTCCTCTTCCTCTGTTCTAGTCGCTCAACGGAGTGTCGAACATGACGCTTCTTGTCTGCTGCGGTTGGTGACTGGAGTGTGGAGTGCAGACCTTAACAACAAACTTGTGCCGCGGCGCATTCTCTTCCCTCCAATGTTTGCCTTCTTTTCAGTTAACTTTCCAGATGCCTACTGACCTGCAGGTGACTCCCAATGCCTCAACTAGCGCTGACGGGACGCCCGCTATACACGAAGCAAAGGCCCAAATAGTACGCTGTTTTGAGGACACAAAACGAGGACATATCATAGACAGATCAAAATTTCGGGTAAGACGCTCTGTCCCGGAGCCTTCAAAAATCGTTTCCGTCAATTACCACTTCAGAAGCATTCTGAAGCTGCAAATCTGCATCACATTTAATTCTCTATTGTAACAGTTGAGCGCAAGTTAAAACAAACGAAAAGGTTGCAATTCCCTTCCCCTAACCCACATGTCTGGGTTGTTGCCCAAAAAGGAAGCAATGTTTTAATTTTTTGTTCATATACGTTAAGGCCTTCTTAATTTGCATGCCTTTGTGGTGCACGTGACAACATTCTTGCGCAAGCCCATTGAACAACGAAGTAATCATTGGCCATACTTCCGTTATTTTTAAATTTCTCTTTTATTTTAGGTCGTAGAATTACTAGGTCTTGTAGCGACCACATAAAAGGTTGCATAAACTTACGTGCAAGCATAATGAATGATTAATGAGAGCAGTAGTAGCAAATACGTTGTGCGTAAAGGAATTACAATATACACGAAATGTGTACTGGTGTACTAACAATGATTCAAGTAGGAATAATAATACAGTATTGAAATGATATTACAACAAATAGTGAGAATGAAAAATAAATTATGCATTTAATGTAAAAAATTAAAATTCTGAGAGATATATGTGATTATATAAATTCATTTCTTCAGGATGCATTAATGCACGAACTGAGTTTTTTGTGTCTCTAAGTGTTAATGCAATATTGTTTGATAGTTATGGTTTTCTGACATAACTGTATTTTGGACACTGAAATAGTGTATGTTCAACTGTAAGATAGATAACACACAAATCACAATATGTTGGTGATTCTTTTGACGGTAAATGGGAATATGTTAGTTTTGTATGACCTATTCTTAGTCTTAGTATTGTATCGAATGTCTTTATTGATTAAATGGTTGGATATAAATAGTTCTTTAATTCACTACTGCACAACAATTTACTCGACGACGTAAAACACTTGACCGCTCTCTAGTGCCACTGCACGCTAACACTTCAGTCGAGAACTGTCTCACACTCCTCCACGCAGATTGCAACTCTTCCTTCCTTTTATAGCTAAATATGACGTCACAGAAATTTCTAGAAGCTTGTGGAAGCCGAAACTTCTGGCATGTGCTGGTTATATCGCGTTCCAGGGCTTCCGGTTACCGGCGCGTCACAACTTCCTGTGTTTACCGCATTCCAAGGTCTCGCATGGCATACCAAAGCGAGAGTGTGAACGGCCGCACACGGCAATGTTGCAGTATTTTAACCTGATGTGTTCTGTGGAATTTTGTTGTAGAGAACTATCAGGTTATTTATTTACTTATTTCATGAAGTATGCTGGAGGATGTGTCATTCCAATGGCTTATTCATGCTGCTTTGAATTTGGTGACCATGACTGATGCTATATTTGTGGCTTCATTTTCAGCTTCCCCGTTGCCAGTTATACCCCTGTGAGAGGGTATCCATATGAAGGTAATTTCCTTACCCTGGATTTTCAATCTTTGATGTATCTGTTTACCTTTAATAAATCTTTCTGCAGTCCATGCGTCTTTAGGCGAAATTACAAAATGAGAAAGAATGATAAAATTACTGTTATCTCAATTTTTATGTGTAGCACGGCATGTTTAATTACATAAAGCTTACAGGAAAATACCAAAGAGTCATTATTTGAGTTTTCCAATACCAAACTGCTATAAACATCTTATTAAATTATTTCCTGGGGAGATATTGGTGTAAATAACGTAACGCTTAACAACTATGTTTTCATTCTAAAACAGGGATGGTTGCTTTAAGTATAGCATCCAATTATCACACCACCCGTTTTAATTGGCTCATTTACCTAAAGCAGAATAAATACCCATAGTATCTATATTTTTTAAGCTTCGCATATACTGTTATTTAACCCTCCAAAACATAACCTCTACTTGAACTTGGAGAAATAGGTTTAAAGTATTAAAAAGTGTTTTCGATTTCTCAAAAGCACAGCAGATGGATGTATCAGTATTAAACATCACTATATACATAATGGTAGCTTGTGTATCAATTATTTTTAAGATAACGCATCTGTGAAATTCCTAAATCCAACAGTTTTCAACTAATCAGCCTGAAATTTTGAACATGCATTTATGCAAAATATTTACATAATAAAATTTATGAAATAATGCACGTTTTCAAGGTATGTATCCAATTTGAATGAATTTGGTGTTCATAACAATCTAGTGCAATCACTTTAGAAGAATGTATAGAACTTTGAAATTTGCTCCCAGTGATTTACACCATCGCACATTCAGTATCGCTATACAAATAACCAATGAACGGCTTTGCTGGTATTGACACTCGGCAATTGCCAACTCTCCTACTGCCGCGACATGTGAATCAAGAAGACCGTGAAATATTTTAACGCAATGCAATTGTGAAATTTGGAATACACACAGTTCCTATGTAACATATCGTTAACATTTATAGCACTTAGTATCAACAATAAACGATGTTTTGCCATGTTTCAAAATTCAGCTCTCATAATTATTTAACTACAAATATTTTATTCTCAAAATTCATTGTTTTAATAAAAATGTTGCACACATATATTTTTAAAATCATTCACTTCAAAATTCAAGTTTTACAGTAAACTACATTGAAAATAGAGCTTTCATATCTGATTTTATATTGAACTGTAGCTACGGTGGAAAAAATATTAGCTGCTCTGTTTAGTCTCCAAAATTTAGTTTCCCAAAATGTAAGCTTAAGTTCAAAACAGTATACGGTCAGTTTCATTAATGTTCTTTTGAGAATCACTAAAACATTTTAGAACAGATTAGTAAAAACAAATTGCATCGCTTATAACACTTTGAGTATGGGAAAATGTTTAAAAGATGTTGCGAGAAATCTAGGTTTAAATTTGGGTGTGCCCATTAATCAGGTACGTTTGTCTATATACAGTTTCAATTAATCAGTAGTTAAAATGCACCAATTACAAAAAAACATATATTTTCTTATATTATAGAATTAATATTATTTTGTAACGTAAAAACGATGTTCTACTGTCTCACAGTGTATTATTAAATTGCATAAGTTTTGAAGTTCCTATCATACAGTGTATTCATTATATTACCAGGCCATGAGTCCGGCAAATATCTGCTTCACGCAGTCTATATCAAGCCACATTCACAATGAGAGATATAAGAGCAGACGAAGCATAAAGGAAAACTCCCTATGGAATGCAGGAGTTCGCAAACTCCAAACTTTATGCCTTCGTTGCGTACATAGAGGAAACAATCAGCATCTTCTCCTCTATCCATTGCCTGCTGTTCATCAGTAATACGAGACTTTATAGCGACTACTGTACTGCATATCGCGCTTCCATTTTGCCGTAACGCACCACGTTGAATCGCTGGCGCGATTGTCGCCATCAAAGTGTAGCGGTAGTTTTTCGGGAGTAATTTTTATAAGAATGAGTGAATTTATTTCTATGATATTGTTGGTTATGTATTTCAATTTGAAACTTGCGGTGCGCTTGGAGGATAGCCGCATGTAATTTACAGATCTAGAAACCCTGTTAGCTTCTTCCGTTACGTTTACGACTGCATTGTGAATACTTTTTGATAGTGTTTAACGCCCACTTTTCTACACTGTAGGCGATGACACTGACGATATATAGAATGAAGCTGGAGCGCCGGTGGAATACGATGCTGAGTGAAACCGGAGAATCCGGAGAAAACCCGCCTCTGCGCAGCTTTGTTCACCACATGCTGTTGCCTGAGATCGAATCTGGGCCGATTTAGTGAGAGGCGAATGTTGTAACCATTCGGCCACGGCGCGGCCAATTACATTGTGAATTGTCTTCCCTCACGCCTCCGATGTGCTACATTACGTTATACCTGAGATTTCATTGTGAATGCAGATTTACACTGGGGGATTTTCTGTTTTAAAACTCCCACGTTACTAAGGAATAATAGACACCTGCACTATAAAGAATACTCGCGTAGTTTCGTCTACTTGCCTCTCAATAAGGTGGCCCGACCCCAAGTGAACGCATGTTAGATTTGCGTGCACCAAGCGGCGCATGGGCGGATTTTTTTCGGGTTCCCCCGTCATCGCATTCCACCAGTGCTCCATCTTCATTTTGTGTATCATCAGTGTCATCGCCTGCGGTGCCATAGTAGTAACAGTGGGTGTTAAACACTATAAAAATAAATAAAACCTAGTTTCGTAAGTTGTGTTGGAAGTGGTGTCCATCTGCACTGAGAAATTTGTGGCATACCTCGTCAACCTGAGGTTGTAATTCATGAACAATAGTCACTTTGTAGGGTTTTAATGTTTAAAGTTTAGCAATTCTATGAACAAAGGTTGTCGAAACATCCACTTGCTGTGCAACAAGTCATAGAAACTTCTTTGAAGAGCTTTGGAATGAAGCACCAATTTTGGCAATCTGTCCCTGTTAGAATATACTTTTCTCGCTTCTCAATTTACGTGTTTAGCGATTCGTTGATCTAACTCAGCCGTCACCAACTCGCTTGATTCTGTGCCGTAGCAAATAGCCTTGCTCCATACATACTGTGAGCAAACACGTCATAGCAGGGATTGTCTCTCTGCCTTTTATACTGTGTTGCATGTCAGTTTATAATGTCGGACACAGAAAACAATCCAACACGCAAGACATCGACTCCTACGTTTATGCTTGATTAAGAGGAATCTTTCTTTTTATGGAAAGTGGTGGAATAAGTGTTTAGTTTGTGGCTAACTTCTGTACTTCGGGCATTTAATTTGCAGCATCATTACGCATCCCATATAAGTGAAGGTTTCCAAGAAGAAGAACCGTTCTTTCAAATTGTGTTCGATCCCAATTACCAAGAAGTTCATATATACTGCTGTAAATTTGAAAGTGTTTCATAACAAATTAGTTTTCATACTATTAGCGATACAATGTGAATAAATTGCTTTTATCCAAGTTAAGGAGCTTGTGTTTTATTGTGCTAATACTGTAATAACTGTCATTATTTTCTCTTAATTAGCTATGGAACGAGTGGTCGGCTCGTAGCAAGGCATGAGCATGAGGAAGTGTTTGATATGAAATGAAAGCGAAATGAATGATACGAAAGGTCATGATGGAGTAATTGGTGGAATGAGTGGTGGAGAAACCGGAGAACCCGGAGAAAACCCGCCGAGACGCCGGTTTGTCCAGCACAAATCCCACATGCGGGCGCTTAGGATCGAACCTGAGCTGCCTAAATGGGAGGCGAACGGTCTAACCGCTCGGCCACGCTGTTGATATGCATTGCTATAAATTTGAAAGGGTTTTGTTACAAGTTAGCTCTCATACTCACTGTCACACTGCTTGTGTTTTATTATGTTAATACTATAGTAACTGTCATTACCTTCTCTTAATTATTTATGTTATGACTCCAATTATTATCGATCCACTGAAAATATGTATATTTGCATATCCGAAGTATAAATACTAATGCAAGAAACATGAGAGAGCAATTATTTTACTAATCAAGAACTTACCAGGGGTGTATTATCCTATGAAAGCTATATTACGTGTTTAGAACGCAAATGTAGGATATTGCCTCAGCACAGAAGGAATTATGTTTTCTTTCTGCGCAGGAGCATCGAGAAAAGTTGCTGTCTTTGCTTTGATCAAAGGGAAAACAAATGGTGACCTCTTATATAACTTATTAGCCAGACATCTAAATGGAACTGTAATACCAGGAAAGATCTACTGAAATTATCTACACATCTGCCTACATGATTCTCTATTTCTATGTATGTTGTACATAAAAAGTCTTTGTTCATGTGTAAAATGTTCGTTAGGCATTTAAGTGGACCATTATATAATCTAATGCAATTCACACACAGCACAAACATACTTTCACATTTGAGGAGCCTAATGAACATATTCTGGTCTTTACAGCCCGAAATGAAGACGGCACATAACACAGTAACATAACTGATAAACGCCGTTCTGATCGGGTCACTTATTGCTAGTGTTCTGCGAAAGGATACCGAGGTCACTACAGGGAAAGCGAATTACGCATACATGCGATCTATGACCTGGATCTAAATGCAACGCATGGTGTTAGCAGAGCACTATCCTATAGTCATTCATAGAAGTCAGAGGTTACAAGGGAAAAAAACACGAGTTTCATCTTTTGAGCCTCTGATTTGCTAAATGTCTCCCACTCTGAGGAGTCACACGTTCCTTCCCAGCATTGGCCATCACCTTCCGAACAACCTCCTCTAGATTACAAGCTAATTCCTAAATCGAGCCCAGGGACCTAGGGATGGACAATCAGCTCCATAAACCGCTCTACATCACAGCGCCTTTTTATTTGATTATAGGTTTAATAATTCCTGATAATACGCTCATCGCACAGCCGATTAGCTTTGTGCGCGATTTACCTGTTTGAGTTAATGACTAAACGCGTTGATGCACTAAGCCTGCAAGCTATTGTTTCACTTTACTCCATGATTTATAGGTTTCCTAATGAACACTGTAATGGACTTTGGGTAGACCATTTATTGCCTGTGTATGTCCTCATATATCCGAAACATGTAATGAGCTATGTCGTCCTCATGCAAAGGAACCGTCACAGTAATCGTCTAGTCAGTCGCAGCATGTGGGTTCTTTCTGACCGCTGAGGTTCTTATAAAATAACCATGCGGAATAACGGCTCTCACAAAAGCAGTCTCCTTCACCTGTACTTCTCACACACCTCAGTCAGTGGCGGGTGTGCTTTCGAACTCGGGACGCCAGTTTCAGGAAGAGTGACAGAGAGTATTACAATTGAATTGTTTTAAAACCAAAAATATCCCGCTTAAACTGTGAAGAACATCAACAATAAAAGAGGAAAATCAACGGTACAGGCATACAATAGTATATTCATTATTTTTATACACAGGAAGATCGTGTGGATAGTAAAAGAATGATTTGACATAAATATATAATAACAAAATATATCAACACAAAATTGTATTTACAATGTTAAAATACCTTACTGTAAGGGGACAGTCAAGTGAAAATAAAATTCGGAGCAATTTTGTAAGTTATTGTGTTTATAATTAAGAATCCTTTGGTTTTGTCACCATTTAAAAGCAGTCTAACCTTTACTCTTCGCTCTTTAAACATGAGAGTGCACGGCATTTCTAATGAAGGACTAATCGTTATTTTCTACGTTTCTCAAAACTACATTTATTCGCATACAAAACCTCTTGCGGAGCAATTTCAACAAAATGAAATTTGTAGTATAACCCCTTACAACCCTTTTTTATAATTTTATTTGGGTTTCGATGAGAATTAATTAGTTCAGCACTTATGTGACAGTAAGGTTAATACATACACATTTATTAACAAATTTAAAAATTGCACAAACAAAAATTTCCTTCAGCTTTGCTTTACTTATACAGAAAAATACAGACCAAACTTTATTTGCATGTACATTAAGAACATACCACACTCAATACATGAAACATGAAAACTATTCTGCAAGGAGCATTTTATATCAAATTAAGTTCTTAATTAAAAAATTAAATAAGTGGAAACTGTTCCTAGTAGATGACTGAATGTTGTATGAAATTGTATGTATGTGAGTATGTGTTTTCACTTCACCATCACTTAACAACGTAATCGTCATTTAGTTCCACGAGGCGGCAGTTTTTTTAATGCTAATGTTATACATAGTTAAATACAGTATAAACACAGTTTAACCTAAACCGCGCCATGTCTTATCTTTTCTTTCTTTTTAAGTCATATACACATACGCGCACGCACACATACACGGAATGGAAGGTGAATAATTGAAAATATTTACATCAGCATTTAAGGGCCGAATAATGATGCACTTTTGTTGTTTTTACCTATCTTAAAAATTTATGTTCATGACGAAAAAGTTAACAATGCTATTAGGACGTCTAATATTCTCCATCTCAGACCAAATCACACCGTGTGTTTCGTTTATGACAATTCTATTGGAAAGCGGACAAAACGAGATACGCCTGTGTATTATACGCGTTGTTCACTACTAAATATCCATTATTCGTACGTATTCGCCTCTCATCCAGTATAATATATTGTTGGCTGTATTCCATTGTTTAAAACAAAATGAAGCTTACTATGTTTATTGATTTTACCCTTCATTGTATGGTGTTGCGTATATGCAAAATAAATGATTAATCAATGCATTTAGTATTTTTAGGGTAGTTTTTTCTAATTTCATATTACACTAACCTTCAGCAATACAATTAGGGTAGTTATAGCTGTTTTGTATTGTAAAACTATTAATATTTTTGCCATAAAGCTGTAGTGTTTTTTTTATTATTAATACAAAAGACAAAATCAATGCAACTGCTGTCAAATGTAACCCCGTCAGCATCCACGCGTGCTGTCACACCGGTTATTTTGCTTTAGCCCTTCCCATCATTACCAAAGACACATTGCTGGTACTCGAACTCGTGACGTTGGGCTTTGAATGGATGGCCAGTCCATTACGTAGCAAACTAACGATCACGGCTATTCAAGTCGCTTGGGTTGTGGTGCCGGTGAAAGGGATAAGAATACCAGTTTGTGAATTAGAAGAAAAACGGCATATGTAGCAAAATAAACCATGCATTGTTAAAACCAAACAATGTATTATGTTGCTCATATATTTTTAAAAATATCCATTGAAGTTAGATATAATGGAAACTTGTTACTGCCCACCCCCCCCCCCCCCAGGAGAATGTGGCTTTAAGATATATGTTGGCATCAACAACTTCAACGTTTTCTGAGAGAGACCACGGCTCTACTTTCAACATATCAAAAAAGCTTAGTAGATCTTTTTGTGACATTATCATGAGTTGCCATTTGGTGATGTTGCCACCTCACTCCCCCATAGAGCAGAATACTCCCTAAACGTTTTCTTGCCATAGCTTATAGGTTGATTACTGTACAATATAAAAGGGCTTTTATAAACGTTAAGATTATAATTTGCTTAACCACAGTAAGTGGTTGTAATAAGTACTATATGAAACATAAGTTTAATATAAATAAAACACTTTAAGGGACACTGGCAGATAAATTTAAAATCTCTATATCTTTGTGTAGATTTGTTTTAAAAATTTGTACAATGAGGAATAAAATTTGGTAATCATATTAACATAAAATAACAAAAACTGGATAAATACTTCGCAAAATATAAGTTATTATCTAAATTATGTCACTTAAATATATTGCATAGTAAATTGTTCCATGCGCCTCAAAATTTGTTTGGCAATTTCTGAGTTGGGTCTTCTTGATATTTCAATAACGATATTACAATAACGTTAAATGAGTTAACTTCTGTACATGCTAATAAACATGGAAAAGCTAGACTTAGAAAAAACTGAAGTATATTAACTAATAGTGATAATGCTCCAGTTTAAATGAAGATACCCCTATATCAATACTGTATTTCTCTGCGTTTACTGTTAAGCCTGACGTTGATAAATTGGTGTCATGTAAGTTGTCAGCGTGGAAAGTTTTGTAAAGCAAAATTTGAGGAAGAAAGATTGCAGGGCATAGTTTGGTACTCGGCCATTTGTATTTTAAGTTGGCTAGTTCCGCCGCTGTTGTACTTTACTTGCCAAACAACAGTTTTATATCTCTAGGTGGAATGGGGAGACGTCTTACCTCCCCTCCGTTTATCAGCTCCCCGTGGCTACACTATACCATGGCGCAGGCTGGCATGGGTAGAAAAACTGAAAATGACATAGATTTCCACAATAGCCTAAGCTCCCAAAAGTGATAAAAATAAATACTGTGTCCTTTGAATAAGGGTGTTCTTTAGACAGCAGAATCTTATACTTAAAGAAGCATCAGGAGGTTGTTTTCTTTATACTCCTGTCCTCTTATCTAATCAACCCCATTGTGCAGGTTAAATACCTGTGTGCTTCAGAGTTGTGGCTGCTGTTAACGGTCAGTAAGATGATAATGTGTTGCGGAGAGCTTGTAAATGACTTAACAAATTCTACAGCAATTACCTCTGCCATAGCAATTCCCTATTGCGTCATTCGGAAGCAAATCCAACTATAGAACACGTGGAGTCCATATAGCATTTGAGCCGACAAGTTCCAAAACACGAGCTAGTATAAAAGGACAGAGAAGATAGCGATGGAAATCAAACGCTATCTCATATTCCGTTTATTGTCATGAAGGAATAATCGAGTGTGAATATGCACCCACTGAAAGGCATGCAGCTATTTCAACACGAGAGAGTTCAGTTTCATATCGGTGTATTCGAAACCAATTATCTAATTTCCAATATGGATTTCATTCCAATATGGATTGAGTTAAACAATATCAAAGAGCGATTTTAAAATCTGTGTTCTGCATTTTAAGTGCAACCGTGTTCTTGGTATATTTCATCTCTTGATTACAGCAGATCTGTATAATTAAATAAAAGAAGCAGATTTACGTGGTGTTGATGCACTTGGCTTATGTAAATGTGGTGCAATTAGTTAGAAAACTGAATAAAAAATAAATTAATTGCAGAATTACAAGAATTATAGCGAGTATTCTCTTATCAGAAAGAGGTAGGCATTTCTTTACGGATATTGAATCCATAAGATACAAAGGGGCGCCGTGGTTAGGCGGCTCGCGTCCCATCTAGGTGGCCCGGGTGTGATTCCACTGACCCTGGGTATATGAAATTAGCATGGTAATAATTACATAGCTTTAGACCCCTTTGTATTTATGCTTGACAGTTGAGAAGTGGAAATCCATGGAAAGCACTAGCACCATATACTTCTAATTTCTCTAGTTCTTCGTCATCCTTATAAAAATATTGTTACAGGATGTCATTATCAAGCAGTGTAAGCCCATGACAAGGTTCCAAATGGAAAGTCGTCATGGCAGATCTTATACTTATGTATAGAGATTTGTCATTCCTGGTTGACAATTTATTTCAGTAGTTGGGACTTATTCCCGTTGTAAGGGAATAAATAAATATAAATTAATAAGCACATAAATAAGCTTAAACAATAAGGAAGGAAGCAAAACACGGTAACAAGAACGATGCAAATAAAACCTTTTCCGTGCAATTGGGACTGTGAAGGGACAGTCAAAAGAGGGGCAACCCCTCCAAAATACAAATAAGAAGAAGGAGTTTAATGAGAGCATTCCCTTACACAAAAGCGAGAGAGTCAACTGTTTGCCGGGAAATATGTTTTTGACCTTTTGTAAATCCTATGCATATCGAACATGCAATGGTAGGACTGAAAATTTGCAGTTACAATTAAAATCTGTGAAAAAAAGTATAAGTATTTTGAATATTTGTGTCAGGTAAACACCGCTTTGATCTATTTTAAGACTTATCAATTGCAAAACATAGCAATTAAAATTCTTTGCAGTTAAAATGTTGACTACATTTGCTTTAATATATTTTTGTGAGCTACTGCTTTTTCAAATGAATTGTATCCAGATGCAGACCTCGTTGCTGTAGCTGAAAATAGCTATATTTGAGGTAACACAGAATTTAACGAAATAGCTGCAAATTTAAAAGAATGTAGTTACGTTATTTGTATTATTTTACTGTAGTCCAAACTGTATTATAAATAAATCCGTACTATTTATCTAAGAGTAGGCGACTGCCATACCGGTTCGTTTCTATGGTGTAAAGAGACTCTGTGGGTTAAGTGGTTCGCCTGCATTGCACAATGGTCCGGAACCTAAGCTGTAATTGGGTCAGAAACAGAGATATGCCGCATGTGAACCTCATGAGCGAGGCAATAACATTACTGATAATGAACGTTTCTAGAAAAATGTACAGCTATTACCTAGCAGAGTGAAATTAGCTATGTTAATGCCACGTTTTCTCAGAACACACTTGACATAAGAGTGTGATACTTCCACATGAAGTTAATTCATTCCTTCTGAGTACACATATTTGTTTTAGTATTAAAAAACTGACTAATTTTTTTTTCTGTAAACTTCTAAAACTTTCATCAACATTCTCTAAATTTATTTTTAAAAGAATAAAATCTATCAGTAACTTCAGCTAAAGCAGTTCCATTTGATTATGGGAGTTTTTGTATGGTGTGGTAAATGTTTTATGCAGATGCAACTTTTTTTAGTTTTAAAGAAAATCATTAGTTTATGTTGCAAAATCTTGTTTTGACATTTAAAGTACTTATTTCTGTAAAACCCAAAAACACACTTATATTTTTAGAAATTAGTTTTCTATTATTAAAATAAATTAAGTTAGAATTAATTTGTATTAAATTTAGAAATTAATATATGCATTTTATGTACAAAAGTGAATCATACTTTAAGGTACATATTGCAGTGTTTGGTTCCTCTAGGTGGATATAACACTTATGTAAAGCGCTGCGCTGGTTATTTGACTCTCTATATCAAAGTTAAAAGTCATTTTTCTCAGCTTCGCTTTTGGTTAGTTTCCCATATTCAAAACATGTCTTCCCCAAAATAAATACAACTGGAAGATGTTTCATAAAGCACTGATAAATGTGTGTAGTAAAATCTCTGTTAGGATTTTTTATGTTGCTCAGAGACTACTTTCAAAAAATGGTACAAACGCACTGCTTTTGCACTTTTCTCCACATTGTGACATAAATAATTTTAAAAAAAACTATCCAAGGTTGGATAAACTACTCATTTTCTTTGAAACCAAAAATTGCATGTGCATAAAATATTTACCACATAGATCAAAAACTCAAATAAACATATGGAATTGCTTTAGCTGAAGTTACTAATAGATTTTATTCTTTTAAAAATAAAATGTGTGAAATTTGAAAAAAACTTTTAGAAGTTTACAAACAAATTAATAGTTTTTAATTCTGTATTTTAATACAAAAACGAATAGGTTTATTCAGAAGGAATGAATAAACTTGATGTGAAAGTATCACATTTTTATATCAAATGTGTTTTGATAAATTTTCTAGGTAAAAGCCAGATACTTCTTACAAAGATACTATGAAATGCAATTTAAAAATGATGCACATAGCTCAATATCTGTAGAAAAAGATAGATTTTGATTTTGCCTAATTAAAATCGAATATATTATTTAATATATCCGGAATTAAATCATATTTGAAGAAATTCCGTATGAAAATTCCTTTTGTTTCTAATAATCATGTAGTCAAAGAAAATAAAGCTCTAGCTTTAATGCTTTAAAACTCACTTCATCACTTCGGTGTTTCCCTAAGTAACTTTTCGCACAACGGTGTATGCAATGCTCATAGTGTGACGTAACAATTTATACTCGGTGGCACTTTGCGTGGGAATATCTAAAGAGGAAGGTCTGCGTACCAGCCCGTGCTGAAACGTTTATTAACTACATTTTATTGGCAACGCAAAAGCTGTCTATGCAATTATAAACAAATCCTACATACTTTGCTGACACCGAAATAAGGCTTTGAAAAGCTTTAAAGTCAAGTTACATTTGAAACATTAATAATGCTCGCGTCAGTTTGAACTCAGTAATGACTGGACATAATCTACTTAAGAGCTTGACAGGGTCTGCCTTCACACTTAAGAGCAATGACAAATCGGCTCGCAAAGCTAACAGACCCTCACAGCAACTGTACTGTGTTCCCTGAGCCTGCATCATACTTTATGTTTGAAGTTTAAAACAGAAAAATGCCTGCCAAAAGATTTACACACGGTGCTCCCAAATCGCCGTTCCATTTTTTCGAATAGCAGGGACAATCAACTCCCAAGCACGCCGTATCTGCACGGTGCTGAAGATCACTGGCGGCGAGGTATACGCCTATGCGTCAATCACTACTTCATGCTGTGGTGTTCACTAATTTGTAGTTACGTTACCATTAAATTATTAAGATAGGTTATTAGAGAAGGAAAACTCTTATAACTACGTTATGCGTAATTTAATATTCCTCTTGTGCGTGTCCTACAGACAAAGCAACCCAATACAAATTAACTATAGTATTTAGTATTATACAAACAAATGATAACATATACATGCAATTTCGTTTATGTAGCAAGAAGGTCAATGTTGATACTGTTAAAGTTGCACAAAAATAAAATTCAGGACTGAAATGATTTGAAGTCGTGGGCCCGCTTCGCTTTAACCAGTATAGTTTGTTTCAAAATGGCTCTGATGTGCTGATCATCACTGTTATAGAGGACAAACCAACCACCGCCATTGCGCAGCACGAACCGACTCATCAAAGTGGCATATTCAAGCTCGAGCACCGCAAGCGGTTTGGGGTAGGTCGGAATAGACAACATCAGGGATGGTAAAATATGTCGGCTATTTTATCTTTACACCATGCAAGACTACTTACTTCTGCTTCAGTTACCTTACTTAAAACCGTTCCGATATTGCTAAAACTAACACCGTGTATGACAAAAGTGTGCTTGCTGTAGGAATAAAAGAAATCAACTCACAAACACAGAAGAGGGGCCTCCAGAAACAGAAGTACTGCAAGCAGAAGTAAGGGTACATATATGGGGGTCTCCAAAAACCTGTGTGGGAGTGGGAGTGGGAGTGGGAGTACACAAATGGAGGGGCCTCCAGAAATCTGTAGCAGAGCTCCGCAAGTAGGAATGGAAGTACACAAATGGAGGGGCCTCCAGAAATCTGTAGCAGAGTTCCGCAAGTAGGAGTGGGAGTACACAAATGGAGGGGCCTTTAGAAATCTGTAGCAGAGTTCCGCAAGTAGGAATGGAAGTACACAAATGGAGGGGCCTCCAGAAATCTGTAGCAGAGCTCCGCAAGTGGGAGTGGGAGTACACAAATGGAGGGGCCTCCAGAAATCTGGAGCGGAGTTCCGCAAGTAGGAGTGGGAGTACACAAATGGAGGGGCCTTTAGAAATCTGGAGCAGAGTTCCGCAAGTAGGAGTGGGAGTACACAAACGGAAGGGCCTTTAGAAATCTGGAGCAGAGTTCCGCAAGTAGGAGTTGGAGTACACAAACGGAGGGGTCTTTAGAAATCTGGAGCAGAGTTCCGCAAGTAGGAGTTGGAGTACACAAACGGAAGGGCCTTTAGAAATCTGGAGCAGAGTTCCGCAAGTAGGAGTGGGAGTACACAAACGGAGGGGTCTTTAGAAATCTGGAGCAGAGTTCCGCAAGTAGGAGTGGGAGTACACAAACGGAGGGGCCTCCAGAAACTTGGAGCAGAGTTCCGCAAGTATGAGTGGGAGTACACAAACTGAAGCACCTCCAGAAACTTGGAGTAGAGTTACACAATAGGAGTGGGAGTACAAAAACTGAGGGGCCTCCAGAGACGTGGAGCAAAGCTCTGTAAATACGAGTTGGAGCTTACAAACAGAGGAGCTTCCAGAAATCTGCAGTAGAGCTCCGCAAGTAGGGGCGGGAGTGCATAAACGGAGGAGTCTCCAGAAACTCAGAGCAGAGCTCCACAGGTAGGAATGAGTGTACACAAACGGAGGGGTCTTCAGAAACCTGGTGCAGAGCTCTACAAGTAGGAGTGAGAGTACATAAACAGAAGGGCCTCCAGAAACCTGGCGCAGAGCTCCGGAAGTAAGGCACAGCAGTTTTTTGCCTCTAACCGACCCTGGGGGAGGGCTTTTAGAGAGACCCTGAATGGCGACCATGTTCACCAGCAAATAGTTGGTCCTTAATGATTCTAGATGGAGGAAATCCTGACTCTAGTTTGCCACTCTTGCTTACATACCGTACAAGGATTCCCAGAGACCCGAGCCATTCCCAGGAGAGGGTCCTCGGTAGATCAGACATAAACCAGGGAGAGTTGTTTCCGAAGTGCTCAGTCCGGTATTCATTTGCAAGACATCATACGCTATCACTGGTCTTTTAAAATCTGAAACCTTGGAAGGAAATGATAGGAGCAACAAAGGGACAGGATGTTCGAGGTAAAAGAGGCGCCATCTCTGCATTCGCCTACAGAGAAAGAGAATTCACGAAATAAACCGATGGTCGCGGTGGCCATCCTACGGGAATCAAACTCTAAACCTTTCAAATTCAGGCCTAAGACCTTAGTATAATAACGCTTAATCTTTGAGTGTAAATCGGTCTAACCAACATACAGTTGAGTATTATTTACTGTATGCTTCATGTAGTATTATAAAGTTTGTGATGATTATAATTATAATACCAGTGGTAATAAATAATAATAATAATAATAATAAGAAGAAGAAGAAGAATAATTGCACATCCCCTGCTTTCACCTCATATCTATCAATGCTCTCTGCACGAGTGGTGGGTCGGCGCGTTTCTAACAAAGAACTTCATTGGAAACTAGCTGTTGAGCATGAACAAATTTTATGTCTTAGAAACACGGCATTATAAAAATGAGCTATCGCCCTTGTACTATGTATAATGACATATACATAAGCACGAGTAGTTTCGGCAAGAAAAAGAAGAACTAAGAAATTGCCGTTTAAAGGGATATCCTTTTAAATGCACTGCACAACCAAAGGCAAAAGTGATTAGCCGTTTTCTGTTCTGATGTCGCGTGGTGAATATCTTAGAATTATGACTAAGTTTGAAAGTGCCTCAAATCTTTTTCTCATTAAAACGTAAACGTCCATTCTGTTGACTCATTAAGAGACAGGGCAGTTCTAATTAGATGGGCCTAACTGGTCGCCGCTTCTCCAACTTCCCTCATAGCTTCAGGCCTGTTTATATACCGGAAAAGGATCTATAGCGAAGTTGAAATTTGGACGACTTCAACTTTAAGGCTGCACTTAACGAACTCCTGGAGATGCGTCGTTGGTTCTCTTCCATTTCCCTTTAATTTCTTGCTTCCCATTTTTAGATAAGACACAAAGGAACAATTTAAGCAGCGGGATTTTATCAGTTGCTCATTTAAAAGGTATTAAAGCCGAGTCCAGGGATCTTTACTTTCCAATTGCACAGCTTCTTATGCTTCGCCAGTTTTTGATGAAATATTCTTCCTTCTTCAGCTATATCCCTTCCGTTTAATAACTATCTGTCAGGAAGTTCTGCTTTTTTGTTTCCCATACAATTGGACTTAACTGTTACAAGACAATTGTTAAGCCAATACAGAGAGCTAAACGGCTTTTATCAATATTCCTTAATTTGGTCCTCCTTAGGAATAGAAGACAGTGTACTAAATGGGTATGCTACCATGAGAAAACAGTTGCTGAATGGTACAAGAAACATATGTAGCGTTCTAACTTTAAGGATACCGTGGTGTGATAACTGACACATTTTTATTGAAAGTATACGAAAAAATGGAATCCGTTACATTTATATAAGTTTCTTAGTACGCATATCGACTTCTCTTACTTACATTTTCTAATTCAATTTAGGCGGTCGTCTCCTTAGCGCAGAGGTACCAAGGCTGTTTGCCAAGCGGGAGATCTGGGTTCGATCCCCGATTTTCCCCCGCTGGGAGACCTCGCTCGTGGTGCACTCATCCTCGTGAGGTCCCTGGGGTGCCAATTGATGAAGAAGTAGCGGCTTCAGGTCATGAGGACCGCATTAACCGGCGGGGGAGTTTCGAGGTGCTGACCACGTCTCACCCTGCAATACTGCCTCCCATCCATGACGCCGAGATGGGGGATGCAGCGGCCAGGCGGCAGGTCTTGGCAGGAGTTAAATTAATTTTAGTCAAGATTACAAATTTAGTTATAAGTTTCATAGTCGGCTTACCCTCCCCGTATTTAGAATTGACATCCCCCTAGGACCTACAAGCTGATGGCTAAGGGTCAGAAGCCTGTCGCGGAGCCAACGGCACGAAACCACAGAATGGAGAACCTGGAACGGGTAGTCGGCCTATAGCCAGCACGAGCATGAGGAAGTGATGATATGAAATGCAAGCGAAAATGGATGAGAGGAAAGGTGATGATGGAGAAATTGGCGGAATGAGTGGCGGGGGAAACAGAAGGACCTACAGAAAACCCGCCCAGACCTTGTCCACCACAAATCCCATGTGCGGGCGTTTGGGATGGAACCCGAGCCGCCTAGATTGGAGATGAGCACTCTAACCACTCAGTCAGGGTGCCGCCTTTTGCCATCAGTACAAAGGAAATAGTGTCAATCAAACGTCTAAGAACTAGACGCTTTATACTGGACTTAAATTTCCATTGTAATCATGAGAAACAACTGAATATCGAAATCACAAGGTGACTAATAGCTCGAACTGTTTATAACGCATTCGAAAATAGCTAGTGTCACTAAAATGGTTACTTGGAAGACATCCATATTTATTTTGTAGTGTGCTTTCGTCCTTTGGTCAACGTTTAACAGTTATGCAAGATTATGCAAAACCCCTTTCGAATGAAGAGTCTTCAAAGGCTATTCCCGAAAAAATTCAAAACAACCGTTTTATTTTTCATATGAATATCTATAATATATGTTAGTTTAATCTAAGTCGTTAGAGCCCTTTTTAAGAAATTAGAAAATTAAGAAAAATCTATCATGCTGAAGTTAGTTTGGGGTAGGGACTTCTCTTCAAAAGCTCTGTGTTACACCCTTAGAAGATACTAAACATAAATATCAAGTATTTAACCAGCTTTTCATATTTGCATTATGGTGTTCAGAGATAGACACACTCACACACATACCATGGACATTTGTATTTATGTATTTATTTAATCTCGGTAAGGAGTTTTTGGCCGTTGTATAACAATTCTCCCACTTATAGGCGTATTAGAGGAAGTAAAAAGAGTATTTTGTATAAAATTCCGTGATTTAAAACGCATTTATTAATATTATTAGGAATTACAAAACCTATCTATGCTTTATGTATTTAAAAAGCTAGTCTACCACATGTTGGCACATAATATCCCTAAATTAATAGTAATTCAGGTTATCAATACTTAGGGACTTCTTTTATCTGTCGAATTCCTTAAACGTTCTCCATTGCTTCACAGAGTACTGAAAACATAATCATGTGACAAAATGAATTCATTTTTTTTAAAATTCTTCCTTACTGCATTTAAACATTCAACAGAAAATATGTAATTTAATTTATTAACCTAAAATATTATATACATTTTAAAGTAATCACCTTAACTTATTTTAAGTGTACAGGGACGTTAAAATGGTTGAAACATATTTTTGTATTATATTTTATAAACATTTACGGAATTTTATGTATTCAATAACGTATCATATGCCAAAATCATAAATATACAGAATTATAGTTTTGTGATAGTAAAGTTTAAAGATTCAAAGAGTTATATAAATTCAATAAATTAGAGTAAATTAATACCTCTTTGCACATAAACTTTGTTTTACATTATTTAATAGTTCATATAAATATATTTATTATATTATTTTTTGGAACAGAGCACATTCGTGTTTCTAGCATACACACACACACATAAAATAGATGAAAACACTTAGAGATTGTGATTACGTAGTTTAGTTAGTTAAAGTCACGTAATATAACATAGTACATTATGAATAGTTTATTATGAGAAAATGAAATAGAAAACATACAAATTAACTTGTTAATATATAATTAATTTTGAAATAAAACACTCTGAACAAAGGTACAATTTAGAGTACTAATGGACAGGGAAGTAAATTTAATCACGCAATGAGGTACTGAAATGCAAGTATTCTGAAACCATACAGACTCTAGTGTGTGCAGATGAATAGCGAATGTGCACGGTTCCCACCAACACGTCAATTTTTGACACACACTTAAGTCAATAATATAGCACATTTTGGTTTAACAATCTGACGTGAATTAAAAATGAGGGGCCAATAAAAGGAGTGTGCAACTTTTATGACTTTGGCGTGTCCATGATTACAAAGCAAAGTGTTATACGATTCTGGGGTAACAAATATTTTGTGCTAATCATATTTATGAAACAAATATTTGCTATAGCTCTCTCCATTTGAATAAACAAAAGCATATCTCTTATTCATGATTTTGGTCTAAGAGGTATTCTCAATGTTTAGGCGCTTTTAACGTAAATTAAATCACTGCGGCCGAACCTCAGCAGCCGGCATATATTGTTTTACTTTTTTGCACCTTTCCTCAATTGTACATTTTAGAGCGAAGTGGGCAAGTGACTGAGAACAATTATACTATTTTTCACATCATAGAAACCTTAAGCTCTGGATTTTAAATTTGCCAATTTGTTATATATCTGAAAATCAATTGTAAGTTGAACAGATTGATCACATTAGTGGCATGTCTTCCATGCAGCGCAGCAAACCTTTTCAATAATTTATATAGAATTTCTTTAAATACCCCTACTTCTTACAAAAATGAACTTGCACAGCTGTGGTACATATTAACTGAATTAAATTTATACATGCCATGAGAAAATAATATGTTCTTCTGTCACACAATCGAAACACACCACATGAGGGCCATGCCTCATTCACAATGATATCCAAACGCAGAGAAGATTTTACACCCATGTTATTCAATGTAAGCAAGACACACGCAACACGCTTCCCTTGGAAAATCCAAACTTTATGCTTCCGTTGTGTACATAGAAGAAGACTTCTGCATGCCTCCCTCTATGCACCGCCTGCTGTTCAACAGCAGACGATCGCAAAGCAACACTTCACAGCGCCTGCTGCGCATACTTGCTGTTCTTCTATTAAGACGTGCCACGTCATCTCTCATTCCCCTGAAGAGTATACGGTAGCCTCCTTACTGAACCCTCCTTTGGTTTAATGCATATACCTACCATATGCCTCTGGATTTTCTTGGCTCTCACAAATCGTAAGGTGCAAAGAGATAATGTACATTGTATTAAATGTACATCTTTATCACTTTCTGTAGTACCCTTACTTGCATTATGTTCAGTATTTTCTTGAAACCATTTATCGCGACGTCACTGCCGCGAGCGTCAGCTATGTATATAAAATTTTTATAACTTATTTATTTATTTGTAAAGGATTTAGCGAATTTTCGTATATGATATTGTTGGTTAGTGGGCCAGTGCATGCAAAGATAGAGACATGGAAGTAAATGTAAATAAAAGCAAAGTAATGCATGTAACAAAAGGAGCGCAGAGAAGAACAAATATTAAATGGAACAAAGAAACTATGTTACAAATTGAGAACTTTGAATATTTAGAGACAACTATGAATTCAAAAGGAAAAATAGATACAGAAATGAAACATACAGTAAATAAGGCAAACTAAATCAGTCAAACACTAATAGGAAAAAAGGAAATTAACAATGTTACAAAAATGCGAATATATAACACAGTTTACTCCTAACACTTATTTATGGCTCAGAAAGCTGGACAGTAGTGTCGAAACATGAAAGTAAAATTACAAGTACAAAAATGATGTATTTTGGAGAGGTATAGGAAAAACCAGAAGGGACAAGATAAGAAGCTGCCAAATAAGGATTACCCTTAATCAAGAACCAGTAATAAAAAAGACAGTGGCAAACGTTTTAAGATGGTTTGGACACATAAATAGGATGCATGAGAGCAGGAAACCGAAACAGTTATGGGAGGCCAAAGAGGAAGAAGGAAGAGTGAGAGGGCAACCAAGAATAAAATGGAGCGATTATGTAGAGAAAATAGTGAACAAGAAAGGAAAGATTTTCAGGGAAGTTAAACAAATAACTAGGGATAGGACAAAATACAGGAAAAGGATCATGTCCGGCTGAAGAAACCCGAAGCTCGAAAGGGCATAAGGGGAAAGGAAAGAATAATAATAAGAATATATTGTTGGGTAAGTATTCAATTTGAAACTTGCGAAGCGCTTGGAGATATCCACATTTAAGTACAAATTTAGAATTCACGATTGTGAATGGACTTTCCTCGCGCCTGCGCTTATACTGCGTTGCGTCAGTGCTTGCATCTCACTGTGAATGTAGCTGTAGCTTTTTCTTGCTTCTAGGAAGATGTCTGTCTACGGCTAGCATTATGCTGTAAATGCGCATAGCTGTTTTTCTTTTATTGCAGCAAAAAGTAGCTTGTTAAAGTCTATGTAACTTTTCCTGTGCTCATATCCAAATAAGATTAATTAACAAAACTTGTTAGTAGAATTGTTTGTAATTTATTTGTGATGTATTTAAAATATATACATTTTGTATAGCTTACCCGTAAGATTAAACATTTACTTAAAATTAAACGCTTGCAATTTGATACATAACCATGGTCCAAGAGCGTCGTTTACCATTCGGGATTCCATTTTCGTATCCAACTTTTCTTGTTTTTCCGTTTCGGATTTCATTTCCGTTTTCATTTTGCCCATTCCAGTTTTCATGCATTTTATATCTTCGAGTAAATTCTTCATCATCTCCTCCATCGTAAGGTTTAATCTCACTTCTGACACCATTATAATAAGAATTCTCTTTTCACTCCACCAAACAATTCTGCCGTATATTTTCCTTTCGACATTAGCTGTTGTGACTACTACTGCTCGCTACGAATTTCCCGCCGAAACTGAACTCTGGGTAGGGTTTCACTCCTCTTTTTATACCTGTCGATCACGTGGCAGAAAATTTCCAGAAACAGTCTCATGTGCAAACCATCGCAGGTGTCACAAATTCACTCAGGTGTAACAATGTCTGACTTCGACGCCAAAGAACCTTCCGATAGCACACATGTCCACTCGCACACCAGCACACATGTTCACTAACGTCGGTGTAACAATGGATGCCAATAATTAGCTTTGATTTACGAAGTAACTCATTCAGCGATTACGGCCGCAGTGTGATGACTATGTGATGATCCACTATTTGCAGTTTATTTCGCTATTTTCTAAATTTATGTTCATGAGAATAAAGTTATCATTTTTTATTGTTTACGTAACAGATCACACGGTTGTGTTTATGTAACAGATCACTCGGTTGACCCTCTTCTACCCTCTGCCCTGCCCGAGTATAAGTGGAGTGATGTATGTAAATACAGCAGAGACATAGCTCAGAGTCGTTCAAAATACACTAGACCCGGAAATTTGTGCTTCATTTATGCAAACGCCATTAGTAAGCAAATAAAATGAGATACACAAATGTATTTTATGTATTGTTCTCTACTAAATCTCAAATTATTTGTATTTTTCACGCCGCATCCCATCCTGTATGTATTATATGCCTCTTTATCCCAGTTCAATTTGATTTTATTTGCTAGTGCTAGAGAAATTAAAATTTTACAACCCCATCCAATTTCCTGTACGCTGATCTCCATTGGTCATCTTCTGACATCTTTTCATATGTTTTTATCATTCATTTCACATCTTTGCCACAGTGACCCCATACTTATTCTCCTCTTTCCACTTCCGCTGTCCAAAACTTAAGAGACGGGTTTTCTCGTCAGTGTTTATAACATATGGAGTGTAGTGTAGAATATATCTACACCAGTCTTCGCCAGCATTTCACGTTTGTCAGTGTACTGTGTCTATAACACCTCATGGACAACGTTGTCTCTGGAAAGATGCCTATAACGTAAAAAGTTGAAAAACCATCTTACTAAAAATATGAATTCTAATGACAATTTAGCTTAACCATTAAAGCGCAAACGCAATGGCCGAGATTATTCAATTCCAACCAATCGCGGTCATCTGACTGGAGCGATATTGTCGAAACAGCTTGTCGCAGCTGATGTTCATTTATTTTGTAATCTTGTCGCACCTGACGTTCGTTTGTTGAATATTCTGTCTTAGTTGTTGGTAACAAGGTGACACTCCAGTCAGCCAACCTTCAGTTTTAATGATTGTCAGTTTCCACAATTGTTTTCAGTTAATTCAGCTACAATGTATATTTAAACTTTTATCTAGTTCATAATGTATTTAATTAAAAAAGGAGTGAAAATAATCATGATATGTATTTTTTGTGTTTGAAATGAGTGCAATAATCTCAAATAAAATAACATTTGTTACCATTTCATGTATTAGTTATTAAAATCTGAAATTCCCTATTTCTATTATGCTTTCGATATTCGTACATTGGGTGTAGGCCCGGCCGGTCATATCTTAATGTAAGAGGCAGTGAAGAAAGAAAGAAAAAAAAACATTCAGTAAATATACATGGTCGAACGCGTCATCTACGATTTGATAACTAATGTAAGTATTACTATCATAACCTGATAAAATATCTCTTCCTATATGTTATAAATTATTAATATTATATTGCGCTGAGCTGTCTTATAAAACACACCTCGTGTTTTCATCTCTTAGGACAATTGACTCCCTTCGCTTCGCAATGGGTATGGGTGTGTTTGCCTTCATTTGCATAGAATCTGTTATGATTGGATTCTTTAATCTTGAGAGAGCTAATGGAACTCTTCCTTCCGTCCAGAATACAAATCCCACCTTATGTACAGTGTCAGTCGTAGGTGTGTAAAATGTCGGGAAGTAATCCAGGTGGAATTCATCGTAATTGGCAGATGACACAATTGGCACAAGCGCAAATGGCACACAACCAACATCCACTTCTCACTGGATAGGACATTAGTTTACTGCTCCCGATTCCGAAGAAAGGGAGTCCAAGAAATCTCCATCTTGAAGCATTTACGGACAACATGAGAATATATCAGCAAACTGAATTTCTGTTCAATGGGGATTTATCCGGTTTGGGACAGTATAACTAGACTCCACTAATAATTTATAAGCATGCAACGCATTAATACGCAATTGAAACGCATTGATACGCATGCAACAATGTATCAAGTGATTCTTAACAAATTGCAAAGCAGTTTAATATATAGTAATGTTAAATTGACTATTGACAATATTCATACAAATAGATTGTATTGATTTAAATGTTTGTAAAACAATTCTTATTTAAAACCTTATATAACAATGAAGGAGGCGATTAACTTTTTGGTAGACTGGAGATAATTATAGCTCAGCAGTGAGTCAGCTTTCATAAAGTCTAAGGTAAGAGTTCGGAGTCTGTCCGATTAGTGGAGATGTTATTAACACTAATTAATGTCTTAAAACTGTTATCCGGCGTGTTGGACCGGCCTGACCGCAACAACAAAATGTTTGTAGAATAATGCGGTAATAACTTGGCTGGCGTAACGTATTTTAAAACCTTCTGCCGAATGATAAATACAAGTTATTGCTTTAAAATTACTGTACTACCAACGCCTATGAGGCAAGTTATCCCAGGCAGACTACAATACAAAGTTCAACAGCTACTTACATTCTCGCTGAAGACCCAATATGCAGTAATGTGTGGTGCAGAGGTAAACAGGATTTCGCGCTTAATTGACGAGTGCCAAGTACTAAAAGTGCATAGCTGCAATACATTTGGAACTGTTAATCAAAATGTTATGGTTTGTAATAGAATCCTAAGATAGAGATCCCTAGGCTTCCTGGAGTTTAATGAGGTGATGATGAGAAGAAACAAGGAGAAAAACGTACAATCAACCTAAGCTTTCGGTATACGCTGGTATGTTGCTTATGAAATGAAATGGCATTATATTTATGGACGCTCTTTAACTGCTGTGGTTCTCAGCGTCCCATTCTATATTGGACGTGAAAGACCGCTTCATTTTGCTCAGAGGCCTCTCTATCAGGCTTGAGGTTCTTTTACGTGCCGTAAATCTACGACACGGGACCCACGGCTTTACTTCCCTACCGAAGGAAGCTGCTAAGGATTTTTACGCCCGAAAAAATCCATCGTCCTCCGCCGGATTTGAACCCGCGACCTTGGGTATATGAAGTTAGCATGGTAATCATTACACCACGGAGGGTGACTGTCCTTCTAGGAGTGCTCCCTAATTGTGCCACCTTATGGCAATCTGCAGCGCTTTCTCTTCATCCAGCCTCTCGGGGTTTGGCCAAATTTGATCCACCAAGTGTGACAGTCTATGAAGTTTCCCCATCCGTTACAGCATCCTAAACGTATTACTATGTATTTGGGCTATACAGTTTTAAGTTCTATACTTTGGTCAGTGATCTTTAAGACACTGAGAAGGGCTATAAAGGAACGCCACTTGGACACACCGACGGCTGTTGGAAAGTGCCGTCAAACCTAACAGAATTCCGACTGGAGCATCCTCCTTTCACTTGGTCAATCTTTTTTGGCAGTGGAAGGGGGGAGGTAAGGAAGTCACTTGGTTGCAGCAGTGACTATCACAAAGCGCCACGAACAACCTGTTTCCTTCCTTTTCCCTTTCCATTGTCTAAAATGACTGACCAAAAAATACCCGTTTGTTCCATTTAGGACAATAAGCGTTAAGAAATGGTGACGCTCTTTATCAATCTCTATCACTACTATTGCCTACAAGGCATCTTCATGAGGCTTCCTACCATTTCCTGTTAACAATCTCAGAAGTAGTTTTTGGGGAAGTGAAGGGCAAAGATTGTTGTCCCTTGTGTTGTCTGATGACTGAAGATGGGGATCAAAAGGAGTGCGGTGAGTATACATTTTCTGCAATGGCAATCAAGCTCCTGCGCGCTGGAACCGATAAACACAAATAACGTTGCAGATAGCTTGCGCTCTGCCAATAAGAACCTGGAAAAACATAAGTATACCTATCGCAACAGTCAGATGTTAGCTTGACCGACTTACATACACACATTTCGTAATGAACAAATCGATTGCGTGAGCAGTAGGCCCCCTCTCTTATCTCAAACCCTGATCGCGTTCTTCTCGTGGCCTAACATAGTCGTGAATCAGAAACATTCCAATTCTCGAAAGCCAAGTAATTATTAGCACAATAATATACTTTGAAATGAACACTTCAGGTAAAGAAACCATACAAAAAAACGTTCCCTAATATGATATGGTGAGTGAAATCCTGTTGTGCTAGATATTTTACAAGAAATTTTGCATACCTAGGTATCAAGTATCGTTAATTTATATTTCTATATCAGTCATAACTAGGCGTCGATGCGCTTGCTATTTCGATGCACTTTGAGTGAAGAAAATTGACTTGCACTCAGGGTTTCACTGAGACCTTTCCCTCCTCAAGCACTGCTGATAATTCTCTCTAAGCAAGTGATGTAAAGTTCTGAAGCTACTACGTTCAATAGAACACACATTTGCTTTTGATAGCTTCACAAAATATATGAAATCCATTGCAATATTTCTCCGCGCATGTAAATCACACATGAAACTCATTACTTCCTCCGCCTCAGTACAAATGTATTATTGCGCTCATGTTATATACACGAGGGACAGTCCGAAACCAAGGTTGCAAAGCCTGCAGTAAAACGAGAATATTTTATATCGTACAATCAATGAACCCCTTTGAAAGTACATATATTAGGTTATTTTTCCACTCAGTCTCCAAATCTATTGAGGCTTTCGTCGCTTCTTGAGACGAGTTTAAATATTCCCTCCTGGTAAAAATTCTGTCCTTGCGTGTTCAGCCGCGTTGTTGTGAAGAGTTGCACCTTGTCATCTGTAGCGAATCGTCAGCCTCCCAGGTGTTCCTTCAAGTGAGGAAACTAGTGAAAGTCGCTTGGAGCGAGATGGGAGGGTGGTCGATGATAACCCAGCGAAACTGGTTCAACAGTGTGGTGGTCTTCTGGGCTGTATGAGGTCGTGTGTTGTCGTGAAGGAAGATGACACCCGCCGTGAAAAGTCCTGGCCGTTTCCTTCTGATTGCTTCGCACAATCGTGCCATTGTCTTGCAGTATGAGTCAGCGGTCATTGTGTGTCATCTTACGCGAGTATGACCCAAAACACTGTGGCCATGACCTTCTCAGGAGATGGCCCACCTTAAAAATCTTTGTCTTTGGAGAAGATGTGTGTTTCCACTCCATTGACAACCGCTTACATGGATCTATATTTTGTCACCCGTAACAATGCGGTGAAGAAAGGTATTCCCTACAGTGGAGAGCTGTTCGTTGCAGACTTGCCCCCATGCCCTTCTCCTTGTGTTGGCTGGACAGATTTTGTGGAACCCGTCAGGAAGAAACCTTCCCGTACTACAGAATACCGTGAACAATGTGATGAATGCGTCCAAAAGACATTCCAAGTTCTACCGAGTTATACCGTATCTTGATCCTCCTGCGCTACATCAACTCCTCCATGTGAGTTGTGTTCAAATATGTGAATGTAGTACTAGGTCGATCAGTGCGATTCTCGTCGGTGATGTTTTATCTACCGACCGCAAACTTTCTATAGCATTCTGCTACATGCTGACGAGACATTACAGTCTTTCCATAAACCTCTACCAGCTATTGGTGAATTTCAGCCGCAGTTACATGTTTCGCCACAGAAATTGAATAATTGAGCGGATTTCTACGCAAGACCAGTTTAACAAACGAGTCACCAATTGTGTTTACATTGCAGTAGCGCTGTAGGTGGCAGTTGGATGATACTTTACACAGTTACAAACCGCATGTATTAGAATTACCGCACGTTACTAATTTCGTCGCGAAATACGAAATACTAAGAGTATGTGCCTTATAACCTTAGTTCCTGATTATCCCTCGCGCGCGCGCGCGTGTGTGTATATATAATGTAATAAAAGTTTCTGTTTGCTACATAACGGTATAATTACTTCTGTGCCCACCTATACCTAAGTGCAAACTCAGATGCGGACGGAAATTCTGCCTTTCACTGCTACGCTTGCTTGTAAACAACGATCAGTATACTAGAAATTGAGTTGTCCTAAGGTCACGAACGAAGTGTAGTGATAATATGTGCTTAGTGCACTCCGTGATTTACCAGATCTTGAACAAAATAATTATGAAGCTTCGATCAGGTAACAGGTACTTAACCATGAATAATGATCCTTTTAAGGAACCTTCTGATAGTCTTAAGGAAAGTAGTTTACAAGGGTACTGAACTCCTAACCTGTCCAAAGTGGATAAAAAAATCAAGAGAGACATTTTTCGAAATTTAGGTTAGTCCATAATTTGCATCTGAAAAAAAAATTAAACCAAAGTGAAATAATAATGCAGAGGCAGGTGGCGCGGTGGTAAAACGTGCAATTTGAGAGCCCCCTGGCTCAACTCCACTATATTTTATATTGTAGCGCACTGGCCTGGGTTATTGGAAAAGCTGAGATGTCATAAGAAGTAGGGAGTATTAATTACGACTTTATCATTTAAGCAAAGTGTCGAAATATTACATTAAGCAGAATGTTTGAGTTCATGCCACCTCAGAAGTGCTGGCAGCTCTAAAAACACTTTGTAAGGGTCGGTCGGCCTAATTTCACTCTCCATGTCCATCGCTCTGCAACTGCATGACTGATCATCAAGAAGCGGTGATGTATATCACCAGGACCTCAGAGAGTTCTACGACGGCGATAACAATGTTAGTTAAATAGTGTAATAGCACGTCAAGCCAACTCATGCTCAAGTAATCCATGAGTTAAGGTCCCGTTTTTAATAACTCAGCGTAGTCGAATACTTCTTAAAGCTAGCTTATCATGCCTTTTCTTTTATTCTCCACCCCCTGATCATCTCATAAAATTGGAGAGATCCATAGTGATCCCTGACAGTTACCTTATCTCGTGGCTGCTCCATCACACTGATGCCACTTCGTCCCGTTCCCTGCTGCATCAGGAAAATAAGCCATTTTCAAACAAATAAACTAAAATATTAGCGCAATATTCAACAGCAAACATTACATTAAAACACGTAAAAATGTCTGCAGCAAATCAAAATAGCGCTGGATAAGCGGTTAACTCGCGCCAACTAAAAACTGCATTGAGGAGGGTTTGTTACATCTTTCAACAAGGATGACATCATTGCTTACGTAGCATGAATCCATCGGCACCACTTATCAGCTGAGAGTGCGCTGGCTGTCAGGGATACCTATGGATATCCCCGATTTTAATCCCTTAGATTAAGATTGTCCCTTTTCCTACTGTCCCCTGGAGGTCTCCATCTCCGCGCCTCTCGCAAACCAAAATCCTTTTAAGATCCCAAACCCCTAGGTTTCACAGCTGGTGTAACAGGGTGGGTAACCCACGAACATTGGGTATCCAACAATATGTTCAGAAGATATAACTCCATGGCACGACAGCTCACGGGGAACCTTGGCCTACCGCCCGGCCGCTGCGTCCCCCATCTCGGTCCACTACAGACGTCATGGATGGGGTGCAGTATTGGAGGGTGAGACGTGGTCAGCGCCTCGTGTCCCTCCCGGCCGGTTAATGCGGTCCTCATGACCTGGAGCCGCTACTTCTCCATCAAGTAGCTCCTCAATTGGCCCCCCAGGGACCTTACGAGGCTGAGTGCACCCCGGGCCAGGTCTCCCAGCGGGGGAAAAATCCCCACGCCGGTACTGGGGATCGAACCCAGGTCTCCCGCTTGGTAAGCAGCTGCGCTACCACCGCGCTAAGGAGACGACCTCAGAAGATATGCACTGATGTTATAAAACTTCACTTGTGGACAATCCTCTATTAAGTCAATTTAATTTATATGAAATATTAAAGTACTCTCTAGCAAATGTCCTGCTTCACCATGCATGAGGATATGTATATATTTGTCAAGCAGATACATTCGATACAGGCTACGAGAGGCGCAGCAGACTATTTCCTCCACTACTAACATCTCGGTTAGATAAGGATGTTCTACTTTAGCTAGTAGCGTATATCTTTGTTCTTGACTGCCGCTCTGGGAATTTATGACGCCAGAAAAATGCAGTTTATCTTCACTTTGTTGAAATTGTTCCTCTATTTTAACTCGCGCGGCGAAAACTCGAGGAAATTCCTAAGACATTAATGAATAGAAGTTAATGAAGGAGTCGGTTGTGTGTTGAGATGTGTAATTAAAACGCACAGGATTTAAGACGACTATTAGCGCTCAGAGTAGCGACATTCTCAATGGGTTTTCTAGATTCCTTCCAGTACTCTTTTGTAGAAGCCTTTGAGGCAAAAGCATTTTCTAGTTTTTACTTTCTCTGCAGCTTAACGTGGGACAGAAAGATTATTGCATTCCACCCAAAAATGGAACAGGAATTATAAAAATTTCTGAAAAACAGAATGGAGGGGTGGTTATGCAACAAATGAAGACTACAAAACCATATGGCCGATACCTCTAAATATCGTACGTAGGTCTGCCATCGTGACTTCCTTAGAAGCTCTACAAATACCCATACTGACTGCTTTGATATTGCTTGCTTTTACTTTCTCTACACGTACCATGTATAGAGAAGATATTGTATTGCACCCAAAAATTCTATTCCGAGATCTCACCGGAAATACATGTTTTGGGACCCCTTGAATTAAAAAAAAGGTATTTTTATAAAAATGTCCGTATGTGTCTGTGTGTGTGTATCTGTAGGCAGCTCAAAAACGAAAAGTCCGGTAATACCTAACTTGATATTAAACTTCAGTATCTCCCAAGGATGCGACACGAAGATTTTGAAACAAATACTCCCACCCACAGCTACCCTTTATTTGGAAAAAATTTCGAAAGTTTTGATTTTCTCATAAATGGCTCTAACGTTTTTATTAATATGTCTTATATTTAAGATATTTACATGACAAATAAAATGGATATCTTGAATTTTTGGGAATAGACCATAAAGACGTCTATTCTTAGTGATTTTTTTTATTTTTGCATAACTAGTAAACCGTAAGAGATATACAAAACGTACTAGACAAAAAAATGTAGAGCTCCTTAGAACACGCAATTTATATCAAATTTATTTATTTTTCCTGGAGTTGACCGTTTTCGTGATATTCCTTTTTGTTGGTTTAAATTTTAAAATACTATACTTTTCTCATACGGGAACTTGTCAACTCCTGGTCATGCAAAGAAACGGATTTCAATGCCATCGCAAACACATTTTAAAACATTTGACTCGGTTTAGCCAAGTGTATTCCCTTATTTCTCTTCTACTTACAAGGAACTAAGTACTAGGCCGGTTCTGCTATTGCTTATCTCGATTAGTATAAACTGGATAGAAGAATAAGCCTATTAACAATAATTGGTTAAAGAGTGGTAGAAAAAGTCATGTGAATGGAACACGGAGATATTTATATACTGGAATGCTTAATTTAGGTAATGCATTTGTGAAATTTGCTAAAAAATTGTATAGTATTAAAAATCTCTGGTTTTTCATAATAATACAATATTAGTTCTAGATTTTAAACCTATGTAATTTTTTCTACTTGGTGCATTTTAACTACCAATTAACTGATGCAATAAATATGAGCGCATGAATATTAATAAGCACACAAATTTAAATTTTGTTTTTTCTAACACCTTTTTCAGAATTTTTCTATACTCGAAATGACCCACATGATGCAATATTCTACTTACTTGTTTCAAAATGGCTGCACTGCGTCCTAAAAGCCGGGCAACTCACCCTAAGCGAGATTCGAACTCTCGACCTTTTGAATGTGAAGGAGACACGCTACCACCATACTACCAATACGGGCGATAGGCAATTTGTTCCAAAGGAAAATACTGGCGATAGAACTATGCAATTAAAAGTGAGATATAAATAGAATAATAACAATAGTTATTGACTTTTGAAACATTAAGAGTTTAGATGAATATAGAAGACAACACTTGTTAACGATAATCAAAAAGAAGGCGGCGCTATGGCAGAGTGTTTAGGCCACTCTCCTCCCATCTAGGCGGCCTGGTTTCCATCCCCAGCGCCCCCATGTGGGATTTGCGGTAGACAAAACGGCGTCTGGGCGGGTTTTCTCCACGCCCTCCGGTTTCCCCCACCACTCATTCAAACAATTGCACCATAATCATATTCCCTAACATGCACTTTGCCTGCATTTTATATCATCCACTTCCTCTATAACTCATGCCTGGCTACGGGCCGAACATTCGTTCCAGGTTCTTCATTCTGTGCTTATGTGTCTTTCGCTTTCCGACAGGCTTTTGACCCCCAAGTCCCAGCTTGTAAGTCCTGGAGGGTATCAGTCCTACATACCGGAAGGGTAAGCCTACTACAAAAAAGTAAACAAAAAGCTGTATTGTGATAGACGTATTTGTAAACCCTTTTACTGTAAAACTAGACATTCTGTGAGAATGTTTAAAATGCACCACGTTGAGCATTTTATTAGAGCAATGAAGTAGGCAATTAAAATTGTTATTTAAATAATTATGTAAGCTGGAGTTTCGAAATATGGAAAAATGTCACGGTTATTTTGTGTAATAACTGGTGTAAATGTCAATAAGACTGCTGCACACTGCGAATTTTCCATAGCTGGGAACCATAAGTGGCAGAAAAGAATTGCACCGGGGATACTTAGATTACTCATTAAAGTATGGAATTGAAGTTAATATTTTTCAGCGGTATTCGCTACTGTACGCTTAGACGGAGTTGCAGCCTCTGGCATTGACCTTTTGGAAGCATTTAACGGATGTGAGGCCGCGCCGTGTTCGATCCCAAGCGACCGCATGTGAGATTTGTAGTGGACAAAGCGGCTCAGGGACGTTTTTTTCCGGGTTCTCCGGTTTCACCCGTCATCGCATTCCACCGGTGCTCCATCTTCGTTTCATGTATCATCAGTGTCATCGCCTGCGGTGTCATAGTAATAGAAGCGGGCGTTAAATGCTAAAAATAAAAATAAGTAAATAAGGGAGAGAATGGGTAGTAGGAGCTGTACGGAGGTTTTTCGACTTTGAGTGATTCATCACGCTAGAGTGCTAATACAGGGTATTCGTATAAAATCTGGCAGTATAACATACGCAGAGGGCACCACTGAGTACTGCTATTTCACTGCGTATCTGCACTGCCGCTTTTTTGCTTTTATATATGCGGGAACATACAAGTGCAAAGAACGGTTTTGGGCCAGCTGGTATACTTAGCACTATTTTTTTAAAACTATGTGGCATTAAATAATATTGTACAAATTGCATATAAATTTCGTGCAATTATTTCTTATACTCCAAGATACTTTACAACGAAACCTAATATATATATAAATATAAAAGATATTTTTTAATGATATGTAAAAGGAAGTAAATTTTACCTTCACGCAGATTGTGTGTACGTAAAAATAGGATATGTTTCATTATTGTTTAACGCCTGCTTTCACTTCAATGGCGCCACAGGAGATAACACCGATGATACATGGAACGAGATGGAGCATCGGTGGAACATGATGACGGGGAGAACCGGAGCACCCAGAGAAAACCCGCCCCTGCGCCGCATTGTCCACCACAAATCCCACGTCTAGTAGCCTGCGATCGAACCCGGGCCCATAGCTGAAGAGAATAAGTATCGATCAGCTATTTGTGATTTCATCCATCGATTTAACATTGTTGTGATGAAAAAAAAATTATTTTGATAGCCTTTTCCCAAAAATGTGCAATCTTCTTCTTTATGTCAACTTATATTTAAGAAACATAGACATTTCACATAGAATAGGGCGTGGTTTCACCTTCTTAAACATATTCAAACCCATATTGCCTAACTTGAAAACATCTCTAGAAAGCCATGTTGGATTTTCATTTTCATGCATTATTTTACGCGTGCCGATGGAGCAAGTATCGCGTCATAGTTGGCTAGTGAGCCTACATAGAAACCCAAGTGCGCTCTATCGAGAAGGAGCGGTAATCGTGATAGTTTGTAGAAGAGAAAGTAGTCATAACATCTGCCTAGAAGCACGGACCTCTACCTGGAAAGAACGGTAATGGTTTACGGAAGAGGAAACAAACATAGCGCCCTGGATGCAGTCAGCATGCCCACCTCACAATAATGAAAGGTTGCTCTACTCTTTGTTGACAAGCTAAATGTGAACACAACATACCTTGTGATTTTAGCTGAGTATTATTGTTCAGTTGTAAAGAAAGCAGAAATGTATACATATTATTTCTTTTACTGCAAAGACATAAAACTTTTTCCGAACTATGAAGTACGATCACCTGCAACTAGAGGATAACTCTTTAAGAGGCCCCATTAGGATAGCTTTACATTAAGTACGATCTGCTCTCACTAGAGGAACAATGCAAAACTAGTTTCATCAGTGATGACAACGATGTCGTCATTTTTACGCGGGAAATCTCGGACAAAAAGTTGAACTTAAAATTGAGTTCTATTTACGGACGCTCTTTGACGGTTGCGGTTTTCAGCGTCCCATTCTACAATGGACGTGCAAGAGCGCTTAATTTTGCTTGAAGGCTTTTTATCGGCTTGAAGTCCTTTCACGTTACGTGATCCTAAATACGGGTCCACTGGTCCACGGGTCCGAAGGAAGTCATATTAAGAATTTGTACGCCTCAAAAAGATTCATCACCCTCTGGTGAGTTTGAATCTGTTACCTTGGGAACCATAGGTTTGCCAGATAAAGATGAACACCCAGTATAAGGTGATTACGGCAAAGTTGATAGATCTATATGAAGGCTACATGTGAATTGGTAATACGTAAAAGAAAACATTTGTAAGATTTGTTGGTTATACTTTCTGATGCATAATGCTCTTAAAACTGGGAAGATTGAACATCTCGTTTGAAATGCCATGGCCAATAGAGTTCTCTTCTCACGTGCACTAGTAATTTATGGCTTTATTTTGTTTCTTTCGCCGGCCATTATGCTAGATGACAATGCCTTCCACGCCTAACATCTGTCATTTTCTGTTGAAACAGACGTTTCTTGAGGAGGAAAGGGCGTGTTAGAGAAAGGAAAATTCCTTATAAAAATGTAAATTAGCTTTTAAGTAACACATTAATTGGAAACACTTTTGGCAGTGAGGTGAAAACATTCAAAAGCTTTGGGCGTAAATTGTCAATTTCAAGGGATTGTTTACATCAGAGCCGGTATTACAGCTTGTCTAGGCAGTAAGGTGTAGCCACGCTCTCCAGCAAGAAGCTGTCAAAACAGAAGTGTAAGGCGCTAACGACCATTTCTAAAACATTACGTGGAACTAAACCCAAACGTGAGTTACACATACGCTGCTGGCTTTCAAATTATAAGACTTCCCACTCATTGATGTGGAGTTATATTTTATAGTTATTGTTTCCGAAAAATATTTGAGGAGAACAGGCATGGGGTCAGTATGCCAAAGAAGCAAAACAAATCAGAAGTATCTGATGTGTTCCATTCACACGATTTTTTAACAAACAACAAACAACTTTGCAACAAACAAACTATTCTTATAAAAGATTATTCTTTTATCTACATCATGCTAACTGGTAGAAACATTAGCAGAAATGGTTGTATAACTTGCTTGCTTGTAAGACTAAAGCGATATTCAAATCGTTTTAAAGCTGTTTGCTATGAAAAGCAATCGAAATTAGGTTCTCTTTGCATAACCACGAGTAAAACCACAGAGATCTGAAACAAATGGGGACTTCCTGTTTGAGAAAGGATTAAGTGGTTTAAAATTGAAACCAATAAAACGAATATATCGGAAACTATTCACCTTACAAAAAGATAAATATGAATATATGCAATATTACATAAACTGCGTGGTTTAACGAGATCTAAATGTTTTGTGTAGTAAGGTTATCTCTTACTTGTTGCAAAAGTCATTCAGAATGAAGAGGTCTACAGAGACTATTCAGAAAATTTAAGATATACATTTTATTTATGATACAAATATGTTTTAATATACGGTATTTTAATGCAACTCGTTAGAGCCATCTTTGGGAAAATCAAACTTTTGGAACATTTTTATATTGTTCTGAAAATCTTGGAAGATACTAAGCTTAATAGCAAGTTTGGTATTTTATTGAGTTCTCGTTTTTCAGTTATGATGTCCACACACACATACACACACATACACACACGCGTACACATACACTCACACACACACGCACGGACCTTATTCTAAGATTTTTTTCCCTTTTTTATTTTGACACATGGGGTGTTTAAACATGTATTTACGGTGAGAACCCAGCATCAAATTTTAGGAGGAATACAATACCTTCTCTAACTGCTACGTATATGCCGACAGGAAATTGGATTTATATACTGTATAGAAAGCAAAAAGTGACACTGTACAGTTGTGACACCAAGGTTTTAAAATTTAAATTAATTTAGAAGAGGAAAACAAATAAACTACTTGGTCTAAAAGTGCTTCACACGATTCAATTTTAAAGCTATTCCCATCAAAAATTCAATGATTATAGCTAATATGTTAAACAATAGGTGTACTACATCATATTGTAACAAAACTCTATTTACTGAAACCTGATTACAAATAAACGTCTTTGTTCTGATTCTTTCGCTACAGTTCTGCAGTACAATTTTTCTCTCTTGTCGCTTCGATGCGCGTAGACATTTAGTTGCCTTCTCCAATGCAGCTGCTGCACGCTGTGAATTCACAGTCGAAATTGACTTGCTGGGGCCCGTTCTCTCCCCTTTATAACTGGCAATGACATGGCCAGAAACCTTCAGAAGGAGAGAACTTTCTTGCATGTGTCATTTCGCCCAGGTGCGCCATTCCAAGGCTTTGAGTATTGCATGCGCTCGCTAACATGCTAAATTTACGGCGCCTGCGACAATGAGTGCAGCTTACGTAAAGGAAGCTGACTGCACACGTGTAACAAGTGTTGCAAAAGCAAACCACTAAAACACGTGCGTCGATTAAGGTCCAGCAAGGCGTAGCTTCTACATATTTCATATTAACTCCTAATTATTGTACATTGTTATCTGTATTCTTCAAAACCGTTGATTTTAAAAATGTGATTATTTATTTCCCAAAATTGAGGGATTGTTTCAGAAAAGCATTAGGTAATTTTCTTCAGTGCCTTTAACACGAACTACAACAATTAAATAGTGGCATCTTGCGGAGCTTTCCGAGTATAAAAAAATGTGTAAAACGGTTTGCGAGAAAACAACGTTTAAAGTTGGGCGCGCCTATCCATTAACATGCTCTTATCTATTTGTATATTCAGTTAGGATTAGAATTATGACACAGACGGAGGAGTTTTGTATATGTGCCCTCTTTAACTGCTGTGGTTCTTAGTATCCAATTCTATAATGGGCGTGCAATACCACTTAATTTTGCTCACAATCTTTTTTATCAGGATTGAGGTTCTTTTAAGTGCCGTAAATTTGCGACTTTACTTACCTTCCGAAGGCGGCTATGCTAAGTTTTTACTCCCTTCCCAAAAAATGGAGGATGACGTGAACCGAGGGGACTCGGCACTGAACTTAGGTGATTATTGTACCTACGCTCCACGTAGGGGTGACCCCGTGGGAAGGAGGGATGAGGTGAGAGAATACATCGGTTGGCTGGAACCAAGAGCTACAGCACAACAATGTATCGGGTTCCTATGGTTTCCAGAATAAAGCACCCCGTCAGTAGGACATGAAGACCAAGGACTCCGCTTCAAAAAAGGTCCAACGACCTCGCCATGGGTGGTCCTCATTCCGGAAGCCAGCCGAAGCCGGGGGACGGAGGTAGCCACCATGAACATCCTTTATCCCTGCCACGCCGAGTACCGTCGCCGAAAGTTCCAACCCTGAAACACCCATCCGGTTGAAGGATGAATGAAATGGTAATGGAAACGACATAGAGGGTCAGGAATTTCGTGGAATGAAAGAAATCTACATGGCATTCGCCTGACGACCCGGAGAAACCCCGAAAAAAAACTATGGGTGAGGTAGACTGGCGACGACGATTGAACCTATGACCTCCCTAATGCGGCCCACAGACGGAACCGCCTGAACCATTCCCTTCTGTATAGCATCAATTAATTAGTAGTTCAAGTGGAAAAAATGTATGTTATTAAAGTTTAAAATATATATTATTGTTATTATATTATACATTTTGTCTCAACTTTGAGAAAATTTCACATTGTATTCACCTTTAAGAAATGTCAAGGTCACTCGCACGTAACTAATACAAATGAAAAAATCATTCACTGTTCCTATGTACTCAACTGTGCATTATATGTTTTATCTAAAGCTTAGATTTTCACAAAGAAAACAATGAGAATGGAATTTTAGATACGTAAAATTAAGGGACACTGGGGGTAAAATTTTGACTATAACGGCTCAAAAATCGAAAATAGCTTGTTATAGCAAAAGTTGTCGGAAGTTTTGGCTGTCCACAGAGAATCAACGTTTAGCTGTCCTCGGCTTGCTTCGGGCTGTACAGCATTTAAACATCGCACAAAATACCCTCAAATTAACTATATGACATGCTGTAATATTACCTAGTTTAGTGGTTAAAGCAACCGGCAATGGCATTGAATTTTCTGTCTGACTTTACCTATCCAACTCCTGTCCTACACACAGCGTGTGTGAAAATCAACAATAATTTACTTAATAGTTGGTAAACTATGAGGCTCGAGACAAAAAAGTACTTGTGACATTGTAAGTCGCCACTAAGGTATGTCACCTCAAACATAATCTGAGATCACCTTGTGGGTTACCGGTAAACATGCGAGTCAGTTGAAGAATTTAATGCCGTTTCGGCTCAATGGTTTGAGCAACCGGCTAGAGGCTGAGAGATCCGTGGTTCAAATCCAAGCTGTGGCATTGGATTTTTGAGTCTCACTCTACCTATCCAATTCCTCTGCTAACCACGGCTTATATGGGGAAAAAATTAGAACCGATAGTAATGTTTCAAGACGGCGCCGTGTCCAAGTGGTATTACAGCTCGCCTTCAATCTAGGTGGCCTGGGTTCGTTCCCAAGCGTCCGCATGTGGGATTTGTGGTGGGCAAAGCGGCGTCTGGGCGGATTTTCTCCGGGTCCTCCGATTTCCCCGCCACTCATTCCACCAATTGATACATCATCACCATTTCGCTTGGATATCATATTATCCACTTCCTCGTGCTGCCTGTCTACGGGCCGATCACTCGTTCCAGGTTCTCCATTCTGTGGTTCCGTTGGCTCTTCGGCAGGCCTCTGAGCCATAGGCATCTGCTTGTAAGTCCTAGGGGGTGTCATTCCTAAATACGGAGAGGATAAGCCGACTACGAAGTAATGTTTCAAAAATTTATTTTTATGAAAAAATGATCGTTTATTGTGTTTTGACTCAATGGGTACCTTGCTTGTTAGAAAAGGATTAAATAGCCTGCACATATTTAAAAGATGTAAGCATCTGTTGTTTGTTCCCTTACCAAACATATGAGCACTTGAGTACTAAGTATTTTCCATCTTGTATGCTCACAACATCTATGCCCGTTTTCTTCTTGTTGCTGGTAAGCATGGATGTTAGAAGTCATGATTAATACCAACAATTTAAGTAACAACCCTGCTACTATCAGTGCCGTGTGTATCTGTAAGAGGCTCATCTAGAATGGAGTTGACAGGACAATTGAGCCCATTCATCCTGGCAAGTGCTGGCGGTGTGGCCAAGTCGAGACAGCTTGAAAAGTGCCTGGCTCACCTCATTCAACACACGTGTGCGAGCATATGGACTTGGATAGAATCAACTTGTACAGAAAGGATTGAACAGTGAAGCATCTGTGAAATCTGACCAAAAATTGAGGACACGCTTTGTGGCAAAACTCAAATTTTCAAGAGAGACAAAAGACTAATTGTTAATAAGGTTTAAGGGTAGAAGGCAGTCTGAACATACCGAAATTACACATTAAGTGAGTTGAAGTACCACTGCTCTTAAAGAATTCAATTGTTTTTTCCAGAAAATTGTATGAATTATTCTATAAATCTTGGCAATTATTTAAAGGGCTTTCTGCATTAATAGCTTATGTGGTTGAGTCTATAAAAAGTATTTATTTCAGCAGAAAAGTAATAAAGCTTAGTCTTAAAGTGTAAATTCATGTACCTTTTCCTCTGATACTACTTGCAATACATAGTCACACGTTTGCATGCTTGTTCTTAGTATAATCAGCTATCTTCAGAACCTCAATTATTTAACTATGATACAATTTCAGTAGAAATTAAAAAAATATTTACAAATTCAAAAAAGTAAAAATGTGGAAAATCTGCAATGTTGTTGCGTTCTTAATATAATCAATATATACTATAACATCACGATTGTGGTTCGGAAAGTTCAACTATGTGTTGTATATATGTGCCGAAAAGTTTAGCATTCCAACTCTCATATTTTCTGAGAAAAGGGTACATTAGTGTACAAAAATGCTGTTTTGAGAAAACTGAATTTATAGATATAAATGTTCTATAGAGAGGCATTGCATGACAGCTTTAACGAAATGCAGACTGTCATTTAAGTTATATTTAAATACATTAAAATCCTCTTAACCCCACAAAAGTATACATTTCTGAACCTAGAAATAATAGAGATTTTATTAATGTCTAAAGCAAAAAAAAAAAGTTCTATTTTGCCATTTCAGAGTAACTTATCTCCATAAAGCATTACATTTGTGTTTTTGGGGCTATTAACTCATGATGATTATGATGATGTGTTTAGGGCGCTCAACTTCTGGGTCATCAGCGCCCACCAGAAACATTCGTTACTAAATCAGTAAGCATTGAGTTTAATGGTGGAAATGAGTCTTAAAAAGGACTACAATGCCAATTAAAATTCAATGTAAATAAAGCCTCCCATGGCAGAAATCAAAAGGCATTGTAAAAATTAAAACAAGGGAGCTAAAGCTTTAACTAAAAGCAAATCCCTAAAGCAATAGGTACACGTAGTTAAAATTGAAAAAAAGTTAAAAGAACTGCAGCTATCTCACCTAAAGCGTACAAGAAGAAATAAAAGAAAAATAAAACTATAAAAGAATCTTAATAGGCAGGGACGATAAAAATTTAAAAATTCGATCTAACTGCTCCCATATCATCCGCCAGAATCTCTTTATTACTTGTTATGTAAATATCTTTAATATACCATATATTAATCAAAATCGTTAGAGCCATTTCTCAGAAAATCAAAATTTTCGAGAATGTTTCCATGTAAACAATAATTGGGGTGGGAGAATTTTCTTGCAAATCGTCGTATCGCATCCTTGGAAGATACCTAAATTAAATACCAATTTCGTTTTTGAGCTATGCTGTCCTCAGACACACCACGCACACACAGACCTTTTTCTAAATGTTTTTTTCAGGGGGACCCAAAACATGTATTACATAAAATTTGTATTACATAACATTGGTATGTAAGTTATGCTACATTAAGGGGAGACCGAAGTGATAGACCGCGTCGTGGCCGAGTAGTTAGACCATTCATCTCTCACCTAGGCAGGCTGGGTTCGATCCCAAGCGACCGCATGTGGGATTTGTGGTGGACAAAACGGCGCAGGCGCGGGTTTTCATAAGGTTCTTCGGTTTTCCCTGTCATCACATACCACCGGTGCTTCATCTTTCCATCTGTTATCAGTGTCATCGTCTGTGGTGCCATTTTTAGTCAAAGCGGAGGTTAAGCACCACCCAAAACAAATCGAAGCGATAAAACCTATTATCTGAAGTATTATAGCTAGACCCTTAATTTTTAAACCGACATTATTGGTAACCAAGAAAACATTCATACAAACTTATGTACATTTAACAATGTCTTTTCATTGTAGGTATATTAATTACTTTATTCGATTTAATTTTCTAACATCAAAGTCTTTCTTCTTGTACAAATTTTGAGCCAAATGCAGCATTTCTAAAAATACATTCCTTAATATCTCTGTAACAAATTGCCTTTTTTAAATGTTCTTAAAGTGAATAGTATTTTAAAAAAAAATATATATTTTACATCACAGAGTGTAAAAATGCAAAAAATGCATAATAATACTAATTTATGTTTTAAAACTAATTTATGACCAATATTAATATTCCAACCCGACATTTTATTACACACACTCTGTAGTTCTTCGGGAAAAAATTTCAGAACTCTAGATGTATTTGTATAGGAGAAGATAGGGTTTGAACATGGTTAAATAACAACGCATTTGAACCTAAGAAAAATAATTTTACAGTTTGATGTAGAGAGTCAATTAACAAGCGTAAAGCTTTAAATTGGCATCCGCCTTAGAAGAATCAATCACTGCAAATATGTAGAAAGTATGTTGTATTTTTGTGCCAAATATCCAAAAATCTACATTTTTAACCAAAGTCACTAAAAGGATTTCTAGGTCCCTTTAAAGAATGATGTTTTAGCTCATAGAAATTATAAAATTGCCGATATAATGTAGAGGTGAACTCATCAACGAACAGCGATAAATTAAAGTATGAAGATTTGTATTGTGAACAGACAATGCGAGCGCCACGAGAAACTCATCGTGTAAAAAGACATATAGATAAGTAAAAGCTAATCAAACCAAATCAAACGCCATGGAGAGTCATAAATGAAAGAAACCTACGCAGCATCAGCCTGACAATCCGGAGGAACCCAAGGAGAACCTATGCGTAAGGTAGACCAATCACGAAGAAGACCACAGACGAAACCGTCTGAACCATCCCGCTCGGTGTAGCATCAATTAATTTGTGGCTCAAATGATCAAGTGGGAATAAGGTGTATGTTATTAAAGTTTAAAGTATATATTATTTTTATTATTAAAACATTCTATCTCAATTTTGAATATCGCACAGATGCAGTAGCTTAAGCAAATATCGAGGTCACTTGCACGTAACAAATGTGCAAATCACGGTTCCTATATGTTCAAATATGCATTATTTGTGTTATCTAAAACTTACATTTTCACAAAGAAAGGAACGAAAATGCAATTCTAAACATGTTTAATTTAGAAAGCTTAAGGTTGCCAAGATAAGGTATACAATAAATCTACAGTGAATTCCGATAAATTAAAGTATGACAATTTGTATGGTGAACAGATAATTCGAGCGCCACAAGAAATTAATCATGTACGGGAGCCATCCAGAAAGTGACAGACGATTTCACATACCTAAATAATAACGAAAGATATCAACACAAAACTTTATTTACAAAGTTACAGTACATTGCTCTGTCAAGACAATTATTGTCACGTGGCACCAGTTTTTCAGCCAATGATATATTTTTCTACCGCCAAAGAACTGATTTGTTTCTTTAAATGCACAAAATTTTCGGCCAGTGGGATTTTATAGCCAAATAACGCATGTATGGAGATTATGCAATGAACGAATATTCAGCGAGGAAGTGGCGCATAATTTACGAGTAGACCGGAGTGGAAGTTCATCAATTATTATGGAGGAGTTGAAAGCAAATATTGTTAAAGAATTAAGAAAAACCGTTGTTTCACTTTTGACACGGTACTTGAGTTTTTGGATGGAAAAGATTTGCCAACCGATGAAGACCTAAAAGTGACAGTGACATTTTAGCTCATATCTTTAGCGGTAGAAGAGTACAACTTCTGCATTGAGAAACCGGTACCACGTGACAATAAATACCTTGTTAGCAATGACGACTACACTGAAAAATGTAACTGTGTAAATAAAATTTTTGTTGATAACCTTCGTTATTGTTTAGTTATGCCAAATGGTCTGTCACGTTCTGTATGGCCTTCGTAAAAAGACATAGAGATAAGTAAAAGCTAATCATATCAGGTGAAAATGTTAAACAGATGCAAATAAGAAGCGTAACTGCCATGCGTTTGGATTTGAAGCCAAAGTTAGTGACAATGGATTGGTATAAATTTTTGTCGAATTAGTGCGATAATCTAAAATGTTTGGTTCATGTGCACTGTGTTAAAGGTTCTACTTATATGCCATGCTGTCTAAAAATACAATTTTACACATTATATATGTGCATAAACGTGTATTGTATTAAAATGATAACAGTCACTGCCTTCATAACAAAGTTTCTAAAATTCTAAACATAAAAACACACTTAATGTCATGGTATAAGTTGAGCCAAAGGTAGAAACTAAACATTTACAATCGGCATTCTGAATAAACAATTTTTATTGATTCCCCTAAAGTTTACATTTCGTGACTGATGATCATTTAGGAAATCACGAATCGTGTGTGTTCACCTGTGGATCAAAATGCCAAGTCTGAAACATGCACTGCGAGGTATTCTAATGGCTGCAACGCCCTTTCGTTATGTATGAGTTTGTCTTCAGTCGCTCGCTGAGTGGGAAGGCAAATGAGACTAGCGTGTGCTTCGTATCTCAATAATTGAATATTTAAATTTACAAAGACCGGAATCATTAATTACGATCATTAATCATTTCAAAGTCATATTCTTAACTAGCTGTACCTGAAGTTAAACAAGTATTCATTTATTACCGTAAACTAAATGTGAAAAATGCAATAATGTAATAGTGTTCCTTTCATTGAGGATAGATGAGGTGACCTGTTCCGCTCTCATGGCATTCTTCCATGTACCTGGTAACTCTAAATTTGTCTGAGTAATCGATATCCCAATCTATTTTTTTATATTTTTTCTCTATAATAATATAGATGTGGAAGCATAGCGATAACTTTCAGATTGGTTAGTATTTCTCCATGTTTGTTTTTCTATCCTATAACGTAAATGCTGAAGATTTTCTCGTAAAGCTTATTTTTGCAGCTTTAATTCTTTTTAAATGTTTTTATTTAAATGTCCAAGTTTCAGTTCCATATTCAGGATATTTCCAACGAACCAAGACGCATTTGTTTAGCTTTACCTAATGTTCCTTTTCTGTGAACAGTTTCTTTCTCTGGGTTCCTTTATTTGAACTTTCTGCCGAGGTTTGTAATACATTTATTTTATAACGTACCACTTTCCGTATTAGCAATTAACCAAATTTTCAAATTTTGCATTTAGCGTAATTTTTGTTTTGAAGCTATGCTGCCCACAGACATACTCATACACAATAGACACACACGGACCCTTTTTGAAAAATGTTTTTCTATTCAGGGTACCTCAAAACATGTATTTCCGATAACATCTCGGTAAGGAATCTTTGAGTGAAATACACCTACTATACCTTCTATGTACTGCACATTCGACATACGCGCTAGAGAAGGTAAAGTTCTTCCTTTACAAAATCTTAAACACACAAGTTTAGAAAGCAATTATGATATTAATAAAGCTATAAGTGGGATATATAAAATATAGTTTTCATTAAAAAATAGAACTTTACTATAATGCTTTAATTGTGTTTCTGAATTTAAAGCTGCTACAGTGCTGATAGCCTGGATATTCTTTTATCAATGTTGTATGACTTTGGACTGTCGCCCTCCGTGGTGTAATGGTTACCATGCTGACTTCATATACCCAGGGTCGCGGGTTCAAACCCGGCATGGCTTCCTTTGAAAGGGAAGTAAAGCCGTTGGTCCCGTGTCGTAGATTTACGGCACGTAATAGAACCTCAAGTCTGATAGAGAGGCCTCTGAGCAAAATTAAGCGGTCTTTCACGCCCAATTTAGAATGGGACGCTGAGAACCATAGCAGTTAAAGAGCGTCCATAAATAACACGCCATTTTATTTCATTTACCAAAATTGCTACTGCTGTTGTTAAACATTTCGATCCAGTAAACACATTAGTTTAGATAGTTTAGTTTTGCAATTATGGTAATACAAAAGGAAAGCTATTATGATTGTATGTATGTATTAAGGTAAAGCTTTAAAATCAATTTAGTGGATATTAAGCACTTTGAATTCGGAGAGCTGAAGTTCTGTTAGGTTATCATTAGCCTTTTTCAGGTATTTTAATTCAGCTTCTTTATACTAATTTTAAAGACATTGGAGTAGTGATTCAGGAACTTTTTTTGATAGAGTTTAACGCTCGCTTTTACTACACATAGCACAGTAGGCGATGACGCTGACGATGGCTGGAATGAAGATGGAGCAGTAGTGGAATGTGATGGCGGGGGAAACCGGAGAAAACCCGCGTCTGCGCCACTTTGTCTACCAAGATCCCACATATGGTCGCCTAGGTGAGAGGCGAGTGGTCAAACCACTAGGTAAAATATCGGCGAATGTGGTTTACTTTTTGTTTGGAATAGTAGTTTTCTATATACGGCACCGCAGGCGATGACACTGATGATACATGAACTGAAGATGAATTACCAGTGGAATGCGAAGGCGGGGGAAACAGGAGAAAACCCGGCCCTGCGCCTCCACGTGCGGGCGCCTGGGAGCGAACCCGGGCCGCAATGGTGAGAGCCACGGCGCGGCCGGTCATGCAGGAGCTGCTTCATCCTATAATGCTGTATTATAGAACTAAAGATAAATATACCAAAAGCAAAAAGTCTTTGGTTGAATATGTTTGTAATACAACAAAATAGTGAATTATTTGACGAAATTTCTGGCACATATATTTAATGGGAAATACAGCTGTATTGTCCATTTCTGTAAAAATAAACTATTCTAAGACATTGCTAAAATAGCAGCATGTGCTTTGCTGGAGTATTTCTAGACAGGAGAAACGAAGGAAGGGAATGGGACAGGGATTCCAGACACCTACTCGCGCAATTCCAGTCAGGTTTGCCCTACATTTTTCCCCTCGTGTATACTCTTGTTCACACAAACTAAAAGTTTAGTTTTAGCTTTTGAAGCTCAACAGTTAATAATTTACAAACAGTATGCATTACCAAGCCAAGTCAAGAGAATGTCATTCAGCACATCGTGACAGTCAACTTATAGCATTCTGTTGTAGGATATTAGCGTGTGTTTGTTAATGTGTGTGTTAACTGACACGGTGTGTGTTTTTGTGAGGATTCTACTCCTGAACCACTCGCTTATGTATAGCAGCTGCCATCAACATATGCTGACATTCATAAAGTCCTTCTTAAAATATAGAATTGATATTTAATACATTGTAAAATGCAAATAAAATGATCAACACTATAACAGCTGATGCGAAAACCTCCAAAAATATGAATTTTAAATTTTAAGAAGGTATATCGTTGTTCCCACTTGGCACATTTTAGCACTAACTGAAGCTAGAGATGAGTAGTACATGCTTATTAAGACACTCACATTTCAGCACTAACTGAAGCTAGAGATGAGTACTACATGCTTATTAAGACACTCACATTTTAGCACTAACTGAAGCTAGAGATGAGTAGTACATGCTTATTAAGACACTCACATTTTAGCACTAACTGAAGCTAGAGATGAGTAGTACATGCTTATTAAGACACTCACATTTTAGCACTAACTGAAGCTAGAGATGAGTAGTACATGCTTATTAAGACACTCACATTTTAGCACTAACTGAAGCTAGAGATGAGTAGTACATGCTTATTAAGACACTCACATTTTAGCACTAACTGAAGCTAGAGATGAGTAGTACATGCTTATTAAGACACTCACATTTCAGCACTAACTGAAGCTAGAGATGAGTAGTACATGCTTATTAAGACACTCACATTTCAGCACTAACTGAAGCTAGAGATGAGTACTACATGCTTATTAAGACACTCTCATTTCAGCACTAACTGAAGCTAGAGATGAGCACTACATGCTTATTAAGACACTCTCATTTCAGCACTAACTGAAGCTAGAGATGAGCACTACATGCTTATTAAGACACTCACATTTCAGCACTAACTGAAGCTAGAGATGAGCACTACATGCTTATTAAGACACTCTCATTTCAGCACTAACTGAAGCTAGAGATGAGCACTACATGCTTATTAAGACACTCACATTTCAGCACTAACTGAAGCTAGAGATGAGTACTACATGCTTATTAAGACATTCTCATTTCAGCACTAACTGAAGCTAGAGATGAGTACTACATGCTTATTAAGACACTCTCATTTCAGCACTAACTGAAGCTAGAGATGAGTATTACATGCTTATTAAGACACTCACATTTCAGCACTAACTGAAGCTAGAGATGAGCACTACATGCTTATTAAGACACTCACATTTCAGCACTAACTGAAGCTAGAGATGAGTACTACATGCTTATTAAGACACTCACATTTCAGCACTAACTGAAGCTAGAGATGAGTAGTGCATGCTTATTAAGACACTCTCATTTCAGCACTAACTGAAGCTAGAGATGAGCACTACATGCTTATTAAGACACTCTCATTTCAGCACTAACTGAAGCTAGAGATGAGCACTACATGCTTATTAAGACACTCTCATTTCAGCACTATCTGAAGCTAGAGATGAGCACTACATGCTTATTAAGACACTCTCATTTCAGCACTAACTGAAGCTAGAGATGAGTAGTGCATGCTTATTAAGACACTCTCATTTCAGCACTAACTGAAGCTAGAGATGAGCACTACATGCTTATTAAGACACTCTCATTTCAGCACTAACTGAAGCTAGAGATGAGCACTACATGCTTATTAAGACACTCTCATTTCAGCACTAACTGAAGCTAGAGATGAGTAGTGCATGCTTATTAAGGCACTCACATTTTAGCACTAACTGAAGCTAGAGATGAGCACTACATGCTTATTAAGACACTCTCATTTTAAACCTTATTTTCTCGCAAAACTTTTTCCACGCTCAGAATGTTCCACACGATACAATTGTTCATCAGTGTTTTGTTTCAAAACCTGTAAACTGTCTTACTAAAGCAGATTAGAGAAAATGGCCATATTACTTTTTCTAATCGATACTGCAGTTTTGATAAATAAATGATTAAGTTTAAAAGAATCAAGAGCCTGTAGATTAAGAAAATAATAGTTTTCGTCGGTAATTAGGTCTATATAAAATCACATTATGACTAGTTCTATTTGTAAACTCATTTGCTCTAAAAGTGGATGTTCGTATATGAATATTTTTAAAAATGCAAAAATGGCTGATTATTAGTACAATATATTTAGATAATAAACCATAATAATTCAAATAACCATGTAAACTAGGATTTTGATACATGGGGAAAATATCTCTACTATTATGTATAATAACTGGTCTAAATTTCCATTAGACATTTTGCATACTATGTACTTTCCAAATTTCAGAGTTGCATCACCTTAAGGGACATCAGCAGTAACATTTTAACTACAATAGGTCATAATAATTCATCATAGGTTTTTATAACCTATTTATTTCCATGAACCTTTATGTCGCAATAGATTCAAGCCCTTATGTCCACATACTGCCTACAGTAAATCATTCGATTCTCTTAGTCTCTGTTTTGATTATTACTGTTACTTACGTTAAAATGTGAATCAATAATCAGTAAAACAATTATTGATAGTTTTCCATTTCAAACATTTTGTATCGAAAATCACTTTGTCATCAAATATTATCACATATTTATGAAAGAGTACTTGTCAATAAAGATTTTAGAAACTATATTGTGAAGATATGAAATATATCAGGTGGAGATGAAAGAAATTCTCTCCCATTAAGGAAATGAAGTACCAAACTTAAAACACACCAATGTGTAATTTTACTATTTTAAAACATAATATATCGAAACGACACTGAACGGGTTTATAGCTTGTACTTGAACTAGTGTGAAGTTTGATGTTGCAGCTTTGAAACTCTTTTATATAACATTGAAATGTGCATCAATTTGAGATTAGGCAGCGCTTGAAGCACTAGTGTGTGATGTCCACATACTCGCACCTCAGCGGGTCCTTTGCAAGCACCTGCTATCAAAACAAACGAATTTCTCCTCATTGGTTATCAGCAAACCTGTCTTACGTTTCAGGTAAAGGCAGCAAAAGGCAGTTGGTTACTCAAAAACTACTTACAACTTCAACTGTTTAAAAGTTTCTTTTGAATTCGAAACATACGCATATTTCCCTAACCACGAGTATCTTGCACTTATTTGTATAAACACTTTGTAATTATTTTATTAATTTTGTAATAATATCTTAATAGTGATCTCTCAACAAATTACTATAACTATCAACAAGAACCTGTCTGCTAAATGTAAAGTTTGTTCATGTAGTATTAAGAAATTAAGACAGTAAAATAAACAAACAAGCGAAGGTTTATGTAGGTTCTTTAGTGGGGTTTAGTATAGCGTATATTGATAAAACCTTAGATCACATGTTATGAGTACATTTAAGCTGTCTAGTATATTACACTACGTCAAACGTTTTATCTCGGTTTTAAAAAGCATAAACTAAAGTTTATAGCATGAGCTGTAGCAATGACTGCTATTTTATTGTGTTTAGGTGAGTTGCGTCATTATTGTGAATATTTATGAATACATTTATTGTAACTTTCTATTACATTCATCTGCAACTTTTTCGTATAACCTTACCTAAACTTAACCTCAATAAAACAAATTCTTAAAGAATGTTAATGAATACTATATTCATGCGTATTGATAACAAAATCGGCAAAAATAGTAATTATGGTTGCCATAATAACTTTTATTTTGTTATTCTAAATATTGGTTTCCCAATCCTTACATATTTTTCCGCATATCCTTCATATGGTTTACTAATGCCTTCTGCTATGCTTTTATATATTTCCTGTGCTTTGTTTCTGTTTTTACAAGGGCTGTAAATAAAGAAGTGGCAACATTGATAGAACACAATATCTATTGAACTCACAAGTACAATTGCATTACATTCCTTCAATGTAGTCACCCGCAAAGTCCCTGACCTTTTGCCAAATGTAGGGCAGCCGTTGGGGACCGTTGGCAAGGCGATCTCTGTTGATGACTGCGATGGAGCGCCCTACTGCGCGGACTACAGATGCCGCGTCAGGAAATTGGCGGCCTCGGAGGGGTTCCTTCATGCGTTGTCGTGCAACACTATGGGGTGATCGTCTCGCAATAAACGTGGGCGTTTGCGCCGCATAGCCGGACGAAGATGTCGCTCCAGAAATCGGCAATAGTAGTCACTGTTGAAGGTTTGTCCCTCAGGCACAGCATGCGTAAGAACAACCCCCTCGTAGTCGTATGGCACAATCAGCATCAGCTTCACCCGACTGGTTCCTGTCGAACTTTCTGTGGACGTGGTGAGCCTGGGTGACGCCATTCATTCCACTGACGCTTCAATTCCGGCTCATAGGCTCGTGCCCACTTCTCATCAATGGCGTCAATACGCTGCAGAAATGCGTCTCCTTCGTTGCGGTATCTGTCCAGTTGGATGCCAACCAGTGCACACCGGTGCCATTTCTGTACTTCAGTGAATTGATGTGGAGCCCAACGGGACGCAATTTTCCTCAGGTGAAGACATTTCGTCAGGATATGCCACACAGTTTAATGACCTCTACGGATAACTCCCAGACAGTCCATCGATGGTCCATGGCAACGAGACCACTCACGTTGTCAATCTGATCTTGCGGAATGGACGGCTGACCTGTGCGGTGCAAATCCGCAGTCTCAATCCGATCTGCACGAAACGCCTTGACCCATCGTGCAACCGCATTTCCGCCACAGGCTTCACGTAATTCTCGATAACGTGCTGATGCATTTTTTCACGGGCAACCTCGATTTTAATCCACGAACGCTGATCGCCTTTGGTAAACATGCCTTAGACCAGTGCACTTGACACTGTTCATTTCAACGCTACACAGCAACAATACACTCTCAACTGGCAGCCCGACCAATGCATACCACACATCGACACTAGTCACTTGATCGCTCCCATTTCCTGTTGGCTGATACCCGCTCTACTGTGAATGTGGGGACCATGTTGCCAGTACTTTCTTTACAGCTCTCGTATAACAATTCCGCTTTGAATTGTACAGCATTTTGAGTGATTCATAATAGGTACTGAGTAGTATGGCTGTAGCCACTGAATATGTGTAATATCTGTCATTTTCTTTGTTAATCACAGATATGATCACAGGTTTAATAGTGAGTATAACTTTTATCACATAAGTATGCCACAGATAGACGTGGTCAAAAATGCAATATTACACTGTAAAATGTTTTATCATATCTATTTAGTCACATTGGAATCCCATAATGTTAGCTAACCACGGTGCAGAATGTCGGTATGTTTACGAAAACATTGCTAAAGCACGCGAGACGCTGATTTTATCTGCGTTACCTTCCGATAGTATGGGCCAGGCATAAAGCCTTGTTCCTTGGTGACTGCCTAATCCACGTTGACAATGAGGTGTTTTGTTGATTAACTTTAATGTAATTGAAAGCTATGTTTTCGTATCACACACTATCTTAGCTATAATCCATAGCTTGAATCCGTGATTTTTCGAAACACAGATACATGAAAAACACAATTATGCATTTTGCTGAAATTTGGATACAATGAATGCAGCTAGTTAATGGTTGAGGCACTAAAAGTGAATTTAAAAAATAAATTGTGGTAATGAATCTGTGAATCTTAGAGAATCGCCAATATATAATTTATCTTGTGAAACTTATACCAGTTATTACACACAAAACAGCAAAGTTTATGCTATGTCTCAAAATTATAGCTTCCATGGTTTTTAAACGCTGCTATTTTACTTTATACATGCATTGTTAAAATAAAAGGTTTCACACGGTATATTCTTTAAAATATTGATTTAAAACACATGAGTTTTACAGTGAATGCGTTTATAAATAGATCTACCACATAAGATATTTCTTTCTTTTGCAAGCATATAAAATGTAATAGTAGGTAGTTAATTCCACCCAAAAATTCGAAACCTAGATTTCACTAGAAATAATACAGGTTTTGAGTCGTCCTGGATTCAGAAAAATGCGCGCACGTATGTGTGTGTATGTGATTTTGGAGAGCATAACCCAAAAACGAAAAGGCGGTTGAATACCAAACTTGATAATTAAGTTCAGTATCTTTCAAGCATGCAAAGTTTTCAGTAAAATCTCCCAAAACAGTTTACATGGAACATTGTTCGAAAATTTTGGTTTTCTCAAAGATGGTCTAACAATTGTTATTAAATTAAAATATGTTTTAGACATTTTCATGCCAAACGCAACGTATAGCTTGCCTTTTCTAGGAATAGCCTATGAAGCCTATTTATTCTGGATTACTTTTTATTGCTGATAAATCGTAAGAAATAGAAAAATAACTTAAAACACTAAAAATATATATTTTGGCAGAACACACAATTTTTGTCATGTTCATCTGTTTTTATAGAATTAACCGTTTCCGAGTTATTTGCTTGTAATTGGCTCAATTTTAAAGTACTTAAATATTTCTCAAATGGAATTTCATCTCTCGTCTCATATCTATTTTGTTTTACTCCTGATCATGCAAAGAGAACCTCATTTCAAGTGTTTCACATAGCAACAGACTTTTTAAGAGATTTGAATATCAGTTTAGGCTAGTGTATTACCTTATTTCCTTTCCACTTAAAAGGAAATCATACAACCATTTTTGGTACGTTTAGCTCAATTAGCATGATGTGAATAAAAACTATTTGTAGAGAGATTTATGTGAATGGAACATATCAGATTTTCATATTAGCCCTTAACTATTGTAGAAAAGTTATTTTTGTACCCTGCAGAACTCTTGATTTTTCAAAAGGTAGTAATTTCTCAAAATTAAAACATTATTTCAATAAAGTATATGGTCATTTTATTTAATGTAGCTTTGAGATACAGTAGACATTTTTGAAACAAATTATCAAAACTAGGAAACTAGGTTTAAAGTGCTTGTTAATAAAAATGAGACTGTCCATTTATAGTTTTAGTTAATTGGTGGTTTGAATTCGCCAAGTTAACAGAAAAAATTTCTTAAGTTAAGAATTTCACTTGCGAAAATGGGAAGGCAGTTTATCTTTAGAACAGCGCATATTTTTATGTAAATGTTATTTCAAACTGCATTCGGCTCGTCGCGTTCATGAAGAAATCCTCCTATAATAAGCCTGCACAATTGCCTCTTTCCAGAACTTCAATTCACGATCTTGTGAATAAAGTTAAGATACTGTTGAAGTGCAAAACAATAAACACATGCGAAGACGTACAATGATAGCAGTTGGCAAACATGTTGAATATTTACTACGAAAGCCAATCACAGACTATATATTTTATACATTGTGTACGTTGCATAGAAATAAAGTTTGTTGTGTTCCATTGACCTGCTCTGCTCCGATTTTTTTTCTCTTCATGCCAGTCGAGATACACATTAACAGAATTGTCATATTACGTAGTTCCATTTAGGTAGAAAGCGACAAAAGGAATGCTCTGGACTAAATCGATAGTCAAATGTTTCGAATCAATATTCCTTCGCTATACGATTGTCATTGGAACTCACTTCTTTGCATGACCGGGAGTAAAATAAAGAAACAGTGACGGCTCTGTTCTGAGAAGAGTAGAAGTATTTTAAAACTGAAACAAATAACAACGAATATCTCGGAAATGGTTAGCTGTACAACAAAAATGTATTGGACATACCTTTCTGTTTTAAGGAGATCTACATCTCTTACGGTTTACCAGCTATGCAAAAATAATTCATAATATAGAGAACTTCAGAGGTTATTCCTAGGAAATTCAAAATATAAGTTTTATTGGTCATATAAGTAGGTTTAATATACGGTATTTTAATCAAAATAGTTATTGCCAATTTTGAGAAAATCAGTTTTGTAAAACTCTTCTATATAAAAGGTAGTTTAGATTGGAGGAATTTCTTTGAAAATTCCTGAAAGATAATAATCTTAATACCAAGTTTTGTACTTATCGGACTTTTCGTTGTTGATTAATGCTGTCCACAAACACGCACACATGCACACTGACCTCTTTCTATTTTTTTTAAATTCATGGGTACTCAAAACATGTATTTCCGGTAAAATTTCAGTATTCAATTTTGGGAGGAACACAATACCTTCTCTATCCACATGTAAATTGTGCATATGTGCTAGAGAAAGTAAAAATAGGCAATTTAAGGTATTACCTGCTTTGATACTTTCACTTTTGTATTAATCATAAAGAAGAGCATAGGATTAAAGTTTGGTAAATTGTCACATCTGAGCTATGATCAATAACCTAAAGGTAATCTTCCAAGCCATTGTATCTAATAAAAGTTCCAGAGTATAAGCAGATATAATGCAGCCTGAGAGAAGAAGGGTCAGCAGAAAAGGTTGTACGGGAGGAAGACGTTTTCTGCTACATTGAACCAGTGTGAAGGTTTTGGAGCCTACCTAACATACTAAGGAAACACTTAGGGAGCTACTGTGAGAAGCGCATCCTGTCCAACAAATCGTGCATTAATGATTGGGATTTATAACACCGATGTCACGTCAACGCATTGCCAGCTCAGTGTGTATCTAGAGCACCACTAAAATTGGATTCGGAGAAATGGTCAACAACGCCTGATACTGGTGCAGGAAATATCAGAATTGACAGTGCTGTGAGAAATCACTGGTTGCAATCAAATAAATGATAACCTTTTCTCTTTACATTACAGGGCAGAATGACTTTAATCCAATCTTTTTCTAGCCACAATATATGTTTCTCCATGGACGTAGTAATTCATTTCGCAGATGCATAAATCAGGCTCTTCTGTTTATTCCGTTTGCTTGCTAACGCGTTGAGCTCAGAATTCGGCTTCCCTCTTCTCACATACATAACTACTCTCCTTGCCGCATGCTACAAGAATTAATTGAGGAAACAGTTAAACAGATATGAATTTAACCCAGGCCAGCTATCAAGATTAAGTTATCCTGTGGGATAACATACACTATCAAGTTTAGGGTTTGTCATTCAGGTGAGTACATCTGCACTACTAATGTAAACGTTTTATACTTGTTGAACTCATAAAAATTAACTGTACACGATGTTCCAGTGACGTCAAGAACGCGACACTAAACTCAGTCACATCTTCGGGTACATCAAAGTTCTGCTTATGAACCACTAAAATGATGTGACAAGACGTATCGCACTGAATAAAACTGGAAATGGGATCAGCTCAGCTGAACGAGATAGCCACGAAATAGGACCCACATTCTTATCCATCTTTTGGACCGATCGGCTTAACTGTTCACGAAGAATATGTGCAACATGGGATACAGTTCCATTTTGTTGCAACCACATATGTTGCGAATTTCAAGTGAGATAGGTTACAACTACTCAGGGAGTACGTCTCTCAGCGTGTGGTTAAACAGGGAGAAGTATGAGATACTTGTCCAGATTGCCTTACCTGGCTGCGAAAGACACCGGGGTTGTTCAACAAGGTTCAATAGAAAGAAGGTTTTCGCGACAATTTCATGTCACATTTAGGTTGAAAAACGCCATTTCAATACCTGTTGTAAATATGGCACCTTATATAGAGTCTTGAGATAAATAACAGTACATATTAGATTTATACATTATGAAGTTTGCTTATAATTTTGGACTTCGTGTTGTCCGAACCTTCATCCTCGAAAGTTTGTAGCATTACTTCGGAAGCATCCTGTATAAATGAAGATTAAACGTTTATGAGCACAAGAGTCTACAAATACTCATAAATATTACCGTCCCACACTTAGGTACTGAATTGATTCCATAACTGAATTCATTCTTTACTGCGGGCTCTAACTGCAAGCCTGACCACACATATCAAATGGGGAAACTCGTGACTGAAGTTCTTTTAATTATTCAAGGCTGCCTAGTTTTCACATTTTAAAGATAAATTGAAACTATGGAGGGAAGTTTTAACTACGCGAATTATCACGACCGGCAATCGATACCGTTCGCTCAGAATGAGAGCCAAACACGTTACCACTTTCGCCGCGGAGGTGAATGCTCACTGTCCAGGTAAACCACTATACCCTGATATAATGGAGGAATTGTGGTTAGCGCTCTGTAGTGCCACAATCTATTACACAACAACGAGGTAGCGAACAAGCCTGGTAAAACACATGCATGCCCGTGGCGGGGGTGGAACACACAGTTCTAAGTTAGCAACCACGTCCCTCAACCACAATGGCCGAGGTCCACAACAAGGATGTTGTCTACAACATTAACAGTTTTTCCAGTACTTGTTGATAGCCGAAGCCCTCAAATCCATTTTCACCATGCATTCCTTCCTAGTGGAAAATATACTTCTGGTAGATCTTAACAGTGTCCATGGACTTGCGAACACTAACAGGTAGACATTAGTGTTTCTATAGCGAATCCAAGTTTTCTCCACAAAAGACCGCTAAAATAAACTAAATAATTGCTTCGGGCAGTTAAATAGCAAATTGTATATTTTTTATTTCCAAGAATAAATATTTTCTAATACTCGGTGAGAGATAAAATATATGGTGTGCCTTATTGAGGTTATCCAGCAATTCACGAGTGGTTCGAATTCCGCAGATACAAGAGCCTAATGGTCCATGGATTATCGAGCGCAACCATTCCCATGACGCTCAATATAACGGAATCCTAGACCTTTGCTGCTTTATTTTACTCCAAAAGGTGTGTAGAGTTAACCAATTCCAAGATATTCCCTGCTGTTGATTTCAATTTCAAAGTACTTAAACTTTTGTGAAACCGGAAGTCCTCGCCCATTTCATGTCTCTCTTATTTTACTCTTGGGCTTGCAAAGAGAACCGAATTTCAATTACCATTGTATAACGACAGCTTTTGAAAGGTTTTGCTATCGCTTCAGCCTAGTGTATACCCCTATTTCCTTTCTACTTATACGGAAATAAGTATTAAGACCACTTATATTAAAGCATGATGTCTAAGAGAATAATCTTTTGTAAGAATGCTTTGTTTGAGAACAGATAGAGAAGGTCGTATGAATTAAGCACATCATATTTCTATACATACTTTTAGAAACAGAAGCAAAGTTATCTTGAAAAATAAGGATATATGGAATGTGTGTTAAATATTCAAGAATTAACGGATACTCTATAATGGTTAGCTGACCATATTTTCAGGTAAAATAAAAACAATACCTGCAGGATTTGGAAGGAATTGCAGGAGCCGGAATTAAAAATTCAATAGCACAGCCGGGATTTGAGCCACGGATCTACCAGTCTTCGTCTTGGTGTTCTTACTATCTGAGATATAATGGCAAAATGCTGACATAACATTAAGTTTCCCAAGTAACTCGAATGTTTTCCTGTAATTCAGAAGGAGATCTCTAAGATGACATACCTCCATGGCAACTTATAATGTCGTAAGTAATTTAAGTACCGCCCATCGTAGTTTAACTATTTGGTCAGTCAGTGTAGCGCAAGAGTACAAAAGGTACAGTCATACTGAAAAATTCAATACCAAAGCCGGGATTTGAACTACGGATCTCCCGGTATCTGACCGGTTGCTCTTACCAACATACCGACATGACATTAAATTCCTGAACTGCCTTGTATTTTTCTCGGTAAACCACAAGGAGATCTCAAATTATTTTGAGACGACATATCCCCTGGAGTCATCAAGTATTTTAAGTCCGGGCTTCATAGTTTAACCAACTATTAAGTTAGTTAATGGAAATTCACTTTTTTTCCACAGAAATCTGTGTAGGATGCAAGGTTAAACAGGAACTGCTACATTTAGAGAACTCCAATTATATGATATCTGAAAGTTTTCTTTTATAGTGCTTAACGCCCGCTTTTACTACAATGGCACCGCAGGTGATTACACTAATTATACATGGAATAAAGATGGAGCGCCAGTGGAATGTGATTACAGGGGAAACCGGAGAATCCAGAGAATGCCGGCCCCTGCGTTGCTTGTCCATCACAAACCCACATGCGGTAGCCTGGGATAGAACCCGGGCCGCCTCAGTGAGAGGCGCGGCCACATCAGAAAGTGGCAGTGAATCAAATAGGTGTATGAAAGTAAGCACATTTTACATGTAATGCTTGTACCAAACCATGATATTTATAAAATATTGAAGACACTTTTAAAACACTATGTATAATACTATAATACGTTTAAATATTGGGCTTTGGTAATGATTTTGATTACATTTTAAACAAGCACTTCTTTAATAGTTCGACGGCCTAGTATTTGAGAAAATTAAGCTAAATCCGTGCAAATGAAAATAGGCCTTTAATGTAAATTTCCTTTCTCAGTTATTGCAGTAGATATATATTTGCTTTGGTATACTGTACTTCCCGTACTCTCTGCAAGAAAAAAAAAAACAAGCAAGAACTCACGTATTTGAAGGGATAATATTTACCTTAGCTAAAACACTACATTTGAAAGAAAACTATAAGCGTTTCATTCGGTTGAAGAATTGGCTGGAGAATAATGCAGCCCCCATCTAGTAAATTACGCATTCGCTGGAATAATTCGGGAGAGAGAGAACAAAATTTGCTGGGAAGAGACATTTCGTGATTGCATCCCAGCAATGATTCCTCATCACAAATGGAGATCACGCTAGGCTCTTAACTCGTTATATTACAACGGAAACCGCTTAAAGTAATTTCAAGGTATTATTCTAATGAGAGATTTTATGCGTTTGCTAAAAGATAAGAACTCCCATCTTCACTTCTTATATTCTCAAAGGCGTTGATTATTGAAAGCACTGGAAACAGTAAATGGCAGAAAAAGCGTATCCGATCAACACACATAAAACTTTCGTGAAATAAGTGACTGTCAGGATTGTGTGTAAGTTGCACTTCAATTTTATTGCTGCTACAAATGTTCACTTTATGCTGATGATTTTATTTACATCTGCTTACAAGTTTAATAGCTCTGCTGAATATTGACATTTCTCCAATTCATGTCACCGAGGGACGTAGTGCTCTGGAAACGAGCATTCAGGAGGTTGTGGGTTCGATTCCCATGGCAGGCCTACTGACCCATGTTTTTTTTTTTTCGTTCTTTTTTTTTCGGAATGCCTCGCGAATGTTTTGTAGGTTCAATGGCCACCCTCCCCTCCAAGTTTTTCTTTCTAGTACGTGAATGTGCACGTGAAGTGAACAGTGAAAGGTAAATGAAATTATGGTTTCATAAGTAACTCCATGGCACGACAGCTCACAAGGAACCTTGGCCTACCACCCGGCCGCTGCGTCCCCCATTTACGTTCATGACAGACGTCTTGGATGGTGAGACGTGTTCAGCGGATCGAACCCCCGGCCGGTTAATGCGGTCCTCATGACCTGGAGTCACCACTTCTAAATTATGGTTTCAGTGAAGTGAAATTTACTAGGGTCGGCTGATAAGTCACGGGCCTCTCAATGAAAACAGCATTTTAAAAAATGTTTTTTTTCTCAACATAATCCCATAAGCTAACACATTTATCATATCCGTTTTCAAATTTACCCCTGCTGTTCTGTTCGCGTCTATATGACTCGATATCACGGATGTTCTCATTATATATTTCTCATTTAATCAGGCACATTTATGAAATTTAATGACTTTGTCCAATGATATGTAATCATTTTCTGGTTAAAAATTCGTTACAAAACTTTGAGTAGTTTTGTTTTAAATAGCATTCGTTATATTTGTACTGTTCGGGTCATTATGACCCGGTACATCATTTCTGCAACACCTAAATATTGTTATACATTGTTGCATGTGTTATAATGCATTGTTGAAATAGCGTGATATAATTACCACTGTAAACATTTTTGCTGTTACAACAATGTATTTGTTCTTGTTACACAGTTATATTTTGCATTATTTCGAAGGTTGCTTGTCAGTTTGAGTTTAGACACCATGGCAAGAAGAATATTGAGTGAAGCAGAGATAGAAGCTCTTGCTAATGCCTCCAATAGTGAGTCCATTTCCGAATTTGAAAATCACACAAGTAATGCATCTGAAAGCATCTTCAAACAGGCAGTGATGAACAAACTACAATTTCTAAAAATAAAACTATTGAATGGAAGCTACAACCTCCTCTACAATGTGGCCGTCACTTTGTTCAAATGTCATCCATCAAAAAGATACCAGGAATTACAAGGTATGCAACCAGTAGAATAACTAACGTAAAAAGTTCCTTTGAAGCTACATTTCATCAGGCACTTGAAAAGGAAATAATAGAAATGACAAATATAGAGGGACACAGAGTTTAAAGTGAACAGTGGGAAAATATTCATGGAAATTTTTTCAGGCCTATTTCGGACTTCTGTTTCTTGCTGAGGTATATCGATCTCATGGGGAGTCAACAAAAAACCTGTGTGATAACTGACCGGAACATATTTCGGGCAACAATGTCACTTGAAATGTTCTGTAACATAACGCGGGTTAGCGGTTTGATAAGAGGTCTACTAGAGAAGAAAGGCGACTTTGTGATAAATTTGATCCCATTCGTAACATTTGGGGAAAATGGAAAGAAGTACTTCCTAAATTATGTAATCCTGCAGAAAATGTAACAGTTGACGAACAATTAGTGGGATTTAAAGGACGCTATCCCTTTAAGCAATACATCCCTTCTAAACCAGCAAAATTCTGAATAAAGATATGGTCTCTTTGTGACAGCGATACATCGTATCTTCTAAAAGCACAAGTATACACAGGAAAAGAACAAGGAGCAGCTCCAGAAAAAATCAAGGTATAAGAGTAGTGTGTGATCTTACATATGAGCTGAGTGGCCAAAATGTAACTTCTGACAATCTGTTTACTTCATACAACTTGGATCAGCTGCTTCTGAAACGAAAATTGACGATTGGGAACTGTACGTAAAAAGAAGCCGGAACTTCCACAACAAATGAACGGATGGGAAGTTCATAGTTCTACGTTTTACTTCACAAATGACACTACAGTGGAAAGAAGAAGAAAAATGTAGCACTCATAGGGACATTACACCATGATATTCAAATAAGCAAAAGGGACGACAAGAAGCCACACATTATTTTGGATTATAATGCTAGTAAAGGAGCTGCAGATACACTAGATCAAGCAGTAAGTACATATACAAATTGGTGGCCAATGATTATTTTCTATGACATTTTGGAAAGGAAAGTTAGAATCACAATATAAAGGTACATAAGTCCATGTTGGGATACCAATGACCGAACTGTGGACTGGAAAATAAAGATCGATAGTTCGAGCCCCAACTACGGCACTCTAACAGTATTTTTATTCTGATTCTAAGTTACCATAATTATTTCGGAATTATGGTTATATTAAACTTTATCAGAGCGTTGCAAGAAAAAAAATAGGTTGCTAACTTCTTTCAAGGAAAGAAAAAATGCGACGTTTTAATGCTTTTAATGTTATGTGGTTCTTTTCTGAATAAATCAGCTATTTAGAAATGTTATTGTATTTTTTTTCGAATACCAAACATTTCATGGTATTTCTTGCCCCAGTTAGTTTTCGATTTCTTTCCTGTGCCCTTTGTTTCTTTCAAATTTCTACCTACCACTCCACATAATTCTTTTTCGGCCTCTGTTCATTGGTTGGCCTTTCAGTGACAGAATTTTGATATACAACCAATAGAAGACCGGTACATTTAGAGGTTGTCATCCAGCTACTAAAGTAAAATGCTTCTGTTTGCCACTCCTTCACCAACCACATTGTGTTCAATAAAATAAGAGGGCGAGTAGGCAATTCTGCCAACATAAAATAATGAAAAACGCTAGCAAAGAAGCTGTATTTCTTTTGCTCTCGACCGTACAACAAGATATCTTTGACAGAATTTTGTGGGGAGGTGAAGTTTCTACGACATTTTGCTAATCTGCGTTTATACTGAGCATAACTTTTCTCCACATCACCATCGATAAGAGCTGGTAAACTTTCGGAAACATATCTTACCAGTAGTTCAACAACACCATTGAAAAAATATGTAATGTGACTATTTTACATTTACATGACTTTCTCTACGTATCTGCTTTTTGTAGTGTTTGACGCCCGCTTTAACTACTTATGGCACCGCAGGTGGTGACACCGCCCCAGCGCCGCTTTGTTCACCACAAATCTCACATGTGGTCGCTTGGGATCGAACCCCAGCCGTCTAGGTGAGTGGGGAGTGATCTAACCACTCGGCCACGGCGCGACCAACGTATCTAAAAAGCTTATTCTTCTATCTACTTCATGCTAGTCGAGATAAGCGTTAGCAGAAATGATCTTAATTACTTTCCTTCTTGTAAGTAGACGGAAAATAAGGGAATACTTTAGGCTAATAGTCAAATCTTTTAATTCTGGTTGTGCCATATGGTTGAAATTCACGTCTTTGCATGGCCAGTTACAAATTACCATATGAGAATAGTTTAAGTATTTTAAAACTGAAACCAACAACAAGAATAATAAGAATGTCTCAGAAATGGTCAACTGCACGAAAAAAAAAAGAAGGAAAAAAAGACATAGTTGTGTATTTTACGAGATCTGCATTTTTGTGCAGATCTCTTACGGTTTACTAGTTAAGAAATTCATAAAAATTCATCGAGAATAAAGATATTTTCAATATAAATATTTTATTTTTCATGTAAATATATTTAATGTTTGGTAATTTAATCAAAATATTTAGAGCTATTTCTGAGAAAATCAAAAGTTTCGAAATTTTTCCATGTATAGGGTAGTTTAGGATGGAGGAATTTCCCTCAAAATCTTCGTGTCGCTCCTTGGAAGATAATAAATTGAAATGTTAAGTTTGGCATTTTACCGATTTTGTTTTTCAGTTATCGTGTTCACATACACACGGACACAAACACGGACCTTTTTTCTAAATTTATATTTGGATACAGAGGGGCCAAAAGTGTATTTCCGGCGAAATCTACGTATAGCCTTTTTAGGTGGATTCCAATACTTGCTCTACGTACATACTACTACCATATATGTAGAACAAGTAAAAAAAAAATAGGAAGTGTAACTAAGCTACGTTCTTCATTAGTCTGGGCGGACACGGAGTGTAGCGACGCGACTCCCTGTTTCTGATGTGGTCAATTTCCGTAGCGATGTTAACTTGTAATCCCTCAAACGATACCCCATCTGCCCTTTCCACTTATTACTCATTTCGAACGGTAATTGTACCACCATCAAAGAATGCTTAAAGACTATGCAACATTTTCAAAAGTTCGAAGAATATGGGAGTGGTTTAAGGGAGTTCCATGGAAATCAGTGTTTTAAAAGATTATTTAAATGGAATTTATGGCTAAAGATTAGTTTATAAGCTCTTTGTTTTATATTCAATCAATTCATAAGAATCTTCTGTAGCTAGATACAAACATGTCATTAAGAACTATGGAATTAAATAAATTAACTGACATATCACTAGAGTTTAAACTGTTATCCACGAAAGATTGGGCAGTCAGCTAATACCTGAATAAATTGCACTTTATTCTGCAGTCAGTTATGAAAACCATATCTGTGTGTAAACGAAACTAAAAAAAACAGAGCCCAAAAGTAACTACCACAGATTATGTAGAGGATAGACAATACATTTCAGAGACGGACGTACATATTAGCCATACTCGTAAATTTCAAGCGTGACAGAAGACGGACTTCCAAACGTATCTGTTATCATTAGCAATAAAAATGTTAATAGGTAGGTAGGAGGGAATTCAGCACTGAACTGGTGAGGTTATTATACCTATGCCCCTCCAAGAGGCTCCCTTGGGATACATCGAGAGCCCCCGAAGGTTAGACAGGCAGACTAGGGAACCCGTCCCTCTTGAGGTCTATCGCCCCCAAGATGCAGTCCCAGCAACTTGCCGAAGGGTTGCGAATGGTGAAAGCTTCAGAGAGCATACTTTTCCTTTGTCAAGCCGCAAAGAAGCACCATTGCCTACACTTCCAACTCTGAAAGAGAATGAAGCAATCATGGAACAACATGGAGGGGCAGGAGATTCGGGGATGGAAGAAACAGCATCTGCACTCGCCTTGTAACCCGGGAAACCCCCCAAAGAAAACCATGGGTCAGAGTGGGGTGTCGCCAGAGATGGAACCCGGGTCCACGTTACCTCGGGGCCGCTTCGCTCGGTATTAATAAGTAAATTTTGCTTAAAGGGGAAACACCCACATTGCACGGCCTTCCAACCTGGAAGATTTTACTATTTTATGAATCCATTAACAATGCAGGCGCCCTTTATAAAGCAGGCAGGCATTCTGAAAGACTATAGAATAAAGAGATGAACAATCAGCCAGTAATGGTTGAGGTGCTTATGTCGTTAGCCTACCCTTTCTAAACGTAATCTAACCTAACCTAAACTTTTGGCATACTATGCAATTGTGGATTCTGCTGTATTTTGATCAAAACCTGAAGAGACTTAGTCTTGCTACCTAAGGGTTTAGAGGTTATCACTACGTTTTTTCCCTTCCTTCCTTTCTTTCTTTTCCCTCTTCGCATGTAAGACTCACATCTCCAGGACTTACAAGCCACCGCCTGGGGTCAGACGTCTTTTGAGGAGCAGATGCTTAGAATGAAAGTGAGGAAGTGGATGGTATGAAATGACAACGAAAGGAGCAACTGATGGAATGAATTGCGGAGACGGCCAGAGAACCCAAAGAAAACCCACCCAGACGCCGCTTCGTCCACCACAAATCTCATTTGCGATCTTCTGGGATCGACTCAGGCCACCTAAGTGGGAGGCCAGCGGTCTAATCATTCGACTACAGTGCCTCCCTCCAGTTGTTGCTTTTGAAATAAAAATCAGAGGAATTATGGTAATTAAGTACTGCAAGCATATTATACCAGGATAACCTTATCCTCGAAATTTCACAGCGTACTTGAAAGCAACGGTCGTCATTTTCTCCTCTGCAGAACACACAGTTACAGACAAGCTATACCAGAACTTCTTTAGTTATCAGCAAGCTTAATGACAGAACGAGTTACAGTTTATGAACAGTTAAAAGTCCGCTCTTCTCTGAGGAGTGTTATTAAGAGAACGATATTAATGTTTATTTTATGGGAAAAGGCTTCTGCAGATTACAAATTGTGTGTACTTTTACTACTGCCATCAAAAAAGAACGTTAAAGGTGCCACTGTTGATGAGATACATACCACGGCAGGGTCTCAAACACCGATAAAACTTAATTGACAAACCAAAACATGACACTGTTCAGCCAAGATCCTTCTAGTGCAGAAGCCCAGGTTAAGACTACATATCTGCAGAAGTGGGGTCATCAGTTCTGTTTTACCTTCTCTGTTGCGTATAAGCAATGTACATGGTAAGTAGGGAAGGTACTGCAACGAAATTTGAGTTAAGCACCAAATGCACAATTGAAGTTTAGTATCATTAAAGGATGCAATACAGAGATATTCAGGAAAATCCCAACCCCTAGACTATTCCTTACATTGAACATTCATCAAAACTTTCTATTTTCTCAAAAATAATTGTAACAATTTTATATAAAATGCCATATATTACAGATATTTATAAGGCAAATAAAATGTATATCCATAATTTTCTGTGAATAACACCTCAAGCAGTCTCCATCCTGTAGTACCTCTGCATGGCCGGTAGACGTAAGAGTAGGCAAAATCTTAGCACACAAAAAATATAGATCCTGCTAAAGAACACAATTTATGTCATACACAGTGTTTTCTGGTGCTAACCATTTCCAAGACATCCTTCTTTATTTGCATTATAATTTCCAATGCTTAGAACTTTCTCAAATAGGTGGTAGTTATTCACCTTTTTTCATCCTGGTCATGCAAAGAGAAGGGAACTTCAACCGGCTATTAAAAGATTTGAGTATCGGTTTTGCTTAGTGTGTTGCATTCTTTTCCTTCTACGTAGAAGGACCTAAGTAATATAACAATTTCATTTAATGCTTAATTGGATTAGCATTGCGTAGAGAGAATAAATTGACTTGTTTAAGAATAGTTTGTTGCAGAATAATTAGAAAAAGTAATGTGAATGTAAAATTTCCGATTTTTATAGGCAGAACGGTGTGGAAAACAATGAGACTATGCTTAAGGTAATGCTTCTGAGAAATTGGAAAATGCTGAGTATACAGGATATCTAATTCAAATTTATAAGAGTTATTATACACAATAATAGTGATACTTTTGCCATGTATCAACATTCTAGCTTCTATGGATATTTAAATAACAATGTTATTAAATTCTATGCTCTAATGAAAATGAGATACGTGATTCCTTTTTGCAAATATTCACATTAAAAATTAAATGTTCAGCTGGAAGGAATTTACAAATAGATCTACCATATCAGTCTACTTTATATTGTGTCCTTTATTGTAGAAAAGTGTTTACGTTTTTACTCTCCGAAACTCTAGATATTTCAAAATTTAATAATGTATTTCTCATAATTGGACAACCATTCCGAAAAACTATGGGACCATTTTCTTTATGTGCCTTTTTGAATTCATTAAGGTTTTTTGAAACCAATTAGTAAAATTCTGATGTGTTCCAGTCACATTAATTTCTCTAGCAGTTCAGCAAAGAAACGCTTCTTACAAACGATTATTCCTTTATCTACATCCTGCTTACCGAAATAAACATTCTTATTATTTGATTCTTTATAAGAAGAAGAGAAATAAGGAAATGCACTATGCTAAAGTAATAGTCAAGTTCTTGAAAATCTTTGTGTTTCATCCTGGAAGAATAATAAACCTAAACGCTAGGTTAGTATTTTTACGGTCTTTTAGTTTTTGAGCTGTGCTCTCCACAGTCACACACATAGAAGAGTGTTGTAAAAACGTTTTTGAGAAAACAAGGTTTAAATTTTGGCAATGTAGAATTATCAACGAACATGAAAACATACTACTCTTAATAATTAATATTATAAGTCCGCAAATGAAACAAATGTTTATATAGTCTTGTTTATTTCACTGATATTAAATATATGCACTTATAATACTAACAGTCTGTATTTTATAATGAAACGCTGATAGATACTGAAGAATTTACTTTTAGTGCAACGTTAATTCCTAAGACTGGCGTGTGCTATGAATAGTGCACTCTGAACTCTTGTAAGCGTATATTTTTGTCATAGAACACACTACCGTGATAACGATAAGCTAATGCACGAAGGCATAACATTGAAATGGATAAAAGCAGGATCAATAGAAAAACAGTAATAGTGCAAAAAGAAAAGAAGAATTTGGCACTACATAAACGGCCATCTAAAACAATTCCAAGGCAATTTCAGAAAATCAAGATGTCTTGGGAGCAATTAATGAATGCAAAACTTTTTGCCTTCACCAAAAACGTTACAACAGGAAATGCAAAATAATGCATAAATTGTCTGCTAATGTTGAATGGGCAATGGACTATCTAGAACAATGGATTTAAGTAAATTGCAGACAAAACGTGTTATTTTGACATGATTTTCAGCGCTGTTTCTTTGACATGACTTATCTTTCACCTGCACGAGAAATAAGCAACTGTTATACTAAAGATTTCGCTGTTCTTTAAGCATGCGATGAAAGAATTGTGCAATTTTTCTGCAGAGTGATGTGCATTTCCACCGGAAATTTGAGCTAATGACAGCGAGTCTATTGAGCAAAAAATAAATGCTTTTGAAAGTATTGACTCAAATTTCAATTCGCACCTATGGCATCCGCCGCCCTATTTTCGAGCGTCGTCCAGAAAGTAAATAACGATTACGCATAACTAAATGATAATGGAAGATATTAACAAAAAACTTTCTCTATTTTACTCTATTTCTCAACGTAATCAACTTGCTTCCAAGGCATTTATTACAAGGTGGTACCAGTTTTTCAATATCGCCAATATCGTTTTTATCGCCAAAGACCTGATTCGTTCTTAAAATCACAATGTCCTCGGACAATTATGGCGAGTCTTCAATGAGGAAATAGGGCACAATTTAATCGAGAAAGAACTGGTGAGCACGACGAAGACCGGATGGGATGTCATGACTGTTATAGAGGAACTGAAAGAATTCAGGAAATGTGGCATTTCATTTCAGACACATTAAATGCCTGAGAGCAATGGAGATAGTGCTGAGGAATACAGTAAGATACTGTAACTGTGGAAATAAAGTTTTGTGGTGATATGTTTTGTTACTGTTTAGTTATGCGAAATCGATCTTTATTGAACGACCCTCGTAAGGGAATGCATTCAAGTACTCGAAACTTTTCACAGAAAGTCAATTCTCAAGTTGAATGGCACAACATCTAAAGTAAGACAACTCAGAAAAGTCACTAACACAACAAATCTGTTGTGTTTCATTCACATAACTTTCACTACTTGTTCTGCAAACAAATTATTCTTACAAAATATTAAATATATATATATCTGCTAACTGAGATTAAACATTAACAGAAATTGTATTATTATTATTATTATTATTATTATTATTATTATTATTATTATTATTGTTATTACTACTATTAATAAAGTCATTATTATTAACAACATTTCTATTACCAATATTAACATTATTATTATTATTATTATTACTATTATTATTATTATTATCATCATCATCATTATTAATAAAATTATTACTATCATTATTAATAAAATTATTATTATCATTAATAAAAGTATTATTATTAATAATAAAATTACTATTATTATTAATAATAAAATTATTGTTATTATTACTAAAATTATTATCAATTATTATTATTAATAAAATTGTTATTAATTATTATTAATTATTATTATTTATTAATGTTATTATTAATTATTATTATTTATTAATGTTATTATTAATTATTATTATTTATTAATGTTATTATTAATTATTAATATTATAATTAGTATTAATAATCTTATTATTAGTATTAATAATATTATTATTAATTATTATTAATATTATTATTAGTATTAATAATATTATTAGTATTATTATTAATAATGTTCTTATTATTAATATTATTACTATTAGTATTATTCTTAATATTAATATTATCATCATCGTTATTATTATTATTACTATTATTATTGTTATTATTATTATTATCATCACTTGCTTCCTTGTAAGTATAAATGAAATAAGGAAATACACTAGGTTAAAGCGATAGTCAAATATTTTAAAATGTCGCCGCTATATGAAGGAATTGAAAATAGGTTCTCTTTGCGTGGTTAGAAGTAAAGAAGAAGAGATACAAAACGAAAGGTGACCTCCGTTTGAGTAAAGTTCAAAATTGAAACCAATGACAAGAAATATTTTTGAACGTTAGCTATAAAAAAAATGTTACATCCCTTAAATGCTTTATTTTAAGGAGATCTATACTTTTTGTGCCGTGCGTGTTTGTCTGTCACTTACGGTTTACCAGTTACACGAAAGTCATATAGAATGAAGAGCCCTTCAAAGGCTGCTTCCAGAAACTTCAAGATATACATTTCGTCTATCATGAAAATATCTTAAATATAAGATATTTTAATCAAACTCGTCAAAGCAATGTCAGAATGTTCGTAAAATCTTTTATGTAAACATTAGTTGGGTTGGGTGGCGGGGATTTCTTGAAATTGTTCGAGTCGCATCCTTGGAAGATATAAGTTTGGTGTTTAACGTACTTTCCTTTTTGGGGCTATGATGCCCAAAGACACGAGAGTGAGGAGGAGAGAGAGGGGGGGAGAGAGATACATGTAGACACACGGAAATGTTTCTAAAAGTGCTTGTTTGGATTCAGGGGATCACAAAACATATACTTCAGGTGAAATGTCAAATTCGAGTTTTTGGGTGCAATCCAACACCTTCTCTATCTACTGTGTACGTTGCGCATACGTGCTAGAGAAATAAAAATTCCTTCGTAGTGTAGCGGAATGATAACATAACTGTAAATGGTGAAATACGCTCGCTCCATTCTTAGACCGACTTCACATGAATTTAACGTAATGAGTGTAATAATAATTTATGGTGACGAACATTTTGCAAGTGATGATCACATTTTAACCACACCGATTACCTGCCAGTCTGGATGAAAGTGGGAACGAGCTTGGTTACTTGTTTTCCTATGAGTTTCAATTACCATGGTCCCCAGGAGGGCGTGGTAAACGCTTCTGGTGTAATTTACATATTACACCTGAAAGTGAGGCCAATATCTAAGTCGCATTTGCATTCCGAATTTCAAGCTAACTACAGTTAGGTCGCAGTTCACAAAATCCGACTGCAAGGGCGTTTAACTATCGACTACTAAAATTTCTTCATTGGGGGGCACTGTCATATAGTACTCCGAGCTCTAATTGGTCTGAAAACAAACATTACTGCATACTAAGCTTATGAACTCGCAGATATACTTTGGTCAGAGTACTTTGAGACAGTGGAGAGGAAGATACGGACGTCACATGGTTTCACCAGCATGTATTTTTTAAGCCGGAGACAACCATAGTGGTCCATGGAAGTTGTCTTATCGTGGCCGCTCTGTCACACTGATGCCACTTCGTCCCTTCCATGCTGCAGCAAGACAATAAGTGATTTTCAAACAAGCAAACTAAAACATTAGACACTAGCACACAGCACAACAGTACATTACAACACATAGAGAAGTTCTATGGCAAAGTAAAATAGCGCAGTACAAGCGGATGAACGCGCCAACTGAAACTGCATTGAGGAGTGTTTGTTACATCTTACAACATGGATGACTTAAGTAGCTTGAATCTATTGGCAGAGAGGCGGACAAACCTCTTATCAGCTGCTGCTGCTGCTGCTGATGATGATGATAATGATGTTTAAGGGCGCTCAACTGCCGAGGTCATTAGCGCCCTTATGACAAAATTCTGCCAATAACCAGTAATAAAATACCATTGAAAAATAAAACACAGATAAATGTAAAGGTAAAAGGAGTATAAAACCAAAGTAAAATAACTAATTGGCCCTGATACCAGAGCTGGCAATAAAACTATAGCTAAAACTGTAACATTAAAACTGAAAGATTAAAAACCAATTATTTGAAAGTTAAAAATCCGCTTCATTGTGACGGTAGACAGCTACCGCAGACGAAAACCTCAAAGTAAAAGAAACTTGCCTTAAAATTTAAAACCCCGGTCCACTGCTTTTGGATCATCTGCCAGGACCTCAGCAAGAGAGGCCGCCATGCCCATAGATGATCGAATGTGTGCCAGGTGAACACACTCCAGCAACACATGATGAACTGACTGTGCCTCCCTACAGAGCGCACAAACAGGAGCAGGTTCGCGTTTAAAAGGGTAGCTATAGGCAAAATTACAGTGGCCATACAACCTCCTCCCGGCGCTTATCAGCTAAGGCAATGCGCTGGCTGTCAAGGATCACTATAGAAGTCTCCGCCTTTAAGTGCCTGCTAACTAAACAGACCTGAGCAAAAGCAACCTGTATCCTCTCTCTCCTCTCTCCACTGTCTCAAAAGACTTAATAAAGAAAACTAATGGAATCACTTATAGAAAACAAAACCGGGCTTGTAGGCCGTGGTCCACTGGGCTTCTCCCCTTGTTCCCCAGACGTTACTCCTGCGTCTGCGGCAGGCATCATCAATGGCGTGTACATCTCCGTGGTCTCTCAGTAGCTAGAGTCGCGACTGAGAGACCACGGCGATGTACACGCCATTGATGATGCCTGCCGCAGACGCAGGCGTAACGTCTGGGGAACAAGGGGAGAAGCCCAGTGGACCACGGCCTACAAGCCCGGTTTTGTTTTCTATAAGTGATTCTAACACTGGCCGTGAAAGCCTTCGAATTCTAAAAAACTAATGGAATTGGTAAGGTAGAGTCAGACTGAAAAGCTCAATGCCATCTTACAAACTCCTGTCCTACACACGACTAGTGTGGAAGAAACAATTAACACTAATTGAATTGTTACTTGTATAGATTTAGTAACTGACCAAGGAGTTATAAGCAAAACGTGATATTTTAAAATAACGTAGATAATTATAGAGGTTTTGCCCTAGATAGGTTCTGAAATGAAACGTATAACTCGCTAAATAGTATACACGCATTCTAATGCCATAAAAGTGAATACTTTCTTACATGTTGGGGGTTGCCTAATATTTATTTCTGGCACCCTTATTTGCCACACATCACATAAATCCTGGAACTCAAATCTGTCACTCATTTTGAGTGATCAGCCTATTAAACATCTTCAACAGCAGTATTTTGTATTGCGCAAGGGGTGGGGGAAACAAATTTATTGCTCCGCGCCACCAGCTGTGGCAGCAGCCTCTAAACTGTAGAATAGAGTCGATCGATCTTTCTTCTCAGCTTTTGCTCACAGACTCTGAGCTTAAGATTACAATCGCCTTGTCTTATAGAACACATGCTACCTTCAGCATTAACGTTTCTGTTGCTGCTATTCTTTAAATGTTCACGATAAAACAGCCAAGAAATTGTCTCTCGAGATCTGCCATGCATTGCTGTTTCCAGAATATTTGCGGTCATGTGAACCTCAAGTCAGAAACAGTAATTTCTACAGAAACAACAGCAGCGGTTAGAACAGGGGGTCCATTATCATCTACAGTTATCCTGTATATTAATCAAGAGACAGAGAAGTGGAGGATTTCACTCAGAAAGAACTACTATATTAAGCTGATGTATCTCTGAAATTTGACAAAAAATGTGAAAAACTAAATTTCTTTTCATAATAAAATTATATTCATGCTAAACTTTGATAAAATATTACATATTGTTTTTTTCCTATGGCGCACTACCAGTTAGCAAAAGCTATAAATGGATCCATGCATGACTATTAATATCCATGTCCAAATTAAAATCGTGTTTTCGAGCAATCTGTTTCCCAACAGTTTTCCATGCTCAAAATTCTCCACTCGATGCAATTTTTTACCAATTTGCTTCACAAATTTTATGCTGCCTCTCAAAGTAGCAATAAAGAAAATTATGTTATACTTCTTCCAAATAATTCTCCGAGTTTGGGAAATAAATTATTACATTTTGAAAAAATCACCATTTTCAGTCAGAACGAAAAGTAATAATGTTTTTACAGTAATTGACGTTAGTATAAGACATTAGAATTATTATCACCTCATTCACTGTAACACTTGAATTTTTAATCTGAAATTCTGTACAAATGCGTCACATAGATTTTTTTATTAGGACAATGAATTTGGACAACAAACATCATTATTTAATTAACCATGCAAGCTAAAATGTTGATACATGGCAAAAATGATGACTATTGTTGTGTATAATAACTGGCACAAATGTCAATAGTATATCTTGTATACTGTGGCTTTTCAAATTTCACGGATGGATTACCTTAATGGAAAACCTCGAAACACTGTATTGTTTGGCGATGAATAAGTAATATTTTCTGGTCAAAAGCTGACCTCCAGATATCTCTTTATAAATTTGTTCTTATTGCAAGAACATATGCCTTAAATCATAGCCTCTCAAACGTCTAAAATCGCAGATGCACAAACCGAGCTGCGCAGCTTCTATGCAGCGTGCAATCTGTCCAGCTCGGAACAATTAAGGGGAAGGCAGGCAGGGCTGGCGGGACAAGCCTATTTAACGAGATGGTAGCCGCTGTGGTCTGGTTGTATTTTGCACCCTGCGCCGTGCTTGTAGCCTGAGCAGCACAGACTTAAATACTTCAACGAAACGTGCTAAAATTATGGCACTTAAAGGCAATGAGCTAGTTAGGGAAAATATCTTTAGCCACGCTACCATAATTGAACGAGTCTCTTTACGTAATTACCCTGCATGTTGTATCTTTCTCTTTGGACAAATGCAGCAGAAGCCGAACTGAGTAAATTTCAAAACTTGGTTGGTACAATGAAAACAACGTTGATAAAGAAGGCGAGAACAGAAACAGTTCTGAAACTCTAAAACAATGGGCATCCCAGCCCTACTTTAGGCTTAGAAATATGGGAACTGTGAATAAGACAAAAGAAGAGAATACAGGCAACAGAGATGCATTTGGTGCGATCTCTGGCTGACTTTACACTAATGTCATGCAAAACACACCATGTGTTCGGTTTATATTTGTCGAGTGTGATCACGACCGAAGTTTGCCTCTTGGACAGGAGGCAAGCTTCTCTTGTTCGGTTTTGCTCCTTGTTTACTGGAGGACGCACACCCTCTTTGCACAGTAACTCAGTTACAGGTACTAATAGACGTTCCGTAAGGCTATCGGAGAAATTAGTAATCAAGCTCAAGGGCATACTTACGGTGCCTAACGTACTTCATTGCTCCAATGTACGGAAAATTCTCAGGTTGTCCTTATATATATTATATATTTCACTTTTGCTCTTACAAAGCTGTATTTTATATAAATACGTGTATAAATTTATGAAACTACGTTTATGAAAACTAACTCCTAGTTATGAACTCTGATATAATGCTGGTGCAAATTACCAAATTGTTATAGCACATAAATATAAATAAACATATCGAAATTAATAACACAGGAGACTTCTGCTTGCTTGGTATCATATTAAAGGGACAAAGCTAAAGTAGAGACGCTACCTTCAAATGGAATTACAAATTAATTACTGTTATTATAATGTTATAAATTAATAAAAAGGTCTTGGTCTGGGTGAAACCAATCCACCATCGTTGCATACTAACATATTCCTGACCCTTGCTACAATTTGTAAACAAGAGTTTACTTAGTTCTGAATGAACTATATCGCTTGTAACGCCAATAAATCAAGCAAGGTCATCCATTGCAGTCAGAAAACATCGCATCAAACATGCTCCTTCGAATGAGTTTGACTGCACTATGCATTTTAGTCTGCACGCTCTACTCAAACGTATTTATGGTTGCATATACAGCAAGGCTCACATTGATGCGTTTTGCCTTTCCGTCTCAAGTTCCAGGATTGTATGGCTTTATTCATGTTTGTGTTTTATTTATTTACGAAACGAAATCAGAAGGTGCTTTATAGCCCCATGTCCGTCAAGCGAATTGAGATTTTAAATGGTAAACGAATTATCATATTTGGTTTACTGGTGTTCTAAATTACCCAAAATATACATAAAATTATGTATGTTTATATTATTAGAAGAGCTAGGAATGTTATGTGTAAAGCATTAGTCAAAAGGTGCAATAATGGCAAAAATATTAATTGTAGATATTCATTACAGAAAGTACCAAAACAAATTCCATGAAAAATTATGACACATTATTCACTAGTATGGTCGTCTTCTTAGCGCGGTGTAGCGCAGTTGCTTGCAAAGCAGGAGACCCGGGTTCGATTCTCGGTACTGGAGTGTGGAATTTTCCCCCACTGGGAGACCTGGTCCGGGGTACACTCAGCCTTCAGATGTCTTTGGAGACAAATTGAGGAGCTGCTTGATTGAGAAATAGCGGCTCCAGATCGAGAAGATCGCATCAACCGGCCCGAGGGACTCGAGGGGTTGATCACGTCTCACCCTCCAGAAGTGCACCCCATTCTTGACTCCTTCGGTCCGAGATGGGGCATGCAGTGCCTGGCGATGGGTCAAGGTTCCTTGTGGACTGTCATGCCAGGGGGTTTGATTTTATTCACTCGTGTATTGAAAGTCTGCTCAAAATTCCCTGGAAAGTTTCCTTACAAAATATACTTTCCCAAATGTTTCATTCCATGAAGCATCAGTTTCCACAGCTTGAATGTCATGTATAGTAAGCACGGGTATTAAACGCTAGTAAAACAGTTTGTTGCAACATCCTCAACATTCGAGGGTTTAAGCAGATGATTTATCTATTCACTTAAACATTAATTCTGTGTTGCTATAGGAAAAGCGCATGGCAAAGGGCTGAAACTCAAGGGACAGGTGCAAAATAGTTAAAAAATCAAGAAGGTGCAAATCTGCTGACGCTGGAAAAGAGGAGCAGCAAGGAGCAGCCAAATACTGTTACGAGTGTGTATTTGATTTCTTTGGAAGCTTATTTTGGGCGTTTGAACAGCAAAATAAAGCTGAGGTGCAGCACCTAAAATTGCTGGCTTTAATTTTTATTCATATAGCTTGTCAACACCGTGAAGAAGTTCTTAAAGCTATGGGTGCTATTAATAGATTACATCAAAATGCAGTCTAAGTGCCTTGACATATGAATAATGCCAACTTTATATAATCTGAATATTATCCTAAGGCTCACCACGAACTCAATCCTACTTACCCACTGAAAGATGCAGGTCTTCTGCTTGCAGGAAGAGCCAAGCTAATGGCATCCTGAGCTGTGGTTTCAGAGGGAGCAATGTTTTGGAAAGGGATTAAGCGAAGAAGTGTAAAGAGTTGCGTCAGCTTTAGTACCCCAACATGCCGCTTTCATGTCGAAGAGCGTCTCAGAGAAAAACATCAACTGGCGATTTGGAAGTAACGGCTCCCTGTGTCTCAAGTGAGCTACGCAATCCCAGCTAAGCCAAACATTAACCTGGTGCAAAAGTAGAGTAATGGAATTCCACAAGAAACCACAATTTCCTGGAAGATGTAACTGATGCTGTGCTTTTTAACAGAAGAGAGTTAAGAAAATGCTGTGGAATATTGTAAGCCACTACTTTATAAAATAGAAAACCGCAACTCTAAAGTCCCTATCTATTTCAGATACTGGTAGTTCTCGTAGCAGAGAGATTGGCCTAGAGTCCCTATTTCAGTATGGAGCTAGGATACAAACACTGCACTTCTGTAGTATTAGAACTAGAATTAGCCCGTAGAGCCCTTGAAGGGTAAGGACATCTTGGTTGGCAAGTTTTCTGTTCTGGCAATCCCTGGAAGTCATTTGGGAAAGACCCTCAATTCTGTCCTTGCTGCTTCTGTCAGTAGTCTCCCTCGCGTCGGTCCTTGGCTGTTCTAGTACATTTGGGTCCAAAGGGAAGATTATGTTCGTCTGACTATTTTTTTCTGACGTCCTACGTTCATGTGGCCGGTTCTTGGGTCCCATGCTTTGTTTTGTGTGCCAATTTGTGGTGGTCCATTCTCATGATGTGGCCCGCCCACTTCCATTAGAGATAACTAGCTGATGTTGCTCCGTCTCCTCAGGTCTTCATTGGCACTCCAATTAGATTCCAATTTTTACTTATGAGCATAAATAAGCATGCAGCTTTGAATGACACGGATTTAAAATGCACTTACATATCTTATACACTTATAAACGAAGTCCCATCTTCTGCCTAACCAAAAGAAAGCCCTCAATGGTCAATGGCGGACGAGGTATCTTTTATTATAGGGATAAGCTAATGCAGTAGAGAGGAATCTAGGATTCTCAAAGAAGGCAGCCCTTTTACCCAGAAAGCCGAACATATTGTTGGTAGCCTGACTTGGGGATTGCCCTTGCTTGGTAGCTTAGAACAAGTTGCCAGACAGATGTGACTAATCTTATAACAAATAATCTGAAGTAAAGCTAAATAAAAATAAACACTTTTATGGTAGCATTGTACGCGCAATGAAAAATAAAGCTATAATCTATGATATGATTATAATTAACGTATATAAAACAATGGTTTAACCCAATGTGCTAACTGAAAGTGAATGCTGGATATTAACTGAAGATCAAATGAGAATAATTAAGTGAACAACAATTAAATTTATTAAAAATAGCGGGACACACACTACTTAACCACACTGTAATGAGAAGAAATTGTCTACAAATGAAATCATTAAACAGTATAGAGAAAGATATAAAAAACATTCATTAAGAATTTTCCAGCGAAGAATAACTAAGCTAACGTTGACTGTAAGCAAAGAGAGAGAAGAAACGTGTAAAGACAACTAAGAAGATGTAGTGAACAATATCTAGAAGACGGAACAGACTGTGAAGTCTAATTCTTGCAGTTGATGATGATTTATGAACTCCTGTTATAAAACGAGCCAGGCGTGATAACCTGTCGTCGCTAAAAACCTGCCCACTGAGCGTTTTATTGAAGTGAAGTGATTTATATTACTTATTTGAGTAGCATTATACTTTTTCTATCCTATTTACTCCTTCATTCATTAAGTCATCATTAAACTTCCGTTGCACACTCATTTTGATACCGGAATTATGCCCATATTAAAGTAATAATTATTTTGTAAAGAAACCATAGGGAAATAGAGAAAGAATTGCAATAAAGAAGATCATATTAAAAGCAATGAGTACTACAAATTCAGTCTCTTCATTCTGATAAACCGAAATATACAGACACAAACATATTGCTCAAAAAATTTAGATTTCGTTAAAATACATAGTTTATGTCACACATTTTTGTAGAGTTAACCTCTTCTGAGGTACTCCTTATTATTTGTTTTAGCTTTGAGCTAACTTAGTTTTCTCAAACGACAGGTCATCTTTGGTTTCATCTCTGTTTTCTACTCCTAGCCTTGCAAAGAAAAGCAAACATAAATTGTTTCATACAGCGATAACTTTTAAAAGATTTGACTATTGCGTTAGTTTAGTGTAAGTAATAGGACAATTTCTGCTAATTTCATCTGCATTAACATGATAGATAAATGAATAATCCATTGTAAAAATAGTTTATTTGCTGAACTGGTAGAGAAGGTCATGTGAATGGAACACATCCGATTTTTCTTGCTAGGAACCCTATTTTAGTATCTTATATCTACTGGAACCGCAAAATGACCTTCTTACAAAGCAGAAGGTGAGAGAATTAGACAATTGGTTGAGGAAGTAGTGGCTGAAAGCGAAGCTGATGATTCTTCAGAAAGCTTTCTTTTTCACCTCTGCACGACAACCTTCAGCAAAGACCATTGTCCAAATTGTTGGCAAAAATAAATACCTAACTGAAAGAATTGGAGATCTATGCGGTGTAAAAAGTTCGGAAAAGGAGTCACTGGGAGGTATAAAGAAGCTGTGAGGACTGCAAAAGCAAAAACCCCGACATGTTTGTAAAAACTGCAATTAATATAGTTGTATCTAACATTCCTCTATTGCATGCCAAAAAAACCGACAAAATCTGTCATTTAATATGTGCATTATTTTGATTGCAGCTCATTTATATGCATCTGCACTTCGCGTAGCAAACGGGCTAGGTAAATGTCTACTTAAGGCGAGACATCTAAGATCTGAGAAGGCTGATAATAGGAAAGGAGAGCTAACAAATGTGATTATAATGTTTTACATATATTTTATGACATGCTTTTCGGTCATTGTTTTCTTGTGTTAGTATTGTTTATACATATCTCTCTTAAGTGCATTTGTCTACTATAATAGGGCACATTAATACATGGGAACAGGGAAATTCTGTGTTGTAAATTTAAGTTGTTCTATTTGAACATTTTTGTCTTTTTATTTTCGCGTTTACTCTTTTAATTTTTTTTTGTTTTTTAATATTGCTTATTGTTTTGTGTATTGCAAAAGCACGTACGGTCTATGGACCCGTGCAGTTGATAAAGAACAATGTACGCATACTGTTATTTCAGTAAATACACTTATTCATTCATTTATTCATTCATTCATACTTTTGATAAAAATATAAAGTTGTTTTTTGTATTAAATATATTACAGTAATTGGTAATCATGCTACTGCATTTACTGACACTTCCTTCCCTGATATATCACAACGCCTATTCTAAAGGCGATAGTAGAGGTCAGAGCATGTTAACAGCGGGGGACACCTCGGCAACTGCGACCAGGTAATGATCTATCGCGGGGCCGGGGGAAGGGATGAGAGGAGGGGAAACCTCAGACCAGTACATAGCTAAGCGCAGAGACGCACGGAAGTCACTAACAGTCACTCTAGATGGCAGTCCTGGTACGCCAAGGATGCTACACAGGAGCCGGGAGGCCGAAAGGAAGTCTTTACAACGGAACCTAGCCGCAACCATTGCAACAGAGTTTCACTCGGTTCAAGCAACTGTGCCATCTGCCTGCAGAGCCACAGGCCACACCTGCGCTGACCTGGAAGATGAAGAAAGGGAAAGGAAACGTGGTGCACATACAGCACCCCAGATTCGCCTAAGCGGCTCCAGGAAAACAACGGAAGGGCCAGAGTGCGCGTTGAACGGGGATCGACCCGGGCCTCTCGAATGCCAGTCCCAGACGAAACGCCTGAACCACCTGGCTCGGTAAAGCGATGGATGTGAGATACCAGCTGTGTGTAATGTCGCCGGGTTAATGCCTTCAATTACGGAAGCTTTAAAATATGAAACAATCACAAGAAAACAGCAGCGCTATTTTCCGTCTACCATTTTGTTTAGGTGCAGGCTCCGCATATTCCTATGCATCTTTTATAAAGGCTACGAAAATGACAAAAGAGAAAAATGGATGCTATAGTGAAATAGCCTCCCTCAGACGCTGTGCGATCTTTGTTTGAGTAGGACTCAAACTTATTGCTGTAGGCAGCGCAAGTCTCCATATTACGTAAATCCGCAATATGCTGTCACGAACCAGTAATAAAACGTAAGGTCTGCAAAGCTACATATAACTGCGCGTCAGCTGTTGCTACCTCAATCTAAAATGTTTTCGTAGTCGAGTGGTTAGACCACTTGCCTCTCACCTAGACGGCCTGGGTTCGATCCCAATGTGAGATTTGTGGTGAACAAAGTGGAGCGTTTTCTCTGAGTTATCCGGTTTCCTCCGCCATAGCACTCCACCGATGCTCCATTTCATTCCACGTATCATGAGTGACATCGCCTGCGGCGCCACAAGCACTAAAAGCGGGCGTTAAAGACTATCAAATAAAAAAGTGAAACATTTAGGTTCTGTGCACCCTGCATATGAGGGCTTCCCATTGAATGTCGGTACGAATGAATGATTGAGTGTATTTATTAAAGTACTATGCATTGCACGGTTCCAACAGACCGTAATAGTGGTTTGACTAATTGGGTTCGATCCCAAGCGACCGCATGAGAGATTTGTGGTGGACAAAGCGTCACAGGGCGGGTTTCCGGTTTCCACCGTCATTGCATTCCACCGATGTTCCATCTTCATTCCATACATCATCAGTGTCACCGCCTGCGGTGCCATATGTAATAAAAGCGGACGTTAAACACCATACAAACGTGCATGAGCACACAACTGATATCTGTTTCAACCAAACAATTTGTTACAGAGTATTAAGTAATTCATTTTTAAAAATAGTGTATGTAGTTCAGTATCTATAGAAGAACATAGATGTTTATTTTAGCAAATTACTCTTAAATGGAATAAAGGGGCTAAGTGGTTGGACCGCTTGCCTCCCACTTAGGCAGGCCGGGTTCGATACCAAGCACCCGTATATGGGATTTGTGATCGACAAAGCGGCGTCTGGGGAGGGGGGGTTCTCCAGGTTCTTTGGTTTCTCCCACCACTCATTCCACCAATTTCTCCATCATCACCTTTCCTGTCATCCATTTCGCTTGCATTTCATATCATCCACTTTCTCATGCTCATGCCTGGCTATGGGCCGACCACTCGTTCCAAGTTTTTCATTCTGTGGTTTCGTACTGTTAGCTCCCCGACTGGCTTCTGATCCCTAGTCATCCTCTTTAAATCATGGGGGGGGGTGCCAGTCCTAAAATACGGGGCGGGTAAGCCGACTACGAAAGAATGGAACAAATAATTAATGTATCCAGAATGAAGAGGCATAATTGAATGAAACTTGTATGAATACTTACTTTTCTGCGAGTAACGCCTGTACAAGTAAATACAGCTATTACTGCAATGTCCCCTTGAGATTATCCATCTGTGAAATCTGACCAAACACCGTGAACAATTATAAAATAAGATTAATTCTAAACTTTATGAAGCTGTGAATGAACAGGTGCCTGTGTATTAGTAGGCACTCGCAAATTGAAGCTTTCTTTCCTCGGAGGGTTCTCTTTTTTTTTTTTTTTTTTTTTTTAAATTGAATATTCAAAATGCTTCACATAATGCAACTTGTTACTCTTTTACTGCAAGCTTCTTACATCGCTTTTGGAAAAACATTAAAGACATAACTACACAATTCCAAAATAAGTTAATAACTTTTTAAAAATGAAGACCTTTAGAGAGTATAAAAATTAATAATTAGGGATAATATAAGAATATTATACGATAGATTCATTTGTAAACTAATTTAACATAAAACTTGAATGTTTGATAATATTTTTAAAATGTATCGTGTGAAGAATTTTTATTACAACAATGAACTTAGACAGTAAAATTTAACTTTTAAATAACAATCAAATTGTAATTTTACAACACGAAAACCCTATAACCGTTAACATGTGTAACAGCGGGTGTAAATTTCAACAACATAGCTTACATGCTGTAGATTTTCTAAAGTTCAAAGAAGCATTAACTGAAGTAAAAAGACCATCCTCCGTGGTCTAGAGGTAAACTGCTAGCCTTGGTGCCCAAGGTCCTGGCCTTAAATCCGGTGGAAGTCGATAGATCTTTTGGGGCCGTAAAAATCCTTAGCATGGTTTCCTTCGGAAGGGAAGTAAACCCTGTGGTTCCGTGTCGTAGATTTACGGCATGTAACAAAACCAGAGTGGCGCCGTGACTGAGTGGTTAGACCCCTCGCTTTCCATCTAGGCGACCCGGGTTCAATCGCAAGCGCTCACATGTATTTGTGGTGGGCGAAACGTCGTCTGTGGGGCGTTTCTTCGGGTCCTCCAGTTTCCTCACCACTGATTCCATCAATTGCTCCGTCTTCACCTTTCCTGTCATCCATTTCGCATTCATTTCATATCATCGACTTCCACTCGCTTATACCTGGCTATGGGCGGAACACACGTTCCAGGTTCTTCATTCTGTGGCTACGTGCCATTCGCTCCCCGACAGGCTTCTGACCCCTAAGCACCCTTGTAAGTTCTAGGGGGTGTAAGTCCTACATAAGGGAAGAGTAAGTCGACTAAGAAAAGCAAAACGTGAAAGAACCTCAATCCTGATAAACAGGCCTCTGAGCAAAATTAAGCGGTTTTCTCGTACAATATAGAAAAATAAATAAAGAAAGAAAGAAGTAGAAAGTAACTTCTTCTTGCCTACCATTCGCGGTTATAAAAGGTCGCGCTAAATATTTCTCCCTTCATTTCCACATACAACAACTTGCCTAGATGCGTACCTACAACCGTCGCAAAGCTTAAAAGCATATAAACGCTGACCAGTTCCTGCGTGGAGCGCTGTTGCCAAACGTGATGGGCGTATACCTGTGGTAACTGTGTACATCAGAGTACTTTATGCACGGTAGTCATGGCGCCGGCAATGGTTGCCCTAGTTAAACAACATATTAAACATCCTTAAAACTTTCAAATTTTATCTTGATGGTGTAACGCATATTAGACAATACATCAATGGAACAACCACCAGTTCAGGTTTATCTTCGTCTTCTTCGAAAACACTTAATTTGGAATTGTCACCCTCATCTCTTAAGTTAATAATAATTGACTCCATGGTACCGTTCCGGAAAATTTCTTAAAGCTGTTCTGCATGCCTGAATCGTGAAATGCAGTCGACTAGAGTTACACAGTGTATTGCCTCGTGCATAAGTCCGCTATTTTGAACATAGTATTTCTATCGGCGGCTGCTCGTCTCACACCAAGGCGACCGCATGTGGGATTTGTGGTGAACAAAGCGGTGCAGGGGCAGGTTTTCTCCGAGTTCTCCGGTTACCCCGTAATCGCATTGCATCTTTGCTCCATCTTCATTCTATGTAGCATCAGTGCCATTTCCTGCGGTGCCATAGTAGTAAAAGCGGGCGTTAAACACTGTCAAAGCAAATCTCGGTGGCTGAGAATGACCCGGCCCTAAAATGAATCACTTTACGTTTGTTAATTGAATTGAAGTGTGATTTTAAAGCAAAATATAATTTAAACTTCAGTCTAGACGAATTTTGGATAAGCCATCTTGCATTTAATGTTCACAGAGCCAGATTTGTGACGGCCATTATTGAGCAGTTTTCGCTTTCATATGGATTCTCAACTATCACTATGATTAAAATAGGACAACATTGTCAGCTAGATGTCGCGAGTGTTTCCGTTGTGAACTGTCAAATTTGAAACCAAATATACGACGTTTAATCAACACAAAATATTGTCACTGCCTTACTATAATAGTGACTTAGTAAACTGAATCATCTATGACTTACCATGCGAGCTCCTTTTCCTCGGTGCTCGGGTTCCTAGTTTTTTTTTTTTTTGTAGTGTATAGCGCCCGCTTTAACTTCTTATGGCACCGCAGGCGGTGACACTGATGATACATGAATGAAGATGGACCATCGGTGGAATGCGATGGCGGGGAAACCGGAGGACCTGGAGGAAACGCACCCCAGCGCCGCTTTGTCCACCACAAATCTCACATGCGGTCGCTTGGGATCGAACCCGGGCCGTGGTGAGAGGCGAAGGGGTTCCTAGTCTTCATTCGGTAGGTTTGCCTGATTTTGGGAACAGAACAGAGCGACAACAATGAGACCTGAAGTACGCTATACTAGGAGGCCCAGCTGCCCCGTATTTGGAGTGCTCAGTTATTCCTTTGAGCGTTAAAATAGTTGCAGAGTTCAATGAGGCAATTTCAAGCTGAAACTCACCAGTGGGGAACTGGCGACAGATATCTTCCCTGTACTCTTCTCAATGAGCGCGAGTCGCCTCACTGTCGATGGTTAGACCACTCGCCTCTCACCTAGGATCCCCGGGTTCGGTCCCAAGTGACCGCATGTGGAATTTGTGGTGGAGAAAGCGGTGCAGGGCGGGTTTTCTCCGGTCCTCCGATTTCCTCCGCCAACACATTTCACCGGTGCTCCTTCTTCATTCTATGTATCACCAGTCATCGCCTGCGGTGCCATGTATAATAAAATCGTTGCCGCGATAGTTATGAGAGGTAAAACGAATATCGCTCTGGCCGGTTCTGCATTGGCAGGTTTTAATTTGATAAAGCCCCGTTTTAACGCACGAAGGGATAACTGCACACGATAAATATTGGGCAGTTGGGCCAGCTGGTAAACTCTGACATATACAGCTTCAATACTGAGGTTTCATTTTGTCACGCACAACACGTGCGCTGTGTTTCATTTAATAATTCAGTTAGTTCGCGATAAATCACATAACTTCTTCACCATAATGGCTAAGGGCTTCAAAGAAATAAACTTTCTTTTGTTGACAACACTGCGGAAAGACAAACAGGCGAACTAATTCTTCTCTCTTCGGACCTCACTTCCCCGTAAATCCAGCACCCAAGAAAAGACACGCGCATAGTAATCAATCACTACTTTAACTTTGTTGATTTAATAGGGAAATGATCTTAAAGTTATTTTATTTTTTGGATAAGAAAATTCAGACTGAAAAATTCATACCATAGCCGAGATTTGAACCAGGGTAATCCGGTCTCCGGCCGGTTGCTGTGCCAGCATGTTGTCATGGTAGCATAGTAGTGTAGCAGCCCGGGTGATCGCTGGTTCAAATCTCGGCTATGGCATTGAATTTTTCTGTGACACTCTACTTGTCCAACTTGTGTGAAAAAAAAAATTAAAATATTTTAGTTTAGTTTAAACTTGTCTATTCACAATGGTATAATGTTATGTTTCTTTAGTGTACATTCTTCCCTGAACATATTAAAACCTGGTAGGGGGCGTGGTGACTTGCGACATCTCAAAATGGGAACGTCGGGAACCCCTTCTCTGAATGACGCCAACTTGAGGTAGCACGCCGCTAAGGACCCGAAGGCGCTTCTAGTGGATCTAAAATGTCTCAGGAAGGAATAATTAGGCAACTATTTAAAAACAGACATTCCCACAGAAAAATGTAAAGAGGTTATTTTTTCAAAGAAAACCAACAAATTAAGGATGTTAGCAAACGCATAATAGAACGTGCAAACAAAGGCTTAAAAGTCAGCTGCAAACTAAAAATATCTGTACTTTTTGGTTGTGGTGTTGTTATGTAATGCACAAAAGAACTGAACGTACTTATTGTCCAGCCCTCCTAATTACAGCTCATCCTTTACAGACCCTCCACATGCATTCGTCCCCTGTAAGTCCCCCAAGTTTTCTTAGAAAACACAACGTCCAATTACATTTGCTTCACATATACTGACTTCGCTAATGACCTCGCAGTCAATGTGTCCTAAATCTCTTACTGTACTCATGTGCACAGAATGTTGCCCATAACTAACAGTTGTCAATAAGGTTCAGCTTGTTACCTTCTCTAGCAGGTATATATACATGTACATAATAGACAGAGAAGGTATTGTATTCCACCGATATTCGATACCAACATTTCACCAGAAATACATGTTTTAATGACTCCCGAATCCAAAAAACGTTTTTAGAAAAAGCTTGGTGTGTATCTGTGGACAGGATAGCTTAAAACGAAAAGTCGGTTAAGTACCAAACTCGGTATTTAAGTTTAGTATATTCCAAGTTAGTGACACAAGGATTCTCAGGAAAATCCTACTGCCCCAAATTACTTTTACATGGAACATTTTTCGAAATTTTCAATTTTCTAAAAAATGGCTCTGACGATTTTGATTCATATGCCGTATACAAATAAATTGTATATCCTGAGTTTCTTGAGAATGGCCTCTGAAGTTCCCTTCATTTTGAATGACTTTTGAATAACCGGTAAACCGTGAGACTTACACAGAAGTGTAGATCTCAATTTATGGTATATACAGTGCTTTGTAGAGCTACCATTTCCGACATATTTTCTGTTTACTGGTTTCAATTTTAAAATACCTAAGCTTTTCTCAAACGGGAAGTACTTATTCGTTGATTTACTCCTGGTCGTGTAAAGAGAACCGAATTTCAATGACAGCTTTTAGAAACATTTGAGTATCGCTTTAACCTAGTGTATTTCCCTATTTGCCTTCTACTTATAGATAACTAAGTAATGATATCATTTCTGGTAGAGTTTATCTTGATTAGCACGATGCAGACAAAAGAATATTTTTGTAAGAATATTATGTTTGCAGAACAGATAGAGAAACTCCTGTGAAGAGGCACATCAAGTTGTTAGCTTTTATACTCTTTTCAATATTATCTATGCACTTATTTTTATACCTCACATTCAAGAAGTTTTAAAAATTTCTCACACGATTCAATTTTAAAATTTAACAAATAGGATATGCATTTTTACATTCATTTCAATTCGCCAATTTCTTGTACCCATGTGAATTTTGGTTCCTTCTATGTAAGTAATGCGTGAGTGAAGTTTGGGAAAAAATGCAGTATGTAGGATATAGGCATTGTTAAAAATATATAGCATAATACCTACGCTAAAGCGGTAGTCAAATGTTTTCAACAGCTTGTGGCTATGATTGTACTGAATTCAGACATTATGCGTGACCAGAATGAAAATAACGTATAATGACTTCAATTTTAGAAAACTTTAACTATTTAAAAATTTGAATGATTAAAAAGGAGTATGTCGGAAACGGATAACTCTAACAAACATTAATTATGTGACTAAATTGTGTGTTTTAGCGAGCTCAACATTTCTCTCTAATAAGTTTCGGTTTGTTTATAGCGGTTTACAAACTCATCCAGGATGAAGAGCATTTCAGAGACTTTTCCCAGATATACATAACATTTGTCATGGAAGTATCTGAAATATAATATTTTAATCAGAATCGCTAGAGCCACTTTTGAGGAAATTAAAATGGTCGAAAAAAGTGTTCTTTAAAAACTCCGTATCGTATTATTGGAAAATACAGTTTTTTTATTTAACTGACTTTTCATTTTTAAGTTATGTCATTCACACATACATATATATGCATGTACGTGCACATGGACATTTATGGAACTCTTTTTTTAATTCGGGCGTTCTCAAACATTCATTTCCGCTGAAATTTTGAATTCGAATTTTCATGTGGAAATCACATCTTAACCTACTTACCATACGTAGTGATTATGAAAGTGAGCAATCCAAAGGTTGGCTGGAACTGGGAGGGAATAATGGGAGAGACCACAATCCGACCACTGCGACCCGGCAGGATGATACAGTGGTACTTTGCCATGCGTCACGAGGCGTTGATTGTGCGTATTAAACAATTGTGTGTTGTTGTTTTTTTTTTGCACGAAAATCCAACATCTGTGTTAGCTTAAACCCTGAATATTATCATTTAAAGTGAATTCTAGGCTCAACGTTAGGCATCCTTAAGCATACAACTGTTTGAAAATTGTAAAATATGGCTTAAATTAATTTTCAGATCAGAATAGTGGTATTTATTTAACGTTTGCTTACAACGCTGGCTTTCTCGACGCATTTAACCCCGCTGAAAGTTGGTGTTAGGGTATGAAACAAACAATGGTTCAGGGCTATAAAATCAACTAAATACTACAGATAAGCAGCCGGATAGTTTAGTCGCCCTCCGTGGTGTAATGGTTACCATGTTAACTTCGTATACCCAAGGTCGCGGGTTCAAACCCGGCGGAGGACGATGGATTTTTTCGGGCGTAAAAATCCTTAGCATGGCTTCCTTCGGAAGGGAAGTAAAGCTGTGGGTCCCGTGTCGTAGATTTACGGCACGTAAAAGAACCTCAAGCCTGATAAGAGAGGCCTCTGAGCAAAATTAAGCGATCTTTCACGCCCAATATAGAATGGGACGCTGAGAACCAATGCAGTTAAATAGCGTCCATAATTAACAGGCCATTTCATTTTTTTTTCCGGATAGTTTATTTGCCAAAATTATAACATTCAAATTCAAAATAAACAAGTGTTATAGTTTAGCAATTTTAGCTTTGTGATGGTGCCGTCTGCGGCCATTCTTACGTTCCCCATGGTATGCATGTCGGCAGAGCTGGAGGACTTGGTAAACACGGAAGAGACGCGCCGCAAACCAAGCCTTGGAATACTAAGCCTGAATCTTTCAGATGCTTCGGCTTCCACAAGTTTCCAGAAAGTTCTATGACATCATTTTTTCTATAAAAGGAAGGAAGAATTGCAAGCCAGATTTAGTGAGTTGTAATGAATCATCACTGCCTGGAGTGTTAGCGTATAGTGGTATGCAAACCGTCAGTGGTATGCATTGTTTGCAGCAGAGATTTAAAAGTCAATAAAGACATTTGTTATCGTACGCAACATAAAATGATGTATTTATGAATTCCTCAATAGTATAAAACGTGTAGTTTAATAGGAGGTTTGTAACTTTCTTCTTCAGTGCTTTGCTCTGCAGAGCTTTGATAGCCTGATGTAGTTTATGTATTTCAACACCTTAATGGGAAACTGAATTCAAGTTTTATTTAATCTGTGTTGTTCGAGATGTTGTTGTAGTTCTTGTAGTGAATGATTGGGGCTCGTTGTTAACTTTAAAAACATTATTTTCATGTATGAATGAAACTGTCTCTAAGATATAAATACACGGTAAAAGTGAAATTCTTAAATCCAAGAAAAGTGTTTTATTTTTTGATAGTGTTTAACGCCCGCTTTTACTACTTATGGCACCGCAGGTGATGGCACTGATGATACATGGAATGAAGATGGAGCACCGGTGGAATGCGATGGCGGAAGAAATCGGAGATTCCGGAGAAATCCCGCACCTGCGCCGCTTTGTTCTTCAGAAATTCCAGGCCGCTTTGGTGAGAGGCGAGTGGTCTAACCACTCGGCCACGGCGCGGCCTCAAAATGGTTTACTTGGAGTACGTTGGTTCACATTCCTGATTATTCTTACTATTCTCTTTGTAGTTCAAATACCTTCATACTTAGCTTTGAAATTGACCTCGTTCGCCAAGCACTTCATGTGAGGAAGGCATCCCGTTCAGTAAAGAAACGTATGAATTTGTTTCGGGAAATAGCCGTGGAGAAGCCAGGACAGGGAAGAGGGCACCAAGTGGGAGGAATACATACATAATCCCCCTGGGTTGTCTGCGGTGGCACTAAAAACATACAGTACTCCAGACTGTGCTCTGAGCAAATATTCTCCTCTGTGGCATGCACTGCTATTGTTATTCCTTGGGTTAAGGGCCAGCGCAGTGCCTCTTTTCCTTTTTTACTTCTCCAAAATTGCATGTTTGTGCGCTTCTTCCAGTCAACTAGCCTTAAACCGGACAACACAGGCTGCGGTAGGGAAATGCATTTCGTTCAGGCTTATACTTTAAACAGTACGTGACCCTTCTTGCCCTGCCATAGATTGGGTTAATGAGAGCAGAAGTGTTCTTATAGAAATTTTGGTCAAAATGTCCATACTTTATCTCTGTTCCAAAAGTGTACCATATCTTAAAGTACATATTTGTAATGCTTCATTCTCAAAAAATGGATATAACACATATGTTGGAAGCCATTTTAAAGCATAGCGCTGGGATGACTCACTATATCTAACTTTAGAGCTATTTTTCTCGTGCTCAAATTTGTTGTTACATTCCCATATTCAAAAAACTCTATCTTATCCCATAAAATACAGCTAGTGCTCAGAAAATTCTCCCTAAATCACTACAGAATGTAAAAAAGAAATAATTAGTACAATTATGCACTATTTTTGCACTTTGTAATTTAAAATAATTTTAAAGAGTACTATCCATCTCAGGAAACTTTTTATGGTCAATTTCTTATAAATATATCAAAAAATGTAATTTTAAAAAAATGGTGCATTTAGCTCAACATTTGTAGAACAATAAAGATTTTAGTTAAATAAATCAAATAAATTAATTAATTAGTATATCCAGAATAAAAACACATTTTTGAATGAATGTTTTGTTATAGTAATGGGTGTACAAAACATTAAAACTGCAGCCTAAATACTTTGGAAAACAGCTTTTATCACCTTGGTCAAAAATGTCGATATTTTATTTGGGGATCAAAAAATGCATCATACTTTAAAGAACAAATACATCTTATCTATCTCCAGGTGGTTGTGGAGTTATACACATTATTTCGCTGCCTAAAAACAGCATTTTTAACATATTTTGCCTTTCTCTTGTCTGATCCTTGTGGTTTTTTAGTAATAAACATGTGTATATATATATATATATATATATATATATATATTATAAACTATTAATTTTAGACAATAAAATTTATCACTTCTTTAAAAAAACATTGTCATAATTCATTAACTGAAATTGTTGAAATTTCTCTGCGCAAAAGTTGTCTCTGTACTTTGAAGCTCTCCCCCTCCCGCAAAAAAAAGAAATAAATTTTCTCATAAATTTAGGCACCTGTTATTTAATAATTACATAACAGCGTTTATGGAATGATTAATATATTTCTAAGTATTTATAAATGTTGGTATTCATATTAACATAATAATAATGCAGTCAAAGTACTTTTTCAATAAAATCTATACAAAATATAGAAATTTGAAGGTTCACTCCACTTCAAGAGCACCTTTGGGTCAATTATAAAAGAGTATTAAACAACCAACACGCAGCATGTATGGAAGACTTCACAGACATGACATGTTCAAATACTGCTGTGATCAGTACGCTTAAAAGATTTTCTCATTAGTGGCAAGATAACCATTAGCAGAAAACACAGAGAAACACTAGCGCGTGTTTTTCTTCATGTCTCCCCTTTTTGAGACTCAAACTTTTAATTAAAATATTTTTTGCCATTCAATCATTATTTTCTCGTTCTTAATATGTTCCTGTTTCTTTAAAGAACAGGCATTGAAAATTTCTCTTATTAGATATTATAAACACGACGGAAGGTGACCTATAATCATGCTGAAGAGTATGACCACTGGTAAAGTTTCGTCGTTTTTAAAGAATAGTTAATATAGCAAATTGAACATTGCCTAATATTGACCATATTTTCAATGCAAAGTTTACGAAATTTAAATACTTTTTCAAATATTTTATAAAAAAGATTAAAATACCTACAACGTTTTCAAACTGGGAAGTCCTCAGCCGTTATATTTCCTTTGTTTTACTCCTGGCCAAAAAAAAAAAAACACAGTTTCGATCACAACCACATTGCTATAGATTTTAAAGTATTTGACAACCGTTTAGTCAAGTGTATTCTCTTAAATCTCTTCTACTTTTAAGAAACTATGTAAAAAGATAATTACTGCTAATTTCATGTGAATGAAGCACAGGAGATTATTAGAACATTGAATTTAGACAGTAAACAATTATTACTTAAATTAACATGAAAGCTAGAAATGCAATGAATGGCAAAAATGGTTTATAGTAGCTTGTATAAATTTAAATAATAGATCTTACATGCTATGCATTTTCCAAATTTGGCGGATGCATGATGGCGGATGACAATTTAGCAACTGGAAGGGCTGTGTGCGGAGGAATGAAGTTGGTAAATCTGAAGAAACTCAAGTAATAAGAACGTAATTCCTATAAAACCACTTATCTTCTAAATCACCATCCATTAGGATTACCAAATTTGGCACGTTTTATCTAGTTTACTGTTTAGTCGAGGTCATCAGTATAAGCCAGTGTGTTTTATGAAGGAGGTTTGCAACACAAGATGGCTTTTTTGTATCTTGTAGATGCTTCCCTGCTGTTTCTTCCCCGTTTAGCCATCTTGTCTGAATGAATGAGCCTTTCCACGAGTTTTTCCTCACCATGAAAAGAGCCTTTATAGGCAATGAAGTCCTGCGAGATAAAGAAAATAATGGAAATGGGCTCAATCTTCTGTAGATTTCTCGATATTTCTCCTTATGCGAACAACCAGAGTCGAGGGGGGAGCGACGGAGTAGAAGAGTATTTCTGGAATAGTCGTCCATTAAAGTTTAAGCCTTTATCCAATAATTTTCTCCCTCTCTTTCTCTGACTCCCACTATATACCATTAAAACCTCCTGAGTACTTGTGCATTGCATAGCAACTGCTCACAGTAATGCAATAGTCAGAATTAGATGTGCGCACTTCTAAAAGTTAAAACAAGATTAGACCTGACCTAAATATACCATTGTTTAACGTTACCAACACACCAGAGTGCAAAAACGTGTTACAATGATGTCAAAAAGGACCTAACTTCGTGGTTCTCTTCCGATTTACCACTCCGTTTGTGATTTCATGCTCTCATTATTTAGTCGATAGGATTAGTCACAGGGACAGAGCACCGCATGCAAACTCTTGTGGTTCTTTGCTCCCAGGGAGGTTGGGAGGGATGAGAGGAGAGACCTGAAGGGGGAACAGATCCGAATGACCACTAACTTAAGCATTAATGGGATCCTTAATAGTTGAACACCTCCAAAGCCGCTCGGGCTCAACGCACAAGTTCCGAACCGCCGGGATGACACTAGCTAGAAACCACCCGAAGGAGGGTTCTGGGAGTGGTTCCGCAACAATCCCAAGAAGGAAGCTCTACCTTGCTCAAATTACCGCCCAACCGCAACCCGCCGAATACTGTCGTCTGTTATCGTCCTCCGTGATCTAGGGGTAACTTGCTAGGCTCTAATTCCCAAGGTCGCGGATTCAATCTCGGACTTTTCGTGCATAAAAATCATTAGAATGGCTTCCAAAGTAAAGTAAAGCGAGAGGTCCCGTATTGAAGATTTGCGGTATATAAAATAATCTCAATCCTGATAAAGAGGGCTCTGACCATTAAGCATCATTCACTCCGAACATAAATTGGACTCTTAGAACCACAGTAATTAAAGAGCATCTATAAATAAAACTCAGCCCACATTCAATGTCTCCTGGTTCTCTAACTCTGAAATAGATGACAAGGAAATGATAAGAGCCGGAAATGGACAGGAAATTCGGGAGATTTAATGAATGTTTATAGATTTGTCTGGCGACCGAAAACAAAACAAACAAAAAAACATTGGTCAGGAGGGCCGGCCACCAGAATGAAACCAACGACCTTCAGAATGCGACCTTCCGTTAACGCGGCGCCATCTCTCGGGACGAAGTGGGGAGGTTCCAACCTCCCATGCTTCTTCGGTGTGAGAGCTGAGGACCCCCAGCACCCGTGGTACTTCTGATACTAGACAGCAGCCGGGCCGAACTTGTGAGCCCCTTCCGAAAGGGACCGGTTCGGATTGGGTTGCACTCGGTGCGGTTGTGGTTTCAAAAACCCATGTGAGATTGGGTACGGCTGAGAGATGATGCGTGATCGGGGTTGTGAGACGCCTCAATGTCCTCCGGCCACTAACTTGTGGCGACGAATGGGGTTGACGAATTCTATAGCTACACCCCTCGAAGGGTTGCCCCGGGATGCAGGGATGAGAGGAGGCACCGGGCATTTGAAACCAGAAGTGACGTCACAGCAATGACAGGGTGGTCCCCCCCAAGTGGGTGGTCCATATGCCCCGTAAACAGTCGAGGAATGGAGACAGTTAAACAGAGAGCAATCTTTACGCTAAAACGCAGCTCCGAAACACTATTGAGACATTTTTTTTAACGCTGAAACAAATGAAGCGGAATGAAGGATGAATGCATTGATTAATTGAATTATACGGAGGGGTAAGAAATTTCCGAAATGACAGAGATCACTCAAGCATTCGTCTGACAACCCGGGGAACCCACAAAAATCCCATGGGTCAGAGTGATCGGTCACCAGGAGTCGAATAGGGGACCTTCTGAATACGAGTAACACGGTTAACGCGGCGCCGACTTGCACGGTAAAAATGTATTAAGACCTCAAATGTATATACAATAAATATTAAGGATATTTTATGTAACGTCTCCGCATTGTGAAAAACCATATGTTTCATTTAACTTGGTTTACCCTCCCCATATGGAGGAATTAGAACCCTAGGACTTAGACGTGGTACTTGAGGTGAGAACCCCGTCAAGGAGCAGGCGAATTTAATCATAGAATGAACAACCCGGAACGAGAGAACAGCCTGCCGCAGGCATGAGCCTGAGGAAGTATGTGTTATCAAATGCAGGAGAAATACATGATAGGAGAGGTGATGATGGAGCAATGGCGGAGAAAGCAGGAAAACCCGCCCAGATGCCACTTTGTCCACCATGAATCCCACATGCAAGTTCAGGCCGACTAGCACGACACCAGTAAAATGAATCCTTTAACTAATCAAAATGCATCTTTAATATTGAATATCTGCTGTAAACTGGCTTTATCAATCACTTTTATTTTTTGTCGTCCCACGCGATCTAGGCTTAACATGCTAGCCTCTGGTTCCCAAGATCGTGGGTTCAAACGCGGCGGTGAGCGTAAAATCATTAGTACGGTTTTCTTTGGATGGGAAGTACATTGGGTTGGCCCCGTATCGTAGATTTACGCCATGTAAAAGAGCCTTAAGTCTGATAAAGAGACCTCTGAGAAAAACTAAGCAATGTTTTACGCCCAAATATAGAATGGGACGCTGAGAATGATCGCAATTAAAGGACATCCAGAAATAACACTCATAGTAATTTAATTTTAACATTTACTTTTGTCATATGTCCATTTCTCATTTTCGATTTTAAAAAACTCATGTCTATCAGCCTTGTATTGCGCATTTCTTAAATTGTGGCCCCATGACATTTGTAACCCTTTAAATGTCCTTCATATGCAAAATTTAAATTGAATTTTCCTCTATTTCATTTTTTTTTTTCATTTTGCTGCGATCAAAAGCCGTCTGTCTCATCTTACATATTGGATTCAAATAATCACTGTATGTTCAAGTAACTATGACTAGTAGATCTAAGTATTGGATCCTGATATATTGAGTAGTTCATGAAATAAAAGTAACTCATATATCACATGCGAGCAAACAACACAAGATTTTTGCCGTAAGTATACTAATTTATGTTTTATTCTTCACTGGAAACAAATAAGTTAACATTTCTACAACATAATTTTAGTGTCTTGCATTTTGATACCAAACATTTATGAATATTTTAATATAATATAAACGATAAAACAGTGTCCCTCTATTTCAGATATTTATGTATCACAAAGTTCTCTTAAAATAAAACGCAACATATATTCTAAAGTGTAATGAGTGGATGAATTTCAACACTCAGTTAATCTTCAATTAAATTGTTATACCTTTTATCGAGTATGTTGCTTAGAATTGCCGTGGTTCTAAATGGAAATGTTTCTCTGGCCTTTAAACCTTACATGACTTGAGTTTCAAATATATTTCTTCCTCTTACAGTGAAACATCGACGTCTAAACTGGTCCAAATATCCAAGTCTCGTGTGTGTGTATGTGTGTGTGTGTGTGTGTGTTTGTGTGTTTACTTCTGGTACAGCTGCCGCTCTTCAAACTCTGCAATCTCCTAAAAGTGAATGACAGATTTCTGTACAAGTTGACAATGAGTGCCTGTCCCATTCCGTGAAGGGAGGGATGGACATGACGTCATGCGAGGGTTTTGTCCATACATACAATATATATCGCGTCTGTAGTACGTGGACCGACCCATGTGGTTAAGACGTTTCATATTGGACTAGTATCCGGAAGGTCCGGGTTCGCTTCCTATTGACCACGTACTCTGGTTTTGATTTTTTTCCCCGAGGCTTTCTTGGGCTGCTTAGGCGAATGCTGGGGTGCTGTATCTCTACTACTGTTCCTTTCCCTTTCATTCCATTATTCTATTTCCCTTCTTCATTTTTCAGGTCGGTGGCAGGTGTGGCTTGAAACTTCACAATCAGATGGCACGGTTGCTTGCTCCAAGTAAAATTCTCTTTCCCCCTGATTGCGCTGGTTGGGGCTAAGTGCCGTTGTAGAGGCTTCCTTTCGGCCTCCCGGCGTGCGAGATAGCAGATTCTGGTTCAACTTTAAACTGGAATTCTGCCATTGGTCGATTGACCAACATGGCTGCACATGCACAAACAGACAGAACGAACGGATGTGTGTGTATTTCGCATTGGAAAGAACAGCCGATTTTGAGGAAGTCCATTTTTACCCCTTATTTCCATCCAGTTCATTTACACACACCTAACCTAACGTAATCTAACCTCAACAAAATCTCAAAACCTGGCGCAGCCACCTAACCTCGAGAAAATCTCAAAACTTGGCGCAGCCAATAGGAAAGTCTTAGTCTAAAACTGAACCAGATTCTGCAATCTCATTCTCGGCGCCTGTGTAGCCTCCGTGGCGCGTCAGGGCTGAAACGGTTACGGACTTCCGTGCATCTTGCACTTAGCTCCATCTTTTCTTGTGTGCTGGCTTGTGGTTTCGCCTCCTCTCACCCCTTCCCCTGGGGACGGTAAGCCGTAGAAGTCAACACTTGGTCACAGCTGCCCCGCCGTTAACATGCTCATACCTCGAGGATGTAGCTCAACCTGTACTGATAAGATGTTAATAAGAATTTATAGTAGCTACCAAGCTCTTATAATGAATACACATTTTAGGAATTGACAGTACTAGACCTTCTGGAGGCTAGTTTATGAACATGCAGAGTGAGGCGTAAACACCTGGCCTTTTTTTAAATCAATCGGAACATTCTGTGATTACTCAAAGACATATTTCAGTCATATTGTAATATAAAAATGATATAAAGTTTCAGATAACATTGTTACCTGATGATTTTATTTAATTTTTGTTTTGTTTTGGGTTGGTAACACACTTGGCGTTAGTGGTTATGGTCTGACTATGCACTCCCTTACACTTTAGATGCGTGGAGCGTTGGTCTGTATCAGAGCGTATTTATTCAGTAGAAACGTTTATCAAAACAAACTCAGTTTGTACAGAACCTTCTTCCTGCCATTTTGTAACCCACAGTAACAGTATTTCTGAAGTGAGCGTTGCATATATTGAAACGTCTGCGGAATTCCGGCTGAAGTGCTGTAGTTCATTTTGTTCTAATGAACTTTCTACTGATTGAATACCGTTCAGTACAGGGTAACGCTCCACTCAACTGAACTGGAAGTAGTAAACTGTTAGAGCATAACTAGAATAGTTTTGCCAATTTAAAAAAGTGATGTGTTCCATTCACATAATTTTCTGTACGTATTCTGCAATATTCTTACAAAAGGTTATTTATTTACCTACATCATGTTAATGGAGATTCTCTTATCACTTGCTTCCTTGTAAGCAGAAGGGAAACAAGGGAATACACCAGACTAACGCGATAATAAACGTTTTTGCTATGTAAAAAATTCAAATTCGATTCTCTTTGCGTGGCTAGAAGTAAAACAAAAGAGGTATGAAACGAAAGATAAATTCCCGTTTGAGAAAAGCTTAATTAGATTAAATGAAACCAATAACAAGGAATATTTTGGAAATGGTACACTCTACCAAAGAAATGTATATGACATAAACTGTGTGTTTTAACGACATGTATATTTTTTGTGGGGTAAGTTTTTGTCTCTCTCTCTCTCTCTCTTGCGGTTTCCCAATTACACAAAGTCAGAATGAAGAGGTCTTAAGAGGTTATTCCCAGAAAACTGAGGATATATATTTCGTTTGGCATGAAAATATCTTAAATATATGCTATTGCTATCAAAATAGATCCATTATTCAGAAAATAAAAATTTTTGAAAAGTGTTCCATGTAAAGGATAGTTGGCGATTGGGGATTTTCTTGAAAATATTTGTTTCGCATCCTTGGAGGATATTGAACTTAAATACAAAGGATGGTGTTTATCAGACTTTTTGTTTATGAGCTATGCTGCCCACAGGCACGAGCGCGCATACACATACAGAGAGAGAGAGAGAGAGAGAGAGAGAGAGAGAGAGAGAGAGAGAGAGAGAGTATACACGCAAACACGGAAATTTTTCCAATTTTTTTTTTTTAATGATGAATTCGCGGGATAAAAACAGAGTTAAATTGTTAATCATAGGTTAATCATAAAAGTCCAAGCTTTCGGCCATCTTAACTATGTGGTCTTCGTCAGGGAGATGAGATGGTGCAAAGCTTGCGTTTTTATGACTGCAATTTAACTCGGTTGTTATCCTTGAAGTCATCATTAATAACCAACACCGAGAAAGCTTCAAATCTTTGAATGCTTTTTTAAACTCAGGTATGAGAAAATGTATTTCCGTGATATCTCGGTATCGAATTTTTGGGTGAAATACAATAGATCCCTTATCTACTATATGCATTGTACATACGTGTTAGAGAAAGTAAAATAAAGGAATCAAATTATCAGTGAACAACGTAATCAGAAATTCCATGCCATTGTGCACACTGCAACATGACTATAATACATATTTGACCAAGAACATGGTGTTGTGACTGATTTAAAAACCATCAGATGTTTATAACCCTATTACCTATGCAGGTTGATTCAAAAATACTTTTAAAAAGTTTGGGGTCAGGCTCCTTATATCAAAACAAGAAAAAATGTTCATATAAACACGAGTCCAAAAACCCTTCGTTCTCGATTTATTGAGGTTCAAAGTGTATTAATCAAAACACTTTAAAGTGAGATTTTATTCTATTTTTGATGCTGTCAGATTATAAGGAGGTGTTCCACACAAACACCACTTATAGAACACGATCCTAATGTCATTTTCTTGCTCCTAGATACGCATGCACTCGTCGAAACATGGAATGTCAAACACTACCAGTTTATGTCTTATGATTTCGCAAGCGCCCATGATACATAAGTTAAGAGTTTCTTCATTTAGGATGTCTGTTGCATAAATCAATGGTTTAAGGTGCCCCCAAAAGATAAAAAGCTAAGGATTAAGGTGAAGGCAGCGTGCAGGCCATGAAACTGGTGCCCCTCTACCTATCCATTTGTCATGCTAGATACCAGCCTGCGCATCTCAAACAATGAGACTAAAATGTGCATGAGCATCACGCATAGATCACATGTTTCTTATCTACAGAGGCACATTTTCTAATAAGTCTGGGAGAGTGCTCTGAAAGAAGTTCCTACAGACAGCACTTGTAGTGTGTGCTGGGGCAAAGTATCACACATCTGATGAATGACAAATGTTAGCAAGTAGCCATGGCAACACAAGGCCAACTCCGCAAGCTAAAATGGATCAAAGCCTTCTATGAATTAGTGCATAAATAATTGAGGTCAATAGATTGGAACTGGAAACCGTTGAAGGTGACTTTGATTAATAAATTGCTAATGCAAAAATGAAGCGTTTTAGAGCATACGTTTATATGAACCCATTTTCATGTTTCGATGTCAGGAATCTATCCTCAAACTTTGTGAAAGCATACATAATAAAACACTTCTCCGCGATACACCAAGATCGATTCCGAGATCTCTGATGTGCGAAAGCAGAACTACTGTTATCACATTTACAACACTATAAAAACTATTATTGCTTTTATATTATCCCCGATGGTGAAAACGTTCTGTCTGCATGAAATGTTAACACCAAGTGTTCTGAAAATACCTACTGTAAACAATATCATTTGTTCTACATCAGATAGAAGCAGGTTAGGGACAAGGTGCTATTTTCCAGAAAACGTGTGCTAATTGTGGTAGTAAGACAGTACAAAATCACTTGAGAGGTTTCTCGCGTGTAAAGTACATTGCTCAATCTTGATTGTCAACCCCTCGAGGTCTAGGTGTGCAGTAAATTCACCGATGTACAGGAAATATGAGGCAACACCATTTCTCACACAGGAATATTATTAAGCCACACCAGCCATGAATGTTCGTGTTGGAAAATACAAAAGTCCCAGAAACAAACCAAGTATCGTGTCTTATACCTTTGTTTCTCAGAACACGTAAAAGCAGATAGTGAGTGTTATTTCACAGCTTTGCCATACAACCAACTGTGGCATACAAACTTATATCTCTCAAACCCAACATTTTAATTCTCTAAAATCAAAATTTATCTTACAGCTAGGAATTAAAACTCAATATAAGATGTCAGTAAGATATTATAGGACAACCTAGGATAAAGGAAACTAAAAAATAGCGTGTGTGTTCCATTCTCATGGTATTCTCCACTTGTTCTGCAAAAACATCATGCATTTATGTACATGATGCTAATCAAGATAAGCATTAACAGAAATTGTCTTATTACTTGTTTTCTTGTAAGCTTAATGGAAATAGGGGAATACATTAGGCTAAAGCGATAGTCAAATCTATTTGTGTGAAGCAATTGAAATTATGTTTCCTTTGCATTGTCAGGAGTAAAAGAAAATGGATATGAGCCCGCCTGGGTAGTGTAGGGGTAGTGTGTCTGCTTCATATTCAATAGGTCGCTAGTTCGAATCTCGCTTAGGGTGAGTTATTCGGAGAAGGTTTTCCCTTATCCTGAGAAGACGAATGTCGAGTAACTTTAAGCTCCATGGTCCCCGAGATCATTTCATCAATTTCATTCATCGTCCGATATGACCAACGAGGTTAAAGGACGTTAAGCACGAGAGAGAGATAGAGAGAGAGAGAGAGAGAGAGAGATGAAACGGCTTCCCATTTGAGAAAAGCTCAATATTTTAAAATTGAAGCTAATAATAAGGGAGTATATCTGAAATGGTTAGTTCTACAAAAACAATGTATATGACATAAATCGTGTGTTTTAGCAAGACCTATATTTTGTGTATAGTAAGTTTTTTGTGTTCTTACGGTTTAACGTTTATTCAAAAGTCTTGAAAACGAAGAGACCTTCAGAGCCTATTCCCAAGCAATTCCGGATGTAATTTTTATTTGTCATATAAATATCTATTCTTAGGGCAGTTTAATACAAATCGTTATAGTTATTTGTTAAGAAAATCGACAATTTCGAAATATATTCCATGTAAATGGTAGTTTAGATTATGGGAATATTTCGTGCCGCTTCCTTGCAAAATATTAAACTTAAATACCAAGTTTTGTATCTAACTGACTTTCCGTTTTTGAGCTATGCTATAGCACAGACTTAGACACAGCACACACTCGGTGGAACCTTTTTGTAAACATGCATCCTTTGGGTTTAGGGGCCCGCAAAACATATTCCTGATAAACTTTCGGGATTGAATTTCGGGCGGAATACAAGACGTTCTCTACCTATGTGCAGTGTACATATAAACTAGAGAAAGTAAAAATGGTACCAGCTAAAACCATATGGTTTGGGAGTGGTCCTATATGAAGAATTTCCGTCAGCCAACAGGTGAATTAAACCACGGAAGGAACTTAGAATGTCGAGATGTTGGTCGTATAAGTGCTCTCCATGGATGAAGCCAGGACGGAAATCGCTGCAGATATTGCAACGAGACAAACTCTTGCTCACGTTCTAGGCCAGGCTGTTTCAACTCTGTTCGTCTGATTCGAAGTACTCAACATCAACACTCTGAACCAGATTGGAGGGGGAACGTGATAGCCAATATACTCCTGACGAATGTCCTAGCACAGGTGTTCGTGCTTGCTTTCACTTCATTCCGACTTAACAACAAATAACTAAATATGCAGTGCTCTAATCCTGATACCTTGTTTTCTATATCAAGTCATACTATCCGCATTTGCTAAACATTTTAATTCTTTTATATCCGTTACATATTTTAATCTAATCATTTTTAAAAATGTAAGTATAAATTTTAAAACTAATCAATTTTAATATGTCACTAGAAACTAGCGATATCCCCTGCTTCTTTTACCTATTATAAGCTTCTGGAAGCCAGAAGTAAATTATTTCTTTTTTTACTTATAATTAAAAAAATCTAATTGTTAATTAAATTACTTACATTAAATCACTCTACAGGTCATTCTCTTCTTCTCTCCTTTCAGCAGAATAATTTACAGAGATTATTCTCTTCTTTTAGTAGATACAGTTTTAAATTAAACTATTTTGTTTTAAAAATTATTCTTAACATGAAATTATTTACACGCTTTTCACAGAACTATCTCCGTTATCTTCCCTCCAGAAGGTTGCCAGCGTCGGGTGCAATATAAGCCGCTTCTTTTTCTTCTTCTGCATCACTGGCATCATTCTCCTCTACTATTGCATTGACAACAGATTTGATTCAATACTCATGCGCATTGCATACTTCAGGCATACCCCTGTGAGTAAGAGAATAACTCGTTGCTCTTTGGCGAGCAATTAAGCTGGAACAGCCTATTTGTCAATATGGTGAGCTCCTCCGTAACACCCGTCATCACCGTTTAGGAACGTGATAGCGTCTGCGCTAGCCGAGAGGGACTATGACATGTTTGAAGAATATACATTTTACTTGTTATTGACAACGCTGTAAATTCCAGGACCATTTCAGCGGTGTCAGAATTTCATCGCGCTGGAGGTGTTTTACACTGCCAGTAAATCGACGGATAAGGGTTATTGCTTTCAAGCACACTTAAGGGACACTGGGAATGAAATTTTGACTGCAATTGGTCCAAAAGTCGAAAATTCCTTTTTTATTACAAATAGTTGTCGGAATATATTAAAAAAAATCAGCATTTAACTGCCCTCCCGTTGCTTTGGCCTCTGCAGTCATTTAAAGATCGTACAATACACCTGCTTCCTAGCATACTGTTTTATTAAACATCGTTTTTCTCAAAACTACATTATCAGACCTTCAAAATGTTCCACGCGTGTAGGTGGTTGTTTAAATACAGCTAAAATTTCCCAAGGATGTGCAGCAGTATATAAAACTTGTCCTAACGGTATAATAACTTTTCAAAAAATATGTTGTAACATACGGTTTTATTGGGAATTGGTTCGATTAAAAAAATAACACTTCATTACATATCAGAACTAAACATGGAAAATAACAGCTTCACATTAAATATTATAGAGTCAGCTCAGGAGTTTTCTGGCTTCCCAATACAGATTACAAATATTTCCTTGCTTCTTTAAATCTTCATCTAGACCTGGGCATACAAGAAGATGGGTTGAATTCATGGTCCTAGCTCTGCAAAGTTAACATTCACCTGTTGGGAGAATCCCTATTCTGTTCAGAAATTCAGCTAAAAGGTTGTTTCAAATGTGGCTACAGCTTCTGTCCTTGGTTTACTGTTGAAGTTTTTCCAGATATCCTGTATGATATACCAATCTTTCTCTGTCGCTTTTTCATTTATATGTATGTCTCATATGTATATCCAAAATCTTTCGGTAGGTGAGTTGCTTTTTAGTGTGTCAGGTGGGAAGGAACTGCTGCCAAATTTTAACTGTGTCGCTTATTTGCGAGTGAGTCGACTGACACATTTTCATCGATACCTAAATGGGGGTACTATGTGTTTAATTCTTGCTGTAAGAAGTTATATGGTTTGTTTTATTTCAGATATTATTCTTGTTTCAGTGTGATGTTTGGTTGTGAAAGCTTGGATAGCAGCTCTAGAAGGTCTCACCGTGGCCGACTGGTTAGACTACTCACCTCTCAGCTAGCGATCCCAAGCGACTGCAAATGAGATTTGTGGTGGACAAAGCGGCGCAGTGGCGGGTTTTCTCCGGGTTCTCCTGCCATCGCTTTCTACCGGTGCTCCATCTTCATTCCATAATTATATCATCCTGCCATCGCCTGCAGTGCCACACGCGGGCGTTAAACACTATAGAAAGAAGCAGCTCTAGACCCAATTAGCATCACAGATTTCGCAAAAACATTGGTTCTGTAGGAACGGTTATTAACTGTTTATTTTATAACTTATATTTCAGCATCAAAATTGGTCATATGATGACCTTCAGCGGTATATTGCGAAAACAATTCTTGCTCCTGCAGTATCGCGACTTGAGACCAATCCATTCTCGTTCTGGGTATTCTTCATTGATCAGTTACTATTGGAGGTGTGTCTTTCTTGCTGATGTCTATTGTCAGGTGGCCTATTATGTTGATGTAATCGAGAGAATTGATTAGGGATACGCCATAATTAATGTCACATAATAATTTATGACAAGCTTCCACAGGTGATGTTTGTGTTTTTAGACAGCCTTGTGAGTGATCCGTTTAGCTCTATGAGATGTCTTAATTTTAATGAGAGTGCTTACTTCACCTAACAGTGTGAAGCAATTAAGGGTCTCAAAAACTGTTCTGCAACTATTAATTTTGAGGCTTCATAGTAACTGTTTATAAACACAATGGTAGTTGGCATAAGTATTGCTGTATTGAATTATAAGTAGGTGGGTAGGTATATAAAACATGTTAGTTGTATTACTATTATTAATTTGTATTTACTAATATTAATCTGTATTACTATTATTAACTGTAAGATTATTATTTTAAGTACATTTTGTGCATTTAACTCTGTCACTGGGCAGTACCCAATTGCAGAGAAAAAACACATATATGCATATATATGATGCATGGATTATTTGTATATAATTGCATGGCTGCAATAGGTGTAGTTTTCACAGCTGTAGTTATAATTTGTAGATCTTAATTGAGAACAATTTCTAAAATATTTATGTTTTGATGCAGTAGAGATCAACATTTCGCTTCCGTAAGTAATGGTGGGTTTCTAGTACGTTTTATAGGTCTGATTTAGTGTATTTTTGTTACAGCCACACTTAGCTCCAGATAACCTCTTCATGATTGGTAATCCTTTTCCAACTTTCTCTTAGACTGCTTGTATATGGTTAGTAAAGTTCAATTTGTTGTTTAATACAATCCCTAAGTATTTTGTGTTATTGAAGAATGTTGGTTTCGATAGACAAATTGAAATCATAATTTTCAAGAGGAAGAGAAAAGAATTGATACACAGTTTTAGATGTATTCGCAATCATCTTGTTCTCAAAATCCCATTTTTGCAATACTTCTGAGGCTCTATTCATTTTATTTTCTAGTTTTTCCTTTGATTTTTGTTAGTTTTCTCATTAGTCCATATTACTGCACACATACACACTTTGTTATTTTCAATTATTTTTAGCGTGTTTATTAATTCATTTATGTATAAATTGAATAGTATACAACTACTGACCGCTCCCTGAGGTAGACCTACTTTACTTTTCGTATAACTTGACTCGGACTCATTCCATCATGTTTTACCGATATTTGTGCCAGCTTAGCTAGGACCGCGCCTGCGGTGCCATAAGTGGTTAAAGTGGACGTTAAACACTACCAAAAAAAAAAAGATTAGCATGTTTCCTCTTATTCCATAAGTCTCCATGGTGTTGAGGAGTTTTCTTCTCCATACTATGTCATAGGTTCCGCAGAAGTCTACGAAAGCAGCTTGTTTACTTTCCTTTTTATTGAAACCTAATTTTATCTCTTATATAAATCTTATAGTTGAATTGGATGTGGACATAGTGGTCCTAAACCCAGCTTCTTCTTCCGCCAGTATTTCTTCAGTTTCAAGGAAATATTGTAATTTACAGGTTATCGTTTGTTCAAATGTCTTTATCAACGTGGTCGATATGATTTGAAATCCTCTGTTGACTTTCCTGGTTTGAAGATTGGTACAATAGTGGTTTTAACCCATCCAGTTGGCAGGCTTATTTTTCTTTCCAAAATGTGTTGTATAATGAGAGGAGGAAGACTCTGGCTTTACTTCCTAATGTTTTAATATTCTGAGAAGATGTTATCTTGATCTTTAGATTAGACATAGCTCTTCAATTTTTTTATAGAATTATATTTTTGTTTTTTTATTTTTCTTTCTCTCTTTTTCTGTTCCTTATTTAGTGTGTATTGTGACAGGTATTGTTAGTTACATGTTTCTGCTATGGTCCTTGGGTTTGTAACTTCTACAATTCTTGTTTTTATAGGTTTACTTATCTTTTTGTCTTCTTGTTGTTAATTGTATTTATTAACCGCTGAGCTTTTGCACCATCAGTTCGATAATCCATCCTACTTAAGAAGTTACGCCATGTCTGGTTTTGGCCTCATTTATCTTTCGTTTCATTACTGTGCTTTCCTTTATCCATTTAATGACATTTTATTTTTCTTCTCTGCCTTTGCTTCTGTTTTCTCTGATTTTACTCTTGCGTCATCTCTAATTTTACTTTGATTCGAGAGATCTATGTTCCAAAAAGGTTAACATAAATTCAGTCTACCTCTCGAAATACTATCTTTCGCACTTAGCCTTAAAATATCAGAGAAGGCCGAGGCAGCTATATAAGGGGAAGTTTGTTTCCAGATCAATAATCATATTCTGAATTTATTCCAATTTATTCCAATTTGCGTCTTTGAAATTCCAAATCACTTTTGTGAACATTAGTGTTCATTAGTTATTTCCAGAGACGTTTAATGCATTCTATGTCCGCTACCAGTATCTCCAACTACAAACTTTTTACATTGGTAGACAATATGTGCTGAACTATGGCTAGACCTGGATTGGTAGACCTTCCAGAATAATGAATGAAAGTTTTGGGATCTTTTTCTTTATGTAGTACGAATAGAGCATTGCAGTCAGCGAAATCTTCAGCTATTAATCCAGTCCGGTTATAATAGAGATATCCCAAATTGGATGATGCAGCATTAAAATCTCCGGCAACAATTGTTTTGTTATTATAAGTACATGTAGGTTCAGATTTTGGGGGTTAGGTAGTCTGTAAACTCCATACACTTTGAGTTTTATTTTCCCATCCATATAATGACTTATACTATTTGAGATGTGTCATACTCATCCATTTCCTTAATCATCTCAAACTTTGAAGTTAGATTGTTCCTAACAGCAACTAATATATCACTGGCTATCTGTCATACATTGTATATTTCTTCATTTTGTAAAATTTGATGTTATCTTTAGTGATGTTAGCTTCTTGGATTGAGAGGATATCTATATTTTCTTCTACAGCTGCTTTTTTACTTTCTGTCGCCTATGATAATGGTAGTCCACCAGCATTTAATTGAAGGATGTTCACATGTTTAGCTCTAATATGGGCAGCTTTTTGTTTATTTCACTCTGTTCTGCAACGATACGCTATTTTTCGTTGACTGTTACTCAATTAGCATCACCCAGGGGCACATGTGACTTGAGGATTGTCACGGACGCGAGTAACCTTGCCCCTCTTTAAAACAATATATTTCTAAGAAAAAATAACTGATTTTAATGGTTAAAATGTATAACTCCTTTAAAGAAAATATATTAATTCAGTAATCAAAGTCATTGAAATATCCCTACTAAAAGTTGTTTTGTGTGGTTCAAAGCTCCAATTCATAAACTCTTAATCACTTTTCTCAAATTTTGAGGTGTGTTGGATATTTGGAGACTGCAACATATTTACATAACAAAATCTGTGAAATAGTTTATATATTCCAAAGATTTATCCGATTTTATTAACATTTAAAACTCGTATTAACATATTAACAAGGCAATCACAGTAAAACCTTTAGAAACATTTATACAGATATATATGTATGTGTATATAAATTTGAAATTTCGCTCCAATGGTCTCTCTGGTATTGTTAAGGTTAATGCTTATCGGTCTAAGCCGGAGTTTGAACCCGCAAACTGGGACCAGAAGGCCAGCGCCTAACCAGTCGAGCTGGTCAGATCAACTGTTTAAAGATGTACCCTGCATCGCCATGGATCACACCATTGCAATTGAAAAGTACCAACCGTCAGATCACATAATAGATCCCACGTTAAGCTTCGAGTTTTATTTAGATCAGGGCCTCTCAGATTACATACATTGGCTAACTGCACGGCGCAAAGTGCAAAAGGTGACTTCGCTAGGTTGACCACAGTGCAAACTAGCATTCCTCAATTTTCAGCAATGGCGTTGTTTCTCTTTTCTTACGTTTGTCACGCTCGCTTCAACTGTCATCCCCTTTCTCGCCTTCTCCGCTGCTTCTTCAACATTTGCCAAATGACAAGCTGGTCTGATGAACTGTCCATGGCACCTCCATGGCACCGTGGGTGGTTCTATTCCGAAGCAATTCCTCCAGTTCTTCAGAATCTGTTCCTCAAAAGACAGGAAAAGATGTCACTCTTGTAGCAATCATACAAATTTTAAGAGACTACCTCTACATAAAGCATTAACTCGTTTCTGCTTCTATCTTTTTATTAACAACTATGTTTGTTTGCTTTACATTTTATTTGCACTTAATGGCGGATTTTGCTATATGTTTATTTGATTATTTGCACTGTTGAATCTTATTATTACTTATTATTGTAATATGTTTCATTATGCTTCTATGTTTTGCATTTTATAATTTTATATTTGTATTCCTTCCCCTTGAAGCAATTCATATTTGGCAGGAACAAATTAGATTAAAAGGAGCACTAAGTAGAGAAAATTCCAAAATGTGACACTTTTAATATTTTAAACCTTATCAATTGGAATGCACCCTTATTTTGATAATAATTATATAATTAGTTTTAGACACAGTACCTATTTATTGGGTAAATGCACTTTAGTAACTGTCAGCTCCATCTGTCACTGTCTATTGTGAATCCTACCAGGGATGGGACTTCGATTCCGTCGATAACTGGATACTCTGGATACTAGATGGTATCGAAGTATGTTTTATGAATTTGAGATGTCTTCTAAAGTGTGAAATTTTTAAATTTTCCATTATTGAAAGCGATTGCGTTTAACTACAAGCTGACGCACTAAATCACTTTTCTGCAATAGCCGGGCTGGTTACTCTCTCTCTCAGCCGTAACATTTCCCTATTCCGATGACCATAATCTGTGTAACACACACATGCTTAGTTTATATATTCAAGACTGCAGAAAAAACAATTGCTAGTATTTTTTCTGTGCATAGAAAACCTTAAAAAGAAAGTCTGCACCAGAAAGTATAACATAAAAAGGGATAAACGGAAATTATTATTATTATTATTATTATTATTATTATTATTATTATTATTATGAACGATATTGTCATCACCATCCTTGACTGGTCATTGGAGATTCATAACTTGTGGAATCATCAAGATAAAAAAAATGGTGCCAATAGCCACCTTTTAGGATAAGCATATAAATACATAACTGGTTGCAGGCGTTTATACACAGAAAACCACAAATACGTACATGATTCAGTGAACAATCTGGCACCTATACAGTTTTTTTTTTAAACTGAGCAACGAGAATTTAATGTGGGTGTTCAAAATTCAGTACTGGTATTGAGTGTCGAATATCGAGAAACAGAATCTCTAAATTCTCCACAGCTTCACAAAATAGAATAACTCCTACATATTTTAGAGCAGTGTGATAAGCCTCAGCCCACCTTTTGGGGTAACTTTTCCTCTACAAGTTGTTATTCCTGTATATATTGTGGGCTCTATGTTCTCAATATATTTGGCCTTTTTCTTTGCAAAATATATGTGTGTTTATTTTCCATATTTCTGTTTTAAACAGCTTTTTCTGTGAACACCTTTCTGACTTGATTTGGACCGCTTTCTCTGAAACTATTGATAACAGAAAAGTTACTTTGAGGACGATAAAGGAAATATATAGATGCTGTTGCAGATCCACTTTGGTGTTATTAAGATGGTTGTTATTATTACATTCTTGCTACTACATATAGTAAGTAGCGGAAATATTGTATTCCATCCAAAAGTTCGATACCGTTTTAGGACTCCCTGAATTAAAAGAATTATAAACTGTCCGTGGATATGTCTGTGTGTGTGCGTGCTTGTTTGCGTAGTGTCTCTTTGTGTGGTGGAAGGCCGCTAACGCCAGATCCCCTCTGGCGTGTTTTAACTTGAAATAGCGCTGTTAAGTTCTGTAACCCTTGTAACGCATGAAGGGATATCGGCGCATGTTAAATACGGGGCAGTTGGGCCACCCGGTATTGGCCCTGAAGAATATTGCAGCTCCAAAATTCTGCTATGCTTTCAAAGTTGCAGAGAGAAATTAGGCGCAAAAAGAAAAGCTGAAATACAATTTTAATGTAAATAGCAGGATGAAATCTAGCAGACAAGATAAATAAGGAGATAAAGGAAACCCTTGTCCATACCAGAGCAACTGTAATCGTTTCTCATGTTTTTTTTTTTTTTTTTTTTTTTTTTTTTTTTTTTTTTTTGTTTTTGTTTTTTTTTCCTCCTTCCTTTTTCTGCTAAATGTTACCTATGGAGTTTACCGTCTGTAAAAGTAGATTTTCATAGTTTTGTTGTGAACACCCTCTTAAGCCCTTTAAGTAGTGAAGTAATTTCTTGGGTGGGAAAAAGCACCTTTCGTCCAAGAAACGGCTCAAGGAAAAACAGCATAGGCTCATTTTCGTACCGCGGCACGTTTAAAATGTGTATTACGATTACATTCTTGCCGAGGAGCTCATCTACCCATAATCCACCTTTGTTATCTCGTGCTGTATTCCCAACCTGCAGGCCTGAACTTAATATTCAGTAGGCAGTGAATGTGGAAACGCCGCATTAACTACCGGTGCTAAACTCAGAGACCTGCTTGCAAATTAACGCCCTTCATAATGACTGCATTCCTTGTCTTCCTGCAAAGAAAGCAAATGGAAAACCTACTTTCATTTTTAACAGGCTTCTGTCTAAAACAAGAGTACTTAAAACCTCTTGTTGGAGAAGATAATGAGACCATTATCCACGGTTGGAGCAGTTTGCATTTTCTTTAATTTGAAGACCATGAATCCATCATCCAAGAGGGAGGCTTACTACAAGCTTAGCCCAGTCCTCTAATGTAGCATGAAAACTGTTCAGATGGTCAAGGGCAAGAGCCTGCATCTCCAGAGACAAAAGAGCAGGAGAAAGCGTGATGAGTTATTGTTAGGACGTCTTCAAACCCTTTGAAAATAGTTTTATCTCACCGTCTTACACGTAAATTACTGTAATGCCTTGTACTTGCAGATATAATATAATATGAATGAATAAGTGTATTTATTGAAACAACAAAATGTATACATTGATCTTCATCAATCGCACGGGTCCAGAGAGTATGTGCTTTTGCAATACACAAAATAGTAAACAATATTAAAAAAAATTAGAAGAGTAAACATGAAACTAATAGGACAAAGATATTCAAATACTGCAGCTTAAATTACAACGCAGAATAAACCGCACTCCGATGAAATAAGGTATCCTGCTATGGTAAACAAATACATGGAAGATATATATATTATCAGTCTTCTCAGATCTCAGCTGTCACGCCTTTAGTAGAAATTTAGCTAGCCCGTCCGAGTTTTCAGTTCCTGCCAGTGTCGTCCAACATGCTTCTAACTCTACATTCGCGGATACTATAATAGTGTGTACGTAATAAACATCTGATGTGTTCCATTTACATGACTTACTCTACCTGTTCTGCAAACAAATTATTCTTACCAAAGATGGTTTATCTACATCGTGCTAATTAAGAAAAACACTAGCAGAAATTGGTATTACTTGCCTCCTTGTAAGTAGAAACGAAATAAGGCAAAACACTAAGCTAAAGCGATATTCAGAACTTCAGAAAGCTGATCGCTTTGTGAAATAGTTGAAATTCAGATCTATTTACTTGACCAGGAGTAAAACAGATGATGACTTCCCGTTTAAGAAAATTTGAAGCATATTAAAATTGAAACACATAAGAGGGAATATCTTGTTATCGGTTATCTGCACAAAAATATATATGACATAAATTGTGCGTTTTAACGACATCTAATTTTTTTATGCATTATGTTTTCTGTATGGCTTATGGTTTACCACTTATACAAAAAAAATTATCCAGAATGAACAGGATTCATAGGCCATTCCAAGAAAATTCAAGATATACATTTCATGACATTCTTATTATATTCTCAGCTTCCCATTCTATACTGGCCGTAAAATACCGATTAATTTTTCTCAGAGGACTCTTTATCAGGCTTGGGGCTTATTTAGGTGCCGTAAATAAACGACACGGAACCAACGGCTTTACTTCCCCTCCAAAGGAGGCCATGCTAAGAATTTTTACGCCGGAAAACATCCATTTTCCTTCGCCGGGTTTGAATGTTAGCTATGCCTTATATTCAATTCAAACCAAAATACCATTAAGCCAATTTAGGAACCAGCACCGCAAATAAATAAGAACTAATTATTTCAAACTCAAACTGCCCCCATGTTATTATGACTTACTCAACTTAATCTCAAATCAAATGGGTACGAAATAAATAGGATAGTATAACATATATAAAATAACTTAAAATTACTAAACCATGCTCACAAATAATTCTGAAACAAGTACAGAAACTTATAAAGGTAGATATATTGCTTTATGTATTATTATTTACTTCAGGATTAGAACTGCTATATTAGGAAATTTTAAGGCCGAATGAAAATTAGACAATAAGTTGTGTATGCTGTCATTACGTCATCCATTTAGTTAAACAAACAGCCTTTAAAATCGAATGAACGAATGCAACCTTTTCACTAATAGTAATTTCTCATTACCGTAAAATGTCAGAATTTCGAAAACATCGGATAGTGCCTGTCACTAAATGTGGTAATATACAGGTTGCGGACAAACAATGTTAGGAAACTAGTAAAGTGGTAAGCTTGTAACGCGGTACAGAACTAGGCGTTTTAAGGGTAGAAGCAGATTTGAAGATGTAGTATAAGGGGACATTTTGGTATTAAAATGGCAACAAAAAATTTGTGATTTTTGGGGAAATTTAGTTATTGTTGGATATTGAATCCTTGATGTATCTAGAATTTATCCATATATTGTTTTTTCTAAGTTCCTGCAGGAATGCTGTTGATTCTTTTACTATTCAAAACAATACACTGAAAAAGTCCTTGTGTTTTCTCCAAGCAATTTTTTTTTAATTTAAGTACTTGACGTTAAAAATGTACATGCTTCCTTTATTATAAAATCAACAGAAAATTTTCACACCAATTATAACTCCTTTTGGCAAAACCTATCCCTATACACATGTTTTACTAATATTGGATTATAAACAGTGAGTTTCCTACTTATAGTAAGTAACGTGTAATTTATCAAGTAATTTAAAATTGTTTGTGCATTAAATAGCCATTTAGCACCATAAATTGCCGGTCCCCATGGCCGCGCTCGCCAAGGTGTCCCGCTTTGGTGCTTCGTAGCGCTGGGGATCGTGGGTTCGAGTCCCACCTTGGGCATGGGTATTATATGTTTGTGTTTATGTGTGTGTTGTAAAAGTAAGAAAACAGTAATCCAGTAATAATACAGAAAAACAAGGTAAAAAAGTAAATAAAAAGTAGGGTATACAGTGCCGGAGTCCCGATCAGACTCCGGTACCGTATTTTAATAAAAAAAAACACAGGCGATGCCTGGTGTGAAAAATGGGCATGATTTAGTTGCAGCGCCAAGTTTTTAAAATCAAGCTATAGATGGAAAACAAACAAAATATTCTAGGAGTATTCCTCAAGCGTATTATAAACAAAAAATTATATGTTTAAAAAATGCTGTAGTAATGGTTAAGATGGTAGATGCCAAAAAGGTCCAAGAAGTTATTGCTCATTGTGGAGGGTAATCTTAAATTGTGGTCATGAACTTACCTGAATAATAAGCTTTAAATTTATTTTGCCCCAAAATAATAAATTTGCACTTCGTGGTAAAATTAATATAATAATAATAATTTACAACTAATTTCTAATGGAAAATGGTGAATTTTTTACCAGGTATGTAAACGGTACATCAGTCTTTATAGTCTAAGTGCTTAAGTCCTTTGTTTAAAATAACTTTTCTGTGAAAACTTTCATTTTATTTCTTTTAAATGTTGAAAAACTGTTAACTCTCAAACATAATAGATTTTTCGAAACCCATGCAATATTTGTTACTAGTTACCTCTACTTTTAACATGCAGATTATCAAACAACTAGTTCGAATATTAATTTTATCAAGTGTCAAGTGTAGACCAATTTTATATCAAATTTGGAAAGTTAAGAACTCATATTTTGAAAAATAATCATTCAAAAGCTTTAAATTACTCCATTTATTACCAGTGCCCCTCTAATGTGCAAAGCTAACTGAAATCTGACTTAATTAAATACCATTATTTGCTACTGAAAATGAAATTAACTCGCACGTGTGTACCGTCATGACAAAACTGTGCCGATGTAATGAGCTGTGTTAAGGTATTGGTAACCCAGTTCCTTCTGCATCCATCGTTCCACCTTGATTGGCATATCCTGTTTTTACGACGGCGGATGTACACCAGAAGCTGGGTCCAAGCCTGTTTTATATTCGTTGTGTAAATATAAACAATAAAACTTTATTAATAATTGTTCTTCCGTAAACTGGAAAAGAAAGGATATGCTTGAAAAGTGCTTCAGGGGAGTCGAAATGTGATGTTCACATATATATGTATTTCCATTTTCATGTTTTAATTCTATATATATCGAATCTCCCACTCATTTTGGTAGGATAATTTTAAATATGTTAAAACTGTTGTTGAAAATAATCCTGCGTATTAGTCTTGTATAACATTTTGAGACACCCGCAATAATAACTTTGTCAATATTAGTGTTAAAGGAGTTTTTTTTGTTTTGTTTATTTCGGTTTTCTTATTTTCTCTACACGTACTATGTACATAGTGTATAGAGAAGGTATTGCATTTCACCCAAAAATTCGATACCGGAATTCCACCGGAAATACATGTTTTGGGTCCCCCTGAATCCAAAAACAGCATTTGCAGAAAAAGGTCCGTGTGTCTGTGTGTGTGTCTGTGTCTGTGGACAGCATAGCTCAGTCGAACTTTTTCGAAAATGTTGACTTTCTTAAAAATGGCTCTAACGATTTTGATTTAAAATACTGCATATTACAGGTATTTACCTGAACAAATAAAATGTATATCTTGAATTTTCTGGGAATAGCCTCTGAAGACTACTTTATTCTGGATCAATTTTACGGAATTTTGCATAGCTGATAAACTGTAAGAGATGGACAAAAACTTACCACACAAATAATATAGAGCACGTTAAAACACACAATTCATGTAACATACATTTTTTTCGTGGAGTTGATCGTTTTTTAGATATACCTTGTTTTTGATTTCAGCTTTGAAGAACTTATAATTTTCTCATACAGGAATTTGTCAACAAAGGAACTTCAGTCACATAGCAACCAGATTTTGACAATCACTTTAACTTATGGTACTCCCTTTTTTCGTTTCTACTTACAAGGAAGCAAGTAATAAGACTATTTCTGCTAATGTTTTCTCGATTAACATGCAGTAGAGAGAAGCATAAGCTTTTTAACAATAATTTGTTACAGAGATGTAGAGAAAGTCATGTGAATGGAACACATCAGATCTTCTTTATTTTGATCGGAAAGTTTTGCTTTGGCTATTTGCAACATTGGCATCGCGCTCATATTGCCTTCATGTGAGAGTTTTGAAATACTGCGAAGTTGTGTTTCGAAAGTTAGGTTACATTTTTTATATGTTAAATTTGAAAGTAGTTTCTAAAGAAGTAAAATTGTCTATACAAACGTCCCATTATCTCAGAAACTATTTGACCCTAAGGACTGAAATGTTTACCACACATTTACACCTAGATATGCTTTATTTTAACGAACAAGTTTTTGTGTGTATGGATTAGTCATGTTTTAAGCAATTTAAAAGCCGTTATTTTCAATAAAATTGTAAGAGCTTTAGTAAAAAAGTCACACATTTCCTTCCAATCAACAGAAGTATTTTAGTTTTCAATAATCAACAATAAAGGTATTGCTGCAATATACCTTGAAAAATGTAGGTGATTATGTTAAATAGTTATTGGGTCAAACTTGAACATTAGCAAGATAGGGCATTTCGACTCCTCTTAAGACGAGAGTTTGCTAATCTCAAAAGAAGTTGTTATACGTTGTGTTTTACCGGCAAACTTCGAGTCACAAAGGACATTTCATAACGGTCTAACATCGACCTCGTAGCTCAGATGGCAGAGCAGCGACACGGGAACTCGAACATTTGAGGTTCAAATCGCGACCAATACACCACATTTTTATTCTGATTCTACCTTTCAATAGTATTTCGAAATTAAGTTTATTTTAATGCATTAAATTATCGGAGGTTTACAAGAAAATGAATATAAAGTAGAGTGACAACCCTCTTCAAGAAATGCAAAATTTTTATTTTTTGCAATGCTATTTCGCTTTACGTGCTTAATTTATAACATGTTACCCAGTTCTTTACCATGATTGTATACTTTTGTTTGTAATATCAAGCTTATTCAGTAACTCCGTTAGGGCATTTATTCCACAATTGACAAATAATTTTCAGTTTGTTGTCTATATCCTCTATTCCTTTCTCTTACATACAAGGTATTAGAGGTTTAAGTGCAGATATTTGTATTGGTAATTAAGAACTGTGTAATCAAAAATATTTGCTTTATTTGCGGACTTAATTTTTTTCTTATGGAGAGCAGTACGTTTTCAGGTTGGTTAGTATCTCCAGGTAGCTGGGGCACACACAAGGTGTACATGTTGAAAGACGTAACCTTTAGTGGGTAGGCCTAACTGTAACGAATATTGTATCGGAACTGAGTTTGAATCATTTCTGCAAGGCCAATTACCCCACACTGCCTAGGCCAGCAGGTCACGTATTAAGGTGTGAAAATGTGGAAGCTAAACAGATAGGATATACGACAGGCGTTGTTCATTTCACCGCGCACTTACACCATGCAAAGCACATAGGTACTAAATGACATGACTGGTTTGTAGTGGAACTCTTAGATGAAGAGAAAAACCTAGTAACACACTGAAGTATATACACATTAAGGTATCATTTATTAAAATATCTATATTTATACCACTAACACCTTGTCTAATAAAGAGTGAAACGTTTACATGGTAATTTCATCCAACTAATCTAAATTGTTTGTCTTTGTATACGCCATTCCTTCGGCCCTGACTCGTGTACTGACCTCTGTTCATTGGTTAGGTTTTAAGTGCCAGACTCTTGACATCAAACCAATAAAAAGGGACAAATTTAGCGAGTGCTTTCTAGCCACTCAGGTAAAGTGCTTCCTTTTCCCAAAGTGTTTGCCGCTCACCCTGTTTAAAAGGACAAGAGGTTAGCTCAAGCGGTTAGGACTGGAAGACAAATGATAAGGGGATTCTGCAAACATTGTTAAAGAAAAAACTAAACGAAATGAAGGGCATAAAGTCATCCAAAGCTGCGATTATGGGTTTTACTTCCATATTTATCGGAATGGAACATGGTTAAGGTTTGTTTGTAAAATAGAGTATAAGGCGAGCAATAACGTGCTGACAAAGGCCCCACCCCCGCTCTAAGAAAAACAGATTTCTACTTTATTTTAATTACGCGTCCTTAAAGATTGCATCAAGGCTATTTTAAGTCAAGCTACTTCTTTTTATATTTATTCTCTGCTTTCATGTTAATTAGTTATCAAACTAATTAGAATTGTTAAATGCAAACGAGTAACCCTTTTCAGCTCCTTCTGCTAATAAAATATACAGGGGAAAGAAATATGTTTATATTGCTTTTTATGGCAACACAACACAACTATTTCCTTGGTAGTGTGTGATATAAGCTAGGCTGCTGCTGCTACCTAATGCTGACGCGAGGGAACTCTGGATCCAAGAGATTTATGTTTATATTACCCGCTATTAAACGTGCCTGTTTTTATAAAGGGAGCGCTGGAATATATCTCTTTCATAACCTCTGCGTTACAGAAGTTGAGGAAATATGTACAAATATATCATGTACATTCTTATCTTATTCAGGTAGGATATTGCATTTTACATGTCCTATACACAGATATAAACGGAAAGTAAAGATGTTATAAAAAATGTAGGTTCACTCGGTTTCTGCCTGATATTGTTATATTCCTATTCAATTAATAATTATGTTATAAAAATGTTTAAAATATGGAGAAATAATCGCATTAAACGATGTCTCATTTCGTAATCGGCTTATCCTCCCCGAATTTGAAGGACTGACACCCCCTGGGACTTACAAGCCCATGCGTAGGGGTCAAAAACCTGTAGGTGAGCCTACGGCACGAAACTACACCATGGAGAACCTGTTACGAGGGGTCGGCCCGTAGCCAGACATGAGCATGAGGAAGTGGATGATATGAAATATAAGCGATTGGAAATGTGATGATGGAGTTATTGGTGTAATGAGTGACGGGGGAAACCGGAGACCCGGAGAAAACCCGCCTAGTCACCGCATCGTCCACCACGAATCCCACATACGGGCGCTTGGGATCGAAACCGGGCCACCTAGATGGGAGGTGAGCTATCTAACCACTCACCCACGGCACCGCCTAATAAACAATGTCATGTATTAAAATCAACGGTTATATAAAAATGCATAACTTATAATTGCAGATCGTATTTAAGGTACGTAAAGACGGAAACTCGTTGCACATTTACCTGTAGACACACGAAGCACGTGCTATACGAACCAATTTTTGAGCAACGAAGACAAAACAGCAGTAGTAGTCGTGTGAGCGGACAGTGAGTGTACCTTGGTCTCTAATATCAATTTCCCTAATACTGTTAGCTTGTAATCCCTCAACCATTAGTCTGCGCTCTGTGGTTGTAGTTATGTTGTAGATAAATCATTATTCATGTTAAACAATAACAAGTTACAATTTTGTTCCTAGGTGGAAGTCATTCGTTAAAGGCAAATTACGAAGGAAATAGCAAATAGTTCAAAGTCGAATGGCAAGTCGAATTACATTTCGCAAAGCTAAGTAAACTAGAAATACATTAGTTCAGAGCCAGTTCATGGAATGCATATGTTTTGAAATCCTCAATGTTGCTTAACGGCATTTGAAATAGCACGTTCACCAGCTCCAGGAATTAGTCAGGAACAAGAGTTCTCAAAAGCAAGCAGTCAAAAAATAAAAAATTGTGTCAGAGATGTGATACAAATCTGATCTTCAACAGAATATTGCGCTTATAATCAGACTTGTAGTATTTCATACCGAGATGAAGGGGGAAGCATTGCGTCCAGAAGCCTTCATGACCGACCGCGTGTGTAAGCTACCAATGGGGTATACGTACCGCAGTTAACTTGTCTCAACAGACCCAAAATTACGAGCACGCATACTCTGCCTAAAATAGACTGCTTTGTGCTTATCCAAATAGTTGATGTAACACCTAATCAGAGAAAGGTCTGGAACCAATTAATGGTCACTGAGAATGAAGTTTCAAATTGCTATATTTATTTATGGATTTTTCTGAACCATTTACTGTACTGCATTCCTATTGTGTTAATATATGAATCTCCATTCCAAATGAATAAATACTTTGCAAAATATACATAGTTTCATATAATTTACGATGTAAATATATTGAAAATTCAAAATGTGCCACGCGCTTGAAAATTTGAGCAAACTAGGTGGCAGCTTTTGAGTTAGTGGTTTAAACTACTCACGAAAACGTAACCCGGTGATGTTTCAATACCTGTTATTACTGAACTATGATAATTGTTTTAAAAGGTAAACAAATTTTAAACTCTGAAATTAATCAATTTTTCATCTATAATTTTTAAAAGTTAATATTGGCATTAATAAGTTTTTTTCGGCTGTGATATTACAATACAAACTTTTGCATATTGTATGACATTTTAGATGCTTAGGAACAAAAACTGGGATGCATAGAATACTTTTAAATTAGTATGCAAGGAAACAGGTGTATTGTAAGAACTTTAAATGACTGTAGAGCCAGAAGCAAAAAATGAGCTAAATGTGAATATCCAAACGTTCCAAAAACTATTTGCTCTAACAAAAGCGATTTTAGAATGTTTGACTAATTGTTGTCAAAATATTACTCCCAGTGTCCCTTAAGTTACTGCAGCTAAGATAAAATAGAAAAGTGGCCCAACTGCGCCATGTTTTACCACGCAGATATCTCTTCGAGCGTTAAAAGAGTTGCAGAACTAAACGGGGCTATTTCAAGTTAAACCCGGAAAGTGGAGAACTGGTGATAGGGACCTTCGTTTTGCCTCTTTAAATAAGCGCAACATACTCAACGTCTCCGCTGATAAGCAAAAGAGGTAAAACAAAAGTCGTTCAATCTGTTTCCCACTTTACTGGTTTCTAATTGAAATAACCTCGTTGGGTTTTGCATGATAAAAGGATATCTGCAGATTTCAAATACGGGACTGTTGAGCAAACTGGTCTAGTATAAGCAATTACAAGACCCTGGGAATAAATTGCGTTTGAAAAACTCCTGTTTAAACATGGACAGAAGTTTACCTTATATAATTCCATATAAAATATGGATATTTATGCAACTTTAATATAGAACTTGATGTATTACTACTTTCTCCAAAATTGGGATACAGATACTTTGCCGAAAATACATGTTTTGAGGTCCCTGGATCCTTAAGATCATTTTTAGGAAAAGGCGCATGTGTGTGTTTCTCTCTCTGACTGTCCGTCTCTGTGTATGTGTATGTCTGTCTGTCTGTATAAGAACAGCTCATACCCACAAGGAAAGCTCCAAAAGAAAAAGTTCATGTGAGACCAAACTTTGTATTTAAGTTCAGTATCTTCCAAGGATACGAAGCGTAGATTTTCAAGAAAATCTTCCACTTAAAGCTACCTTCACATGGAAAAAGTTTCGAAAATTTTGGTTTTCTCTAAAATGTCTCTAACGATTTTCATTAAAATTAAGCATATTAAGCATATTTACGTTACAAATAAAATGTATATCTTGAATTTTCTGGGAATAGCCTAAAGTCCTCTTCATTATGGGTGATTTTTTTCATAACTGGTATACCATAATAGATAGACAAAAACTTACTACACAAAAATGTATATCTATTCAAACTACGCAGTTATGTTCTATACATTTTTGTTGTGAAGCTGTTTCCGAGATATTCATTGTTATTGATTTTTATTTTATAGAATATTTGAAACTAGAAGTCGTCCGTGTTTCCTTTTTTTTACTCCTGGCCTTGCAATTAGAAAGGAATTTAAACATCTATCGCATAGCGACTACCTTTAAAACATTTGTCTATCGCTTTAGCCTAGCGTATTCTCTTAGTTCCCTTCTGATTATAAGGAACTCAGTAATAAGCAATGTATATCTTGAATAGAATGAAATAGAAACAACAAGTTTGTTTGCAGAACAGGTAGAGAAAGTAATTTAAATGGAACACAACAGATTTGTTTATTAACTTTGATTAATAGATCACAATACATTTTTCTAGACAGGCCACATGACTGAATAAAGTAAAGGCGCATCTGGGTTAGTGTCTCGGCTGTTAGTGTCATAAAACTCTTTTTAGGCTTTCTGGTTAAACGGCATCTTGCCGATTGAGATGCCGACGAGGTAACGTGGACAACTCGCCTTCGTCAATCTCCGGTCACAGCCCCTTCTGATCCATAGGGTCTTCGTGATTTTCCCGTAGTTGTCAGGTGAATGCTGTGGATTTTTCGTCTACTACGATTTTATTTCCATCATATCTCCTTTATTCCGTTTCCTTCCCATCTTTTAGGTTCCGTGGTGTGTGACAGTACGGCCAGATGGCGAGGATGCACGTTCAATGGAAATTGAGTTTTATTTATGGACGTTCTCTATCTGCTGCGTTTCTCAGCATGTCATTCTTTATTGGTCATAAAATGCTATTATTTTGCACAGAAGCCTCTTTATGACGGTTGAGGTTTTTTTACTTGCCGTAAATATGCTACACAGGACCAAGAACTTTATTTCCCTACCAAAGGAAACTATGCTAAGGGTTTTTACGCCGGAAAAAAATCCATCGCCCTCCGCCGAGTTTGAAGTCGCAACCTTGGAAACCAAAAGTTAGAGGACGATTTTCAATAGAAGTGTTACCTCTCGTGGACACCAGGTGGCTGCCAGATCAATGGGTCCCGCCATAGGGACATTGGAAACTTTAAGGACCTCCGCGCGTCTCTTGTGACCTGTCTGCCTGCGGCCTGTAGCCTTTATGTCTTCTTCACCCACCCCTTGCTCTTGGGGAGTGTTAACCATAATAGATCTACATAGGTCGCAGTGCGTGAAGAGTCCCTCTCCGTTGTTTAACTTTACATAGCATCTCCTTGCATAATATTAAAGTACCCCTCAACAGATGCTGGGATCGCTTTACTAAAAGTTATTGACGGGATTTTGTGACAGTTTGCCTGTTTTAACAATGTTTGTAATAACTTGCTTAAAATGTTCAGTATGCGATATAAACAACTACAAAACAAATTGCACATCTATTTCAAAACATTACCGTTAATTTGAGTATGAAGGTAACAAAATTGTTGTATATCAGCAACTCTCCACCTTTTAAGTATAATTTAATGCCCTAAATGACAAACCACATATTTTGAGTTTTTGTATCTCTAAAATGCAATTACCTTCAAAGTCGGTCAACAAATAAGTGAAAAATAATGGTTTTGAAACATAGTGGGCGTCTATTTTAAGATTTTTCGTTCCTTTCTGTTAGTGTAATAAGAGACTGCCGTCTCTCATACGCGTTTTCCTCATAATGGGATACTGTAAGGCATTTTTCTATTTAAGGATATTGCTGCTAATAGTATTACTAGGGCTGTTGAGGGATGAAGTGGTGTATTTGCCCCAAAATCTATTACTTACTCTATGTGTACCATGTACATAACGTATAGAGAAGTTATTGTATTCCACCCACAGATTCGATACTGAGATTTCACCGATAGTACATTTTTTGGGTCCCCCTGAATCCAAAAAAAGCATTTTTGGAACAAGGTCCGTATGTGTGCGTGTTTGTGTGTCTGTGGACAGCATAGCTTAAAAACGAAAACACCGTTAAATACCAAACTTGGTATTTAAATTTGGTGTCTTCCAATGATGCGACACAAAGATTTTCAAGAATATCCCCAACCCCAAACTACCCTTTACACGGGAAAAAATCGAAAATTTTGATTTTATCAAAAATGGCTCCTACGATTTTGATTAATTAGCTTATATTTGAGATATTTACATGCCAAATAAAATGTATATCTTGAATTTTCTGGGAATATACTCTAAAGACCTCTTTATTCTGGATGATTTTTATTAAACTTTGCATAGCTGGTAAACCGTAAGAGATAGACAAAACTTGCTGCACAAAAACTGTAGATCACGATAAAACACACAATTTATGTCATTTACATTTTTTTCGTGGAGGTGATCATTTTTTAGATATTGCACCTTATAGGTTTCATCTTTAAATACCTTATATTTTTCTCATGCAGGAATTTGTCAACACCTGTCCATAGAAACAAAGGAACTTCAGTCACATAACAACCATCATTTGCCTATCTCTTTAACCTGTGGTACTCCCTTATTTTCCTTTTCCTTTTACTTTCAAGGTAGCAAGTAATAAGACTAATTTTGCTAATTTTTTTTTTTTTTCGATTAGAATGAAGTAAATTGAAGCATGAGCTTTTTAACAATAACTTTTTGCAGAGATGTAGAGAAATTCATGTGAATGGAACACATCAGATTTTTTCGTCTTATACTCTATGTGTTTCAACACTTCTGTGTAAAATATCTTCACTGGCATTGATTTTGTGATGGCCGTATGGCGGCAGCACATGTCGGATATCAGTGCAGGGATCGCTAAGCGCCGTCTGAGATATAGTGCATACTCGCTATCAAAACACAGGCGTATTTAAACAGATTTGTTACTCGAGTGGCGATGCCGTGGTCGAGTGGTTAGACCGCTGGCCTCACTAGGTGGCCCGTATTCGATCCCAAGCACCCGTATGTGGGATTTTTGGTGGACGGAGTGGCGTCTGGAGGTGTTTTCTCCGGGTCCTCCGGTTTTTCCGCCACTCATTCCACCAATTGCTCCTTTTTATATTTCCTTTTTTTTATCTTTTTTTTTTTTTAGTTCATCGTTTTGACTTGTCCATTTAGATTTTCTGCTTTTTACGAATTTGCAGTGTAATATTTTATATAATTTTCAAGAAAAATCATGCAATTTAAATTAATTTTATACACAGCTTGTGTGAAATAAAATAAATAAATTAAATGTTAAATTTATTCTGAAGTAATTTATACAAAATTTATACTGATGCATACCCAGAGTGCTGAAAAGCAAAAGTAGAATATTAAGTTAAATAATGAAAGTTCATTAATCAGTAACATTCTTTAATGAAATCGCAGAATATCCATCAACACCTTTCCTATCATCCACTTCGCTTGCATTTCATAACATCCACTTCCTCACGCTCATGCCTGGACCATTCGTTCCAGGTTCTCCATTTTGAGGTTTCGTGCCGTTGGCTCCCCGACAGATTTTTCTAAGCGCTAGTCGTCCGCTTGTAAGTCCTAGGGGCGTGTCAGTCCTAAATATGGGGAAGGTAAGCCCACTACGGAGTGTCACTCGAATAATTGTCATCTGCATTACCATCTTTGAAGAAAATCGTCTGCGAAATTCTTTAAAACACTTCACAAAAAATTGTAAACATTTAATAAAAGAAAAAGAAAGATGTGTCGTCTTCCATTCACATAACTCTCTCTACCTGTTCAAGAAACAAACTGTTCTTACAAAAGGTATTCTTTTATTTACATCGTGCTAATCGAGATAAACATTAGCAGAACTGGCCTTACTACTTGCTTTCTTGTAAGTAGAAGTGAAAAAAGGGAATACACTATGGCAACTTCTTACAGACAGTATTCGTGACGCATTCTTGGGAGATTGTCTTCGTAGTCGGCATACGCTCCCCGTATTTAGGACTGACATCAGCCTGGGACTTACCCTAGGAGGTCAGAAGCCTGTCGGGGAGCGAATGGCACAAACCACAGAATGAAGAACCTAGAACAACTGGTCGGCCAGGCATGAGCGTGAGGAAGTGGATGATATGAAATACAAGTGAAATGGATGATAGGAAATGTGATGGTGGAGCAAATGGTGAAATTGGTCGGGGGGGGCTGAGGACCCAGAGAAAACCCGCCGAGGTATCATTTCGTCACCGCTAATCCCACATTTGTGCGCTTGGAATCGAACCTGGGCCGCCCAGGTGGAAGGTGAGCGGTCTAACCACTCTGCCATGGCGTCGCCTTTCATGGAGGCTCTGAGCTTTAATACCAAGTTCGGTACTTATGCGACTTTTCATTTTTGAGCTATGCTGTTCACAGACAAATTCATAACTTATCAAATTTCACCAGATTCATTATCTAAACAGTCGTATAAATGTGCAGAACAAAACTTCCCCTAAAATATGGGCTAAGCTTTACCTTTACTCCAAAGCGTGTGTAAAGGTTGGGAGTTTCATTGCTCGAAAGATCAATCTCCACTTTTTTGCAAAACTGAGACATTGGCACCACTGGATTGTGTTACTAGCTCTCTACTGAAGCGTAGTGCCTGTTGTGAACAAAATCCCATCTGTTCAATGCAATGAAATCAAATGTTGAACTCAAGCAGGACAATCTCTACCATTTGTTGGAATCAAGAAGGGCAATCTCCACAACTACCTATAGGCTGTTACCATTTTGGTCACGTGACTGGCAGCAATATGACTGCAGTGCTGGAAATAATAGTGTGTGTTCTGCTCAAGTGAGCTACTTTATCAAATGGTGAATTATGTTAGAGATATTTTCAGGTTTTAGAACTGTGTGCAGTATCATCATATATTATATTATAAAGACAAGCGCTAGTTTTCTAGCTCTGTGATGGATAAGGTACTTCAAAATGCGACACAAAGCTAGGAAACGGGACCGCGAGGCAATGAAATGGAAATCAGTTGTTGCTAAAAGGTTGAGATAATTGTTGTATTCTCTCAGTAATTAATTTTATATCAAGCCGATTTTTTTTATTAATGTACTTTGTTGTTTATTTATAAATTTTGAACACAAATTTATCATCACTTTTGTAGTAAAGTGTATTATGAAAAGAACCTTCTTTTAATAGTTGCGCAAAAGTTCTAAGCAATTTAATTTCCGCATTTCATTGTTCTAGTTAATGTCTTAAAGCTAATATTTTCAAGATAGGTAACAAAACTGCAATTATTTAAAATATTGTTGTCACTCTTAGTTACCTAACTCTCAATGGGGAACAGTTTCATAGATGTTTTCATTTAGTTTTTTTTGTTTTCCTTGCAGTTTAGATAAGAGCCTGTCCACTTTTCTAAGAGTATTAAGTAGTCTACTTTATATTACCTATCATTATTGACCATGTATTTCAATGCAAAATAATGATTAACTTAACTGATGTTTCTAGTTTTACTAAAATAAATGCTCAAGTACAACAATCCCTTCTTTTATTCACAGAATAAGCCATCTCCAAGCATGTTGGCATCAAATGGAGCAAACTCCACAAAAAATCCTAAGGTGTGAATCAAAATGGACATCTCAAAATCTAGGCTAAAATATCTAAGGAATTATTAATCTAATGTTATGTTCCTTTAGTTACTTATATTAGAATCGCCTGATGAATATAAAGACAACCTCAAGAAGAAAAAGCTGTAACAGAAATTGGGTTCTACTGAAAAATTTAGGCAGGTAGAGATTCCTCTTTCTGATACTAATAGCCACATATTTAAAATGTGTGTATTGTCTAACTCCTGTTTTCAATTTTAAAACGTACAACATTAAAGAGGAAATTGTAACCATTAAGAACACAAAAAATAAAATAAACATGTTTTTTTTCTTTTAGTTTTCGCAAATCTGTCTTAAAATATGGAAATGCATGCCTAAAACTTGCCCAAAAATTGAGGAAATGTTTTAATTTATATATTTTAATAATTAAAAAATATGTATTAAAACTTTAAGAAAATTTATGGGTTTTCCACTTGGTGCATTTGAACTACCAACTGACTGAAACTATACATGGATTAGCGCATGCTTATTCATAGGAACCCCGATCTTCAATTTTTTTTTCTCGCAAAATTGTTTTCAAGAAATTTTCTATACCCTAAGCACTCCATGCGATAAAATATTTTACTGATTTATTTTTAAAGTTTTGTCCTGTCTCTGAAAAATGCATTTAGAAAAATTAGTATAATACTGAAATTTAGAAATAAATTATTCTATTTCGAAAAATTAGGTTTTGCAGAATACAAAAAGTAATAATTTCCTATGGCAATTGGGATATATACAAAATTACATGTGATGGGTATATTTTTAAACGCATTTACTCTAAAAATTCAATTTTTGAATTGAATATTTTTAAATATACATTTTTGTCACAACAATAAATTTAGACCGCAAACATCTTCATCATCTACTTCTGTCAACTCTCCACGTAAGCAGCGCTCTCAAGACAGCACCTGGTGTCAGATGCCCGTTGAGGAGCACAAAGGGACTCAGTATCAGAGAAACCAGGAGGGGTGAACAGCCGGACTCCCGGAATGGACGTCGGGAAGAGGAAGATGACGGTCAAAAGAATGGAAGGAAAGTTGATAATGGAGCAGCCGGTGGAAAGAATGGCGGAGGAAACCGGAGAACCCGGAGATAACTCGCCCATATGTCGTTTTGTCCAACACAAATCCCATATGCGGTCTCTTAAGATCGAACTCGGAACGCCTTGGTCAGAGGCAAATGGTAGGCCGTAAACATTTTAATTTAAATAACCAATAAAAGCTAGAAATTTATTGAAATTTATTTATGGACACTCTTTAACTGCTGTGGTTCTCAGCGTTCTAATTTATATTTGGGCGTGCAATACCGTTTAATTTTGTTCAGAGGCCTCTTTATCAGGCTTTTTTTTTTTTAAATACGGTACCGGAGTTTGATCGGGCCTCCGGCACTGTACACCCTACTTTTATTCACCTTGTTTTTCTGTATTATTACTGGATTGCGGTTTTCTTACAACACACACATAAACACAAACATATAACACCCATGCCCAAGGCGGGACTCGAACACACGATCTCCAGCGCTACGAAGCACCAAAGCGGGACGCCTTGGCGAGCGCGGCCATGGGGACCGGCTGGCTTGAGGTTCTTATACGTGTCGTAAATCTATGATGGAGCACCGGCTTTACTTCTCCTCCTAAAGGGAAGACAGTTCTCGAAAGAGCCATGCTAAGGATTTTTACACCCGAAAAAAATCCATCGCTCTCCGCCGGTTCGTACCGGAGACCCTGTGAACCAGTCTAACATGCTACCTCCACACCACGCAGGACGACATGCAAGCTAGAATCTTGGAATATGACGAAAATAATATCACTATTATTGTGTATAATAGCTTGTATAAATGTCAACAAGACCATGTCCCACATCTGTGGACCTTTCCAGACTTCACAATGCATTACCTGAAAAGGGATACGCAAAATAGCATTAGTAAATACGCGAGAAACACCGAACTGAAAAGCGTGGGATGAAAGAAAAAGCAAGAATAAGCGAGAGTAACAAAAATAAGAAAACCAATTCTTTGTTGGTTGCTTGTGTTTGTAAGTCTTGTTTGTTCCATGAACACGCCATTCTTCAACATTCACGTTTCGCCCTAAGTCTGAAGGAGTATGTAATTTGCCTCCCACTGTCCCGTATTGCCCGCCGGTAAGTTCTGCTCCCACTACATTACAGTAGCGTTAATATTCACGTATAACAACAAGAAATTCCCACACCCCTGCGGGAGGGTTCAGACTTCGTGCTGAACTCGTCTGCCAGATAATGGCATAGTCTCGTCAGCCGCCAGCTATAACATTATATGGGAGCTAATTTCCTCAGCACTCATTTTATGTCATTAGGCTGATGATGCCGGGTCGTATGATAATGAACTGAAAACTGGCCCATGGCAAGGTTCGCGAGGACAGATGTTTCAGCCACCTTCAAGTTGATTGTTCGCATGAGAGGCTGTCATCCGCCATCACCTGCTTGCAATGGAATGCAGTTCGGACCGTCCCATACATAATAACACTTCTATTAATGCCTTCCGATAAAAAATTAGATAGTACGGGCGCCATCTAATTTGAACAACTGTGCACTAGCATACCGGAATATTAATTGAATCGGTCATTGTTGAAGGTGACCCAAGTCCAGAGGGGGAGGGGGAAACATAAAAAGTCCTCGGCCTCATCCATAGCTAATTGAAACGGAGGAAGATTCCAGCTTAATGCATTCTTGACGCACATATATGAAGCCCTTGGTCTTCCACTTCCATGACAAATTTACTGTGTGGTCCAGTGTGATACCACATGGGTTTAATATACCTATTCTTTTCATTCTTATGCAAGAGAATCTCTTTATGTAACAAATCTGAAATGTTCACATGACTTTCTCTACCTGTTCTGCCAACTAATGATAGTTACATAGGATTTTTCTTCTATCTGCTTCATGCTGATCGTGATAAACATTAACAGAAATTGTCTGATTAATTGCTGCCTTGCAAGCAGAACGGGGATTAAGGGAAGCCATTAGGCTAAAGCAATAGCTAAATCTTTCAAAAGTTGGTCCATATGTGATACAATTGAAATTTGGGAAGACGTAAGACAAAAGAGGTATAAAACTGTCGACTTCCCGTTTGAAAAAAATTCCAAGTTTTTGAAAACTGAAACCAATAACAAGGAATATTTGGGAAATTGTCTGCATGCAAAAAAGAGTGTATGGGACACAAATTGCGTGTTTTAACGAGATCTACATGTTTTGTGCAGTTAGGTTTTATATATTTCTTACGGTTTAACATTTATACAAAAGTCATCCAGAATCAAAAGTCTATTACCCGAAAGTTCAAGAAATATACTTCGTTTGGCATGCAAATATCTTAAGCATGGTACTAATCAAAATCGTTACTGCCATATCTGAGAAAATAAATTTTTCGAGAAATCTTCAATGTAAAGGATAATTTGGAGTAGGGAATCTTCCTGAAAATCTTCGCATCCATGGTGTTTAACCAAATTTTCGTTTTTGAGTTATGGTGTTCACAAACACACACACACGGACAGACGCACTATTTTATAATCTTTCTTTTATTCAGGGAGTCTTAAAATATATATATTTCCAGTGAAATCTTGGTACCGAATTTTTGAGTGGAATATAATGTCCTTTCTACCTACTATGTACATTCTGCATACGTCGCCGAGAAAGTAAAAACGATATATTTTAATTTAAACCTTTTCTCTGCAGCAAAGACAAATCTGGTGCGTTCAATTCGTCTCACGTTTTGTACTCATTCTTATAAAAGCTTATTCTCCTATCTAATTAATTTTATCTCGATTAACATGAACTTAAATGGTACGCAGAAAGGAAATATTCATTTAAGAGGCGCAGGGGATCGTGGGTTTTGCCTTGGGCATGAGTGTTTGTGTGTTTGTGAATGTGTACATGTGTATTTACCATAAAACGGTACACATAGGAAATCTAGGGGAAAAAGGAAGAAAAAAATAGGAATAAGAAAAAGGTACACAGTGCCGGAGTCCCGCCCATACCCCGGAACTGTGTTTAAAAAGAAAAAGTTACGCCACAGCTGGGGAACCTGCGAAAGCTACGGGGAACTGTAACATCGGCGATTTTTCAATCGCCATCTTCTCAAAAGACAAACTTTAACTGCGGTATGTCAAATATATTAAATATATTGAAATGTATATTCAAGATGTATACATGGCAAATAAAATTCATATCCTGAATTTCTTGGGGATGTTCTTCATTCTGAATGACGTTTGCATAACTGAAAACCGTAAGAGATAGATAACTTATTACATGAAAAACATAATCTGGTTAAATTACACACTTTATGTTACATGCATTTTTGTAGAGCTAACCATTATTGGTTTTAATTTTAAAATATTCCAATTTTTCTCATACGGGAAGCCCTTGCCCGTGTCATATCTCCTGGACATGGAAAGAGAACCAAATTTCAAGGACAACGGCATAGTGACAGATTTTAAAATATTTGACTCTCACTTCAGCCTAGTTTATTCCTTTATTTGCCTTCTACTTACAATCAACTATGTAATAATACCATTTCTGATATTATTTATCTAGATTAGCACTATTTACATAAAGGAATAATCTTTTGTTAGCATAATTTGTTAGCAGAACAGATAAAGTATAACATGAATAGGACACACGAGGTTTCTTTTAAATATAAATATAATAAAGTATAATCTCTAAAATGGACGGAATGTTAATGCCAAATTACTGCAACCAGCAGCAAAACTGTACCCAGAGTTTTCAAATGCGCCTACACTGGAGAGTAACGATAGGAGTTGCCAAAAATAATTAGAGCGAAATCTACTTAATAATCGTATATCATTATTCGTGAGAACAAAATTTATTGGTCAATGTGTATTAATTTATCAAGGTAGACATTTCCTTACTGGTGTTACAGAGCTAGGCTATATCTGAAGTAGAAACCGGTATGTAATAAGGCGTTCATCGATAGAGCCGTTGCCATGTGGCGGTTATCAAACGTGTACCCTACCCTACATTAATCAGCTCAACCGGTTCACTCAAGAACAAATAAGAGGCTTGTCTAAATCTGAAACGCATTTATAAAGCAAAAACTTCTCTAGAAACTAAAATGTGTTAGCATCTAAAATACTACTCTATATGGATGAGATTTTTACGGTAGATCACTGTTAAAACGAGAAAAATGTCACTGTTTTACACTAGAGAAAGAAAATAAGAAGCAAGTGAACAGCACAGCAAATTTTGATAAATGACGCCAGCATAAAGTACAAACTATAATCCTTATATCCTTACATCACTCAACAATTCAAATAGCACAATATGAGCACGGAAATCGGATCATATAATCAGGCATTTAAGGTTGTCTAAATCTGAAAAGCATTGATAAAAAAAAATTCACTAGAAACTCATATGTGTTAGTATCTAAAATGCTACGCTATATGAAACAGATTTGATTAGGTAGACTATTATTGCTACTTTAAAACAAGAAAAATGCCAAATAACGACATTACTGTTCCACACTAGAAGACGTAAATAAGAAACAGATGAAGTGCACAGCAAATTTTAATAAATGACGCCTGCATTAGATACAAACTATAATCCTTATATCTGTACATTGCTCAAAAGTTCATACACTGTGAGCAATGGACCATATAGTCAGTAAGTTAAGTTTGTATTGCAATTATGAGAACCTTCCACTGCAAGCGTCGTTTGTACCCCACCTCTTGCATAATTCTAGTCACATGATTGACAAGTTATTTTCTTCTTGCTACTGGAAATCCCTATAAGTTAAAATTGATGATACAATAAATATTTATTTGATGTTATTTTTGGTAGTAGAACCACATCAATATCATTATGGAATAAATAATAGTAATTATAATAATAGTTGTGGTCGTGTAACCATAAATTAAACAATGGGCAGCAAGGTGGACGCACTTTTTTGGTCCTGCACACACAGAAATCAATTGGTGTCTTGATAAGGCTTAACACAGATGGCAAACTTATCGGCGGTCTTAAAAGAAACATAATGGCTGCAGAAATTGCATTTTAACACTAGCCCTTTACGTAAAATACCACAGCCAAAATCTCGTAGGATTATCACAAATAAAATTCAAACACTGGGACCCAAGCCTCAAATACAGGTTATCCAGAGAATATACAGCACATCTTAAGAGTACATATATATCGTTAAGAAGAAACTGCATTGAGTTTTATTTATGGACTCTCCTTAACCGCTGCGGCTCTTAGCGTCCCATTCTACCTTGGACATGAAAGACCGCTTAATTTTGCTCAGGCTTGAGGTTCTTTTACGTGTCGTAAATCTACGATACGGGACCAACGGCTTTACTTCCCTTCCGAAGGAAGCCATGCTAAGGATCTTTACACCCGAAAAAAAAAGCCATCGCCCTCCACAGGGTTTGAACCCGCAACCTTGGAAACCATGGGCTAGTATGTTACCCTCGACTATGGAGGATGACAGCGTTTGGAATAACTAGATATACATCGCCCATAAGGGTTAAAAAGTAGATGTACGCTAACCTTACATGCCGTCTTTTTTTTTTTTTTCTTTCCCCCCCTCCAAGAAAATTTCCTTTTAATGCTTTACTGGCTGAGGGATATTTGCTATAAGTATTTAACCTCTATTCGTCCAGGTTGTGAGATCCAACTATTCACAGTAACTCAATTTCAATACTTCTGATTCTGAAGTATGTGTAATTGTTGTGACCGTTTGCAGGTAAACATATGGTACACCTACAACATTAATGGGTGCAACATCCTCGCTAACAACGAGTGCAGAAAAAACAATACCTATAGGCGTTTGCTCGAAATTTTGTGCACAAACTTATGGGATCCCAGTTAGAAGAAAAGTATGGTTTACTTTCTCTTGCCCCGTATGTACAATGTACATAGGGATAGAGAAGTATTGCATTCCACCCAAAAATTCGATGTCGAGATTTCACCGGAAATATATGTTTTAGGACTCCCTGAATCCAAAAAAAGCATTTCCAGAAAAAGGTCCGTGTGTGTGTGTCCGTGTCCGTGTGTCCGTGTGTTTGTGAACACGATACTCAAAAACGAAAAGTAGCTAAAATACCAAACTTGGTATTTAAGTTCAGTATCTTCCAGGGATGCGACACGAAGATTTTGAGAAAAATCCCCCCAACCCAAACTACCCTTTACATGGAACTTTTTTCGAAAATTTTGATTTTCTTAAAAATGGCCCTAACGATTTTGATTAAAATATCGTATATTAAAGATATGTATCTGACAAATAAAATGTATATCTTCAATTTTCTGGAAATAGCTTCCAAAGACCTGTTTATTCTGGATGAATTTTGCTTAATTTGGCATAACTAATAAACCGTAAGAGATAGACAAAAACTTACTATACAAAAATGTAGGCCTTGTTAAAATACACAATATACGTCATCTACATTTTTTTCGTGGAGCTTACCGTTTTCGAGGTATTCATTGTTATTAGCTTCAGTTGTAAAGTACTTATAGTTTTCTCAGACGGGAGTGTCCGTTTTCTTTTGTTTTACTCCTGGCCAAGAAAAGAAGCCATTTGTAATGACAATCGCATAACGACAGCTTTTAAAACATTTGTCTATCGATTTAGCCTAGTGTATTCCCTTATTTTCTTCCTGCTTATAAGGAACTAAGTAATAAGAACATTGTGCTGAATACCTCGATTAACAAGGTGCAGAAAGAAGAATAATCTTATGTAAGAAGTTTGTAGAACGGCTAGAGAAAGTTATGTGAGTGTGACACATCAGATTTTTTTCTATTGCAATAGCACACATTTTGTGCGCTAGATATGCATTACTCGTACCTTCAGAGGACATAAATCTGAAGCAAGAAACTTCTTGTGCACTTTAACATGAAAACAAGACGAACAATGAATGAAAGGTAGTAACGTTTATGAAGAGGAAAAGGAACAACACAAACATATGGAAATTAATGTACATGTACTAACATAGTCTATGCAAAACACTATTCTTAACCTTAAATGTTCGCTTACTTTTGACAATATTACTACATAAAAAACCGGCGTGAAGTTATTAGAATTTTAAATGTGTAAATATTCCTAGGATTGTTATCAGTTAATACCGTTGTATGTTAGGATTATAAACAGAAATATCTATTCCTATCCATAAGCACTTCCACTTTGAAGGAAGAGTTAAAAGAGACTACTACATTGCACTTCATCGAGACTCAGGTAAAATTGTATTATAACCTCTAGTGGAGAATTGTTGAGCTGTGTACAAAACCGACGGTCACATCATAGTTCCATAAACTCTAACGGCAAGCCTCACCTGGAATTTTCTCAAGACATTCTAACAGAGGTATGCAACCCAATAACAGAAGTTAACTGACAGTGGTACTTGCACTGGAGAGGCACTAGTTGTCTTGCAGCATGCTATATTGGCACCGTATAGGTGACCTTAACATGCCTGGATTAGAAACTGCTGAAGACGGATGAGATAGACACGGTGGTGTGTGGTGACTCAAATGATAGGGCTTCACTGGGATTATAATATGCTCGCTTTTAACGAAGATAATGAGGTTCTAAGGTAATTTGTACGTTGTATTTGTTTCTTAAGGGTAGATTAAAAGCCCTATCCGGATAATTTTAAATCTTCTCAATTCATCATCTATAACCTCAAACTGTTTAAGGCATTAGGCTGAAATTTGTCCCTAATGTATATGCATGCCTTGTAAGTTCACAAATCTACTTTTATTCCAAAGTTAACATTATTTCTTAGTTATGCCATCCTTTGTTTAATCAATTCAAGTTCAATTGCGCTTTGGCGGCGTATATTAGGCCACCTTTACATTGGATTCTTGATCGGGGAATTTCTAGTTCCCGAGTTCGCCACTATATGTACATGTTGACGAGGGATCAACTCATCGCCCGTAGGACGAATTCATGACACGCGGACGTTAAAGGTAGCAAATTTAGCCCATGGACATGTTTTTCAAGCTATGTGGGTTTTTACGTGCAAATAGACAATAGGACCAACGGCTTCACTGACCTTCCAAAGGAAACTGCGATAAAGGGTTTTATATGCGAAAAAATCCAAAATCCTCTGCCGGGTTCGAACCCGCAACCTAGCAGGCATGGCAACCACTACACTTTGGAGGGTGATTTTTTTAATATTTATCACAAACTGTTTGTTATAAATAGTCAAGATCATTTTAACAGCAAAGTAGATTCACAAGAGCATTTACATGTATTGTTTTAATTATTTTACAATTTAATTTAGATATATCTACTATCGTCGAGAAAACGAATCATTTATACCGAAAGCGCCATTGTCGCGGGAAGTCGGTCGTCTCCTTCTGCAGTGTCCTCAGCTCCGTCGTTGCTGAAGATTCCAATCCTAATCTCCTAATTAATAATATCTCAGGGGTTTTATGGATGAGGCGAATATTAAATACACTGCATTTCCCTTACGACTTGAATTGATTATATCACAGGAATAATGGGCGGCTAGCTTGTTTCCTTACAAGAGATGTTACAAATAAATATCTTCCCACCACTTAAATTAATAATCAGGAGCCAAATCTAACCCTCTGCGCATCGCTCCCCCACAATTTAAGCGCACACAATGTAAACGTCAAGCGTGAACACAAAATTAAGGGAGAGTAATCACATAAAAAATATGCTGTATCTGATATACCAGTACTGGTTGACGCCAACTTTCGCGCCATAAAATGTAAGGGTATCTCCGAATGGTTCTTTGTTAGCATCACCTCACAAGTTATGAAAATAAATTGTGCCAAGTTTTGACATCATAGCCTCCACATGACGCGTTTGGGAAAACTCAGTGTTTCCCTCTCACCTCAACTTTCTACTTGCTTTGTCTATTTATCCAATTCCCTGTATTACTTGGAGGACAAGTCACTATTGCTGTCTCGTTTCTTGCTATGTCTGTTCTTTTCTATCCTATATTCTATAGCCTAAACCCTGTGCTCCTTAGCATGTGATGGTTGGCGAACTGTTACCTGGAATTAAGCTAGCTCACCTTGCCTTAATTACCTAAGTTACAACAACTTGCTTTTATGCATATTTCTATCACTAAATATTCACTGCTATTGCTTTCTTTAGGATTATAATATTATATATTATTTCCCTTTTTATATGTTTTGTGAGCATGTGGTATGTGCTCCTACATCATACACAGAGAAAACTGTTTAAATAAAAGAATGGAGGAAAAATCCTTGAATACATCTGTAAAGTAAAAAAAAAACATCTAGCCTGAGCATACAGAAGCTGCCTTACATAAGAGTAATACAAATTTGTAAAGAAAATTTCCTCTTCAAAATTAGGCTGGTATATCTTAAGTGTAGAGTTCGCGCCAGAAAATTTCTGATGCAGCAATGTTTTAAAAATATGTTTAAAATATGTTGTGCATACCATGATAAAATACAAACGAAATTCCAATTTATAGGTTCTCATAAAGAATCTAAAAATTCATATTTTGGCAGTTTTGCCAACTATGTTTGGAAGAAAAAAAACAGTACAATTGGAATTAAATACTTCAAAAAATACTGTAAAGAGAAATAAACTCCTCAGCAATGCTGAGCAGAGTTCTGCCCATTTTCAAACCCCGTATGTGCTTGCTTATCCCTAGTGTCGTCTAGCAGACGTGGAGATGACTCTGGTGGCAGATGCTAACTACACGAAACCTGATACGGGCCCATAGTTGAAGATAAAGCTTACGCTATCAGAAAACTCTGGTTTTCATAAAGTTATGTATAATCAAATGGGCACCACTTTTTTATACTGATATTTTTCCTCAATGATGTGGCATATAATAAGGACTATAAGAATTCCAATAACCTTTATTACAGAACTAAATGTTTAATTTTGCTAATTGATAACTTCATAATCAAAATAAAAACAATGCAAAAGGGCATCAGTGGCATATAGTTGGTGATATTTTGTAGCTTAGCGTCCTTTAACCTGGTTGGCCTTATGAGACGATGAATGAAATTGGTGAAATGATATGCAAATGATCTCGAGGTCCATGGAGCTAAAAGTTACTACACATTCATCTTCTTAGGATAAGGGAAAATCCCGAAAACCCCTTATCCGGTAGATCAGCCTAAGAGGGATTCGAAATCGCGAGCTACTGAATATGAGGCAGACATGCTTCCACCACATACCCAGGCGGACTAAGTATAGCTGGTGAAGAATGCCCCATTAATACCTGATCATAAATATAATATATATATATATATATATATATATATATATATATATATATATATATATGACCCTAAAAAGACACTAGAAAAATAAATGTTCAACAATCTTACTTTTTAAAAATAATATCTACTGAGTTTTTTCTATGTTTATGCTTTCACGTGTTGCCTACATGATGGTTTGGTTTTTTCTACCGCAGCCAATGCAAAACGCTCCAGAATTGTACAGTTTTCACGCAGCCACTTGCATGCAGTACACTGTACCCATCACATTCTTCTGCAGTCAGATAAATAAGATTTCTTACTCTCCTTGGAAGTGGCATCGTTATCTGAATCATTTTCAGCTTCGGTGTCTGAGCTCTCCGAATAGCTGGAAGTTAATTTTAGTTGATCCTCTTGGGACGTTTGTGTCTCTGACAGTTAGTTGTTTACTGCAATATCTTGCCTAGCTTTTATATTGTCAGCAATCTACCCATGGTCGTTCCTTTTCATATTTGTTTCTTTATTGAGGTATGAGGTGAGTATGCTAGCGGCAGGGGACACCTCGGCAATTGTGACTAAATATTGATTTATTGCTGCCTGGGATGAGAGGAGCGGTAACCACAGACCAGTACACACGAGCGGACGGAGCCAAGCGCAGAGACGCACGGAAGTACCTAACAGTGTTGCTAGATGGCCGCCCTGGCGCGCCATCGTGGCTACACAGGCGCCGGGAGGCCGTCGAAAGTATACCTCTACAACGGCAGCTAGCCACAACCAGCGCAACCCGGGAAAGAGAATTTTACTCAGAACAAGCGACCGTGCCAAGATAAAGAAGGAAAAGGAAATGAAGGAATGGAAGGAAGGAAACTGTAGTAGATATACAGCACCACAGCAATCGCCTAAGCAGCCCCAGAAAAAACACGGAAAACCCCAGGGACAGTGTGCGCGGTCGGCGGGGAGCGAGCCCGGACCTCCCGAGTGCTAGTTACAGACGAAACAGCCTGAGCCACCTGGCTCGGTTGATTTTTGTTTTTTGTTTTTCTTTATTAGTCTATGTACTAATTTTCTTGCTATAATGATTGTATCAATTATCTCCACAGAGCGGAATAAATGATAATGTTTATATTGAAGACTTGTATTGCATTTCATGTTTGAATATTAATAATATATACATTAAGTAAAATAAATTTTTTCTTGACATTTTTCACACGTATTTATTAAACGAAATTCAAGCCAAAAGCCAATGGGCTTCTTTGCCCTTTCAGTGATGCGGTCTCTTGCCTGAGACGCCACAGGTGATCAGCTGACTTTGGCATATAAGGTCCGAGATTTCAACACAGAATTGGTGGACAAAACATGGTTCTTCCAATACACCATTTCGTAATCAAACATTATTTGTTAAACGAAGCACCACCATATTTTGATTTACAGCTAAACATATTTCAGTGCCCAAAACTCCAGAAAGGAGCAACGTTTTCAAATAGCATTCCATTAACACTCACAGACATTAAAAAATATTAGTTAATATAAGACCAGATGATGACGTGCTCAGATACCTTTTCGTGCAATAAAAGAGTTGCAGAACTCAACGGGACTATTTCAATTTAAAACCTGGAAGTGGAATATTGGTGACAGTGACCTTCGTTTCACCCCTCGCAATGAGCTCGAACCGCTCACCGTCTCCTCTGATAACCAAGACGGATTAAGCGAAGGTCGCTAAGCCAGTTCCTCACTTACCAGTTTTAACTTGATGTAGTTATTTTAACCCACAACGCCATATCTGCTCACGTACAAAACGGGGCAGTTGGATCACTTGGTCATGCACTTTAAAGACAACTTTATCTTTGTACATAATTCTCAGAATTCAAGTTACTGACATGTTATGCCTAATTTATTTTGTTTTAATTCTCAACGTTTTTGTAATATCATTCTAACATTGTAACATTACTCTTATTAACACGCTGTTAGTACACAGCAAGTATTTAGTGATATTGTAATTCCTATGTGCACAATGACTCTGCTACTCATTTTTCTAATACAACTGTGATCTCTATGTACATTTGTGGACAACATATTTTAAGTGATTTCCATAAGACGTAGGAGTTCTGCGACCTACAATAAACAAACATGTTAAAAAATACACTCTAGTATTAATTATATCAGTTCGTGGTGAAAAATCACTTCTGAAATGTTTAGAGTAAAAAACTGTACGATTATTTCACAAAACAGTATAAGACGTAAATGTTACGACCAGCACATTCAACGGATTACAAAGTACTGCGCTTTCACTGAAGTGATATAGTGCTGCCGTCTAAAGTCACAATTAGAACATTTTAGAGGTGAGGCGTCTATGACATTTGCCCATTTTAATGACTTTTGAAGTTAGGTACTACTGAATTTGAAGTCACCAATTGAGGATATTGAAGTATTTTACTTTCAGCAGATGAAACTTAAGCTGTTATAACGCAGGAAAATACAATAAATGTATGAATTAATAAGCAGATGTAAATGTTCATTAGAAATATTTATGCATATGGAAATGATACACATGTTTTGTTAGTTTTTAGGAGCTGCTTAAAAAGCCACTGAAAAAATTGATGACAAATACCCGCAAGTATGCTATTAACGTAATTATGATAAATGCTATTGTAATCTACAGGGAAATAGCTTAGTTAGAAGTTAACTGTCATCCGCATGAGTGTATATCATGACTGCTAATGCACCTGGAGAAATTCACGTTTGTAGCATTCGGTCCCCACCTGCTGTGGCTTCGCACTTCGTTGACCTAGTCTTCAACTGAAATTACTTGATACAACAAAGGCAGAAGGATTCTCTGATGCTGAAAAATCTAGATTTCGTTTAACAATGTTTCCTTATTGGGGACTCTTGTATTGAAGAAGGACAATTCAAGGCGATTGCACGGTTTACCTACCTGAATGTCCCAACATAATTGTTAAAATAAACTCTAACAGATACTGTAAGGTATTCGGTGATAACTTTGAATAAATTATTTTTCATTTAGCAAGAGGTAATGATGTACCAGTTTTAGCAACCAATATCACTAGCAAGTTGTCGTAAACGTTTCCTCATAAAACAAAGTTGGCATAAGCATGGTCTTAACTACAAAGTCTCCGTTGACCAGGCTCGGGGAGCCCTTACATATGAGCAGCCAACACCGTCGGACGCACTCCGGATCAACGTCAAACAGAAAGGGCATAGTGTTCTTTAGCAGTGTTGACTTCAAGAACATCAAAACGTACAGTCAAGCTGTGTATGGAATTTGGTTATTTCCTTGGGTTTCTCCCCTTTTGCTCTCTAAATATACAATCATAAAATTCCTCTAATTAATAGTAAAATCACCAAGTCTCCTCGCACACTTTGTGATTTTATTTGTAGCTCACGATCTCTCCATAAGTGTACACTCTCCTGCACCTTAAACCGTAAGACCACCTGCATCCTTCTCGCATGCGCGAGTCCAGCTATATACCTGAACTTACTACCCACTAGAGATGCACAGTGATATAGGTAAATCCTACCCCACACCGGGCATCCTACAGTATTATGCGAGAATAATTTGGTAGTATTTAAGATTCGAGCACGTTTATGAAGCTCCCGTGCTTCCTAATTTTCATACTAGCATCTTAATTGCCATTATGGTCCATTTTCATATCACTATGCTCAAACATGTGTCTCGGTCTATACTATTTGTACATCATTTTTAACATCTAGGCTTACTGGAGTCAATAAGTGCATTGACTATGCCTTGTTCAGTAAATAGTTTTTGATTTTCACATTCACGTGCAACCACGAAAGTGAATCTTTTTAGTAATTCCCCTTTGCGCCTTTATCTGAAATCCAGACAGATTTGCCGAAAACGAACAAGGAGAAACATGTTTTGGCAGGTAGCCAGAATTGGAACCGCGGGTCTCTCGGCCTCTAGGCGATTCCTTTGTCACTGAGCTACCATGGCAATATACCGGCATGGCACTAAATTTCACAACTGACTCGCATGTTTCCCGGCAAACCACAAGGTGAACTCAAATTATTTTGAGATGACATATCCCAATGGCAGCTTAAACTGTCGTAAGTACTTTAAGCTCCAGGATTCATAGTATAGCCAACTATTATGGTCAATTACGGGTACAATCCCAGGGGACGGCAGTGGGATTTGTGGTTGCCATTGCAGCTTCTGACGGGTTTTCTGCGGGTTCGCCAATTTTCCCCACCATTCGTGCCATCGTCGCCTTTGCTGTTATCCATTTTGCCTTCATTTTATATCATCCGCTTCCCTGTCTCTCATGCTTGGTTTTGGGCCGATCTTTCGTTTCGGGTTCTTCATTCTATGATTACATGTTGATGGTTCCTCAGACAGACTTTGACCTTAGGCACCCACAATAAGTCCTAGAGGGTATAAGTCCTCCGTTTGCGGAGGGTAAGCTGACTAAGTTAAGTTAAATAAAGTAAACGAACTATAGTTATATCTTGGCAGAAAACAAAAAAAAAACCGAAATTGAAATTGGGCACATTTTCTGGGATATACAAATAATTTTATAAATGTTGTAAATATGTGTCGCATAATCAAAATGCCCCTTGTTTTTGACAGTATGGGAAAGTTAATTGCATTTTTTTGCAATTTGAGCTTTGAACCAGTAACAAAAATCGTACGTAAAAGTATTTTAAACAATTCAAAAATAATATTTTGGTAGTTTTAAATAATTAATAGAAAATATTTTTAAAATTATTATTGGTATTAGCAGGTATTTTGTCTTGTATGATGCTATTATGGATAACCATACATATTCTGGGAACTTTTTATGGAATTTAAACAAACACTGACAGGATGGTAACACTTTGAATGTGTCAAAATGTGGTTTTGGATATCATACTGTTTTATAATATAGTGTACTGGGAAATATTGTATTATGCGATCTTTAAATAGCTGTGGAGCCCGAAGCAAGGGGAAGGGGGCGTAAATCTTGGCTCTATGGATGCCCAAATATTCCAACATCCATTTGTGTACTAAACAAATTATTTTTGGTTTTTTCCCCGTTTGTGATAAAAACTTCACTTCCAGTATGCATTAATAAATTACAAGTTAGGTGAACATAGCAATTCTCTTCTGCTTTTCCTGGTAAAATGCTTCATTCACCTAGACATTTAAGATGATACATCTGATAATCCACTGTTGGTATATAAGATATCTAATTGAAATGTACACCAGTGTTATAGTGTTATACAGAATAATAATAAATCCATTTTTGCCAAATATCAAAATTATAGCTTTCACAGCTATTCAAATAATAACTTTTTAGTGTCTTTGATTGGTCTTACAAAAATGGGCCACATATGCATTCTTAAAGATACATAAAAAATCTTTTACAGCTAATGATTAGCATATCCAGCCTGTGATCAATCAGGTTTATTACTTATTCTGTCACAGGTAACAAAGGTAGAACCAGAATGTTAAGTCAACAGTGGGGTCTACTATCTCTAGAGAGATTGGAGAACCCATTGTGTTTTTCTGGGAAAATTCGAGTCACACGGAAATACTCATTATAACACGGAACTTGTAGCTCAATTGATAGAGCAGTGGTACGGTAAGACAGAGATGGGCGGTTCGCATCCCAGCTATGGTACGGAATCTTTTATTCTGCTTCTATCGTTTCATAATTACTTGGGAATTAAGATTAGTTTAAATATATTATGCTTTGCAACGAAATTAATACTAAGCAGGCTGCCGAATGCTTTCAGGTATTGCGCATTTGCGTCTTTTTTTAAAATTCTTTTCATTTTACGCGGTTTATTTCTGTATATCACAGTTCCTTGAAAGTGTCTTTTTATATTTGTTTGTAATTCTGAACTTGACATTTCTTACTCAAGATTATTTTCGGTTTGTTGTCTATGACCTTTGTTCCTTTCAAATGAAATTTATAACAAACAGGAGAAGGTAATTTCATTCAACCACTGCTTAATATTTCTTTTACTTCCCCCGCCCCTTTCTTCGTTCCTTAGCCAGAAATGATCTCTGTTCATTGCTCAAAGTCTCAGTGGCAGAAGTTTGCATACAACCAATAGAAGACGGAAACATCTAGTGTCCCACAGCCACTAATGTAAAATGTTTAGTTTCCCACTCCTCTGCTCACTTTGATCAACCCAATAAGGGGCCGAGTTTATCTATTCATCTAAGCTTCAACCGCGCCACCCACGTGATCAGTGTTCCGTGGCACAACACAGTAGCAATGTGCGCAGGAAAGTAATTTCATCTAACTTTCAGAAAGAATTTATTACTGAATGCTATAATATTCTATACGATACATAAGAGTTCAACAAATGCTGATTTCTACCGTTAAATGTAGTTCCAACATGCAATTCGTATTGTTTTTAACAGTTGCTGAAAGTATTGTGGAGGACGGTCGCTGTGAATTTTCTCTTGCTGATACGTCGACAAACGTAAAGCATTGAAGGCTTGTAAACTATTGACTGGTGGTGAAAAAATTATAGTTATGAAAGTTAGATATTAGTTTTGTGAGAAATATTAAACTTTTCCCGTAAAAAAGTGCTGACATTAACTTATGTACGTTGCGCAAGTATAAACAGTGTTCGTAAAGACAAAGCTGAAACGGGAAAAAAGTTAAGACTCCGTAAAAAAGAAAGCTTGTGAAATATGCGGTGCAAGAAAAGTATTGAGTTCGTGAAGGACACTATTCGCGCAAGTGCTACAGCAAGTGGTGGCGATCCAGATTTGCCTAACTTCAGAGGAAACATATTTCATAAGATTGTGTGAAATTGGTTTCGAATTTGTCAAAAGAGACCTGAAAGGTGTTATAATTCATAAGGAGGAAGGATATTCGTTCTTTTCTTTAAATCCTTATACGTGAACCCATTTGTTTTATTGTAACTATAAATATTATCACCGTTAACCCCTAACAGAATATTGTAGTGTACCAGATGGTTATTTAAAGAATAATTATTTACTGTCTAAATTCATTGTCCTAGTAAAACTGAGCCACGGGATGCATTTTTAAAAATATTCATACACAAACATCCAGTTTTACAGAAAATTAATTTATAAATAGATCTGTTATATTATAGTTAATGGAGAAGATTATTACCTTTCTTACTTTCCAAAATGCATGAGTTTTCAAAATTTGATAGTTTATAAAAATTGAATCATTATTTCGAAAAAGTAATATAACCTTTTTATTTAATGTGCATATGAGAGGCAGTATAAAAAGGTTGAAATATATTAGTGAAGCATTGCATTGTGCGGAACATTTTGAGCATAGCAAAGTGTTGGAAAAAAAATTACGAGAAAACAAGGTTTAAATTTGGGACTGCCTATTAATAACAATACGCCTACCCATTTATAGCGTCAGTTAATTTGTGGTTAAATTGCGCCAAATGGGAAATACGGTATGTTTTCTTAAAGTGTAGAAGTTATACTATTTTATTATTAAACAAAATAAATTTTTAATTCTTCACAATTTTTGGGCAAATTTCAAAGATGCATCTTAACTAAAGTCCCTGTTCATTAGGTCAGTGAGAACCCTTATATCTGAGCTACTGACACCGTCGGACACACTCCGGATTGATGTTGACAGAAAGGGCATAAGCTTTATATGAAAGAGTGTTAACTTCAACAATATAAAAATGTACCTGGTGAGATGTGTGAAATTTGGTTAGTCTCTTTTATTTTCTACCCTTTAGCCCCCTAACCTTACATTCGTAACATTTCTGTAATTAATAATAAAAGCTTCGTGTCTTCTCGCACCCTTGGTGTATTTATTTATTGTTCCCGATCTCTCCACAAATGTACACTCTCCTGCACCTTAAACCCTAAGAAGCACCCGCTCGCATGCGCGAGTACCAGCTATACCCATGAACCTACTACCCGCTAGCAATGCAGAGTGGTAGGGGAAACTTCTACCCCTCGCTGGGTATTACACAACATACTAGGTTTCGCCGTGGCTGAGTGGTTAGACCATTCGCCTCTCGATCCTAGGCGGCTGCATGTGGGATCTGTGGTGGATAAAAGCGGCGCAGTTTTTTCCCGGTTCTCCGGTTTCCTTCGCCATCGCCTTCCAACTGTGCTCCACGTATCATTAGTATCATTGCTTGCGGTGCAATGTGTAATAAAAGCGGGTGTTAAACACTATCAAAAATGCTAGTCAACGTTTAAGTTCCCGGAATAAGGACTCTGTTGTTTTCGCATTACTTGCCGCGGGTACTAACGTCTTGACCGTAAAAGTATCTGGTGCAAATGGCGGAAGTTTACATCTTAACGGTGCACTGGTCGCTTTGATTTTGTGCTTGCGCGGATCAACTTAAGAGTGAATAAATAATGGGTGTGTAATACCGTGAAAAGGCGATTCTGCCAATATTAAATAATGAAAAACACTATAGGGAAGCAAAAGCATTCGCACGCATTTTGCTCTCTGTATAACATTAAACCATTCATACTTACAGTCGAGCTGATAGCCAAGATCAAATCCAATTAATTGGAAGCGTATTAAAGAGAAAGTCATGCTTTTTGTGTATATTTCCCAAGTAACAGTCTTTATCTTTTATTTTTAGTTATTATAGAATCTTAGACAAAGTCATTCCTTTTTCTCTTCACAAGTGTGCTTTTAATTAGGATACGATTGTGCGCGGACAAGGCTGTTGAGAGAAAGCTGGAGCAGATTTCCTTGTTTACAGAAAGCAAATCTCCTTTGGCGCGGTTTCGACGCAAGGCTCAAAGTCCGAGCTTGGAGGATTAAAAAGTGGTCATTAAACCGCGAGGGTGAAATGGTGTACGTACGCAAGCTAAAGTAGCATTAGTTAGTGGCAATTTTGTTCGCCTGTTTGAAGCTGGGACTGAGGGATACATGAACTGTGGGAACAGAAAGAACAATCCCACAGTGTATAGATATAAACAGAGGCAAGGGTTTGTTCTGAAAATTATTTAAAAGTTTCCCATGAATAATCTTAATTAGTGCTGTTGTTTTGAATATTTTATATAAAATCTGTATATATTTCGTGCTAATGTTTGGGAAGAATTAAATAATAATGACGTGATACAAATAAAACTTGATAGGTAACTAAAATAACAATAATGTTAAAACTGCTTATTTCCAAACACAAACTTTTTGTTTCAAATATACGAGGGTCATCCAGAAAGTGACAAACGGTTTGGCATAATTAAATGATAACGAAAGTTATCAACAAAAACTTAATTTACAAAATGACTGTACCTTACTCTATTTCTCAACGTAATCTCCATTCTGCCAAGACATTTAGTGTCACGTGATACCAGTTTTGCAATGCCGATATACTTTTCTACTATCAAAGAACTTATTCGGTTTTTTTTTTTGCTTTGTTTTTTTAATGCCAATTGAATTTTATAGACAAATAACGCAAGTGTATAGTGATAATACAATGAGCGAATCTTTAGTGAGAAAATGGCGCATAATTAACGAGTAATCTAGGAAGAACTAACGTCACGATAAAGACCGGAGTGGAAGTTCAGCAATCGTTATGGAGAAGTTGAAAGCAAATTTTGATAAAATAATTAAGAAAAAAGAGTGTTTCACTTTGGACACCGTACATGACTTTTTGGATGGAAAAAAAATTCCCAACCGATGAAGACCTCAAAAAAAAAAAAAAAAAAAAAACTAATATTTTGACTCAGATTGTAGCAGTGGAAGAGTATAACATCTACATTGAAAAACCGGTACCATGTGGCAATAAATACCTTAATAGCAATGACGATTACGTTGAAAGATAGAGTAAGGTATTGTAGCTTTTTGAATAAGGTTTTGTCATGATAATCTTCGTTATTGTTTAGTTATGCCAAATCGTCTGTCACTTTCTAGATGGCCCTCGTATATCACGAGTAGAATCAAATGTCACATTTTAGACATCACCAAACTGTAACATTCAAGCTTTTAATAGTTATCCTTTTGTCTGTTACAACTAAGTTACACGTAGAAAAGATCTCTCGCTATCAGCATTTGATATCTCTAGCCAAAGACATTGAAGCGACTTTTCACACAAAACGTAGTAAGATTCACCTTTTGCTTTCAATGGCAAGAGGCTATTACTACATCTTTGTTTACCATAGTTGAGCTACTCCACAATGACACAAAATTATTTGTAATAAAGAAGCAAATCAGAATGAATGCATTTTAAATGCATTTAGGTATAAAACAGGTTTTGCTTTGGATTGAAATTGTAATATTAGTTCTATTACTAACCTGCAATTTTCAGAAACATTTTTTTTTTTGGCCTTGGTAACCTATTTTCGCATTTGGTAAGTATTGTAACTACTACCTCTTTTCGTTCAAATTCGAAACGTTGTTTCGTAACTTCTGGCTGCATGATATTAAGACGCAAATGTTATATTAAAATTTTATTTTTGTAACTTGGTATAAATGCACATTTTTATAGGCAAAATAAAAGCATGTATATTATTCATGTATCATCACCAATATATTCTAGAAAATATGAAAAATCTGATACAATTCGCGAAAAAATATCTATTTACGTAATTTCAAAATTGCGTCAAATGGATGCAAAGCATTTTCTTTTTCTTTTTCAACCACTTCCACATGTATATAGTCCAAAACTAAAACTCTTGCCTTTGGATATAAAAATAACACATTCTGAAACTCTATCAAAAACTACTGGCCTTGTACTTCTGATTAACATAATCTAAGGAAATCTCATATTAACTCTGTTATTCCTGACTGGACAACTAAAGAATGCATTTTATTTTAATACTAATACGACTTGCTCCAACTAATAAATATTTGCATGTGTCCCTTATATAATATTAAATAACTTCTAGAGACAAGAGACGGAGCGGCGCCGTGGCCGAGTGGTTAGCCCACCTAGGCTGCTCTAGTAGCGGTTCGCACGACTCTCTTGCTGCCCCCTCGCGGAGGTGCTTGGCGATGACCCCGGTACAGTTGAAAAGGTTTTTAAATTTTTATAAACAATTACTTTCACGGTCAGGATCTGGTTCGTTTTATTATTTTATGCTCCTCCGTTTTTAGTTTTACATAATTTTATCCCTTTTTAGGTTTATTGCTCGTTTGAGGCTCATTGTTTACCATTGTTCATTGGTTTTTAAAGATGTTTTAGCATCTTACCGTTTCTTTTATGTCTAATTTTAGGTTGCATTTTATCCGTAGCTGATTTTAACCCATTTTTACATCTGGTCTTGTGTCCCTTGTATTTATCTATGGGTGCTGATAACCTAGTGGTTGAGCGCCCTTAAACCCCAATTATCATCATCATCATCATCATCATCATCATCCCACTTCGGCGGCCTATTTTCGATTCCAAGCGCCCGCGTTTGGGATTTGTGGTGGACGAAGCTGGTCTGGACGGGCTTACTCCGGGTCCTCCGGTTTTCTCAGCCACTCATTCCACCAATTGCTCCATTATCACCTTTCCTACCATCCATTTCGCTTGTATTTCATATCATCCCCTTCCTCATGCTCATGTCTGGCTGCGGGTCGACCACTCTTTCCAGGTTCTTCATTCTGACAGGCTTCTGACCCCTCGGCATCCGCTTGTCGGTCCTAAATACGAAGAGGGTAAGCTGCTAGAGACAGTGGTGAAACAATTCGGAGAAAATTGTAGAGCAGAAGGCCCGTAATAAATCAAGCATTTTGAGGTTAGGAGCATGTGGTAGCAGATGCAGTATAACAACAGGAGCGCTGCAAGAAAATAAATGAAACATCTTAATTTGCCATTCAAAACGAAACGTAATTCACACGACTAGTGTGTACGTACTGTCTCAACTATGAGCACCGGTACAAAATGTGTAACTAGCCACTGCATGTGTGTACTGTACTGTATTCTATGTACTGAACAAGACGGGGGTTTGATAATACCGTAGCATCAAGAAGTTTCACATCAGACAAACCTAATGACAGTGTCTAGTACTGTACTGTACTCTTTGTACTGAACAAGACCAGCTGTACCATCCAGTAGCTTCACATCAGACACGCCTAGTGGCAGTGGCTAGTACTGTACTCTACTCTTTGTACTGAACAAGACCAGCTGTACCATCCAGTAGCTTCACATCAGACACGCCTAGTGGCACTGACTAGTACTGTACTCTACTCTTTGTGCTGAACATGACGAGTGTTCGGTATTACCGTACCATCCAGTAGCTTCACATCAGACACGCCTAGTGACAGTGACTAGTACTGTACTGTACTCTTTGTACTGAACAAGAAGAGTGTTCGGTATTACCGTACCATCCAGTAGCTCCACATCAGACACAACTAGTGGCAGTGACTAGTACTGTACTGTACTCTTTGTACTGAACATGACGAGTGTTCGGTATTACCGTACCATCCAGTAGCTCCACATCAGACACAACTAGTGGCAGTGACTAGTACTGTACTGTACTCTTTGTACTGAACAAGAAGAGTGTTCGGTGTATTACTGTACCATCCAGTAGCTTCACATCAGACACGCCTAGTGACAGTGACTAGTACTGTACTGTACTCTTTGTACTGAACAAGAAGAGTGTTCGGTATTACCGTACCATCCAGTAGCTCCACATCAGACACAACTAGTGGCAGTGACTAGTACTGTACTGTACTCTTTGTACTGAACAAGAAGAGTGTTCGGTATTACCGTACCATCCAGTAGCTTCACATCAGACACAACTAGTGGCAGTGACTAGTACTGTATTGTACTCTTTGTACTGAACAAGAAGAGTGTTCGGTGTATTACTGTACCATCCAGTAGCTTCACATCAGACACAACTAGTGGCAGTGACTAGTACTGTACTGTACTCTTTGTACTGAACAAGAAGAGTGTTCGGTATTACTGTACCATCCAGTAGCTTCTCATCAGACACAACTAGTGGCAGTGACTAGTACTGTACTGCACTCTTTGTACTGAACAAGAAGAGTGTTCGGTATTACTGTACCATCCAGTAGCTTCACATCAGACACAACTAGTGACAGTGACTAGTACTGTACTGTACTGTACTCTTTGAACTGAACCAAGCGAGTGTTCAGTTTTACTGTACCATCCAGTAGCTTCACATCAGACACACCTAGTGACAGTGACTAGTACTGTACTGTACTCTTTGAACTGAACCAAGCGAGTGTTCAGTTTTACTGTACCATCCATTAGCTTCATATCAGACACAACTGGTGACAGTGACTAGTACTGTACTGCACTCTTTTTACTGAACCAAGCGAGTGTTCAGTATTACTGTACCATCCAGTAGCTCCACATCAGACACACCTTGTGACAGTGACTAGTACTGTACTGTACTCTTTGTACTGAACCAAGCGAGTGTTCAGTATTACTGTACCATCCAGTAGCTCCACATCAGACACACCTTGTGACAGTGACTAGTACTGTACTGTACTCTTTGTACTGAACCAAGCGAGTGTTCAGTATTACTGTACCATCCAGTAGCTCCACATCAGACACACCTTGTGACAGTGACTAGTACTATACTGCATTGTACTGTACCATTTGTACTAAACAAGACAAGATTTCCGTATCACGTTACAGATATTAGTATTTAACTAAATAATAAAAAGCCAGAACAAAAAAAAAATGAAATGTTTAGGCATAATCATTGGAAAACAAAAAAATATCGACGAACATATTTTGTAGCAGAGAAATGTTCAAAATTAACATATTCTTTATCTAGGACTGTTAAGGAGTATTGTCCTTGACATGAAACATTGTTCATGAGCTCGGCTCACCCGGTAGAAGCAGTGTTGCTTTTCTCTTACACTACCTTAACGCTAGGAGAGCGTAATTAAGCGCTAGGTTACGAGCAGCAGCTATTAATGAAGTAACTGCTAACTAATCGATGCAAGTTCACGATGCACTTCAATAGACTGTACTGCAATAGCTAATAAACTAAACTTACAATTACATAATATTTTAACATGCCCCTAGACAGATGTTCACAGCAAGAACTTCATCTCTGTCATCACCACAGGAATCACATTCTAAACCACCTTCTTTATATTCGCCATCGGCATTGACGGTGTCACTATCTTCTAAAAACTCGAAACAAAACTAACCTTAAATGATTGCGAATCACTTGAAATTGACATTCCGGTTTTCGTTGGAAGTTTTTGTTCTAACAGTTTGTATTTGACATCTTAAAATGTATATTTAGCCGACAAACACGTGCACAAAACTCCCGCTCAGCGCTTACCGGCATAACTAGTATATCATGAAACGTTAGACATAAAACATCCACAAGATAGCTACTGCAAGGCTCTGCACAACGACAACCTCACTCTGGCTGGTGCGCTCGTGGTGTCCAATGTGTGTCATGCATATATCAGTCTCCTCATTAATAACAGCAGGCGTTATTTCACAAGAAATGACTATACCAAAACAGTTGAATCGCTACATTTTCAGAATCAAGACTCTCTCAGAACATTAATAACATAGTGCTCAAAGGACTGACTCTGATATACAAATTACCCAAATCATACAAAATCCTACCAGAATTGGCTTTCAAAATACAAATTCTACGATGTTAATGTATTTAGAAGATTAAGATTGTAAACCACTGTTATTAATCTGAGTTTCTGTTGTCTTATTTGTTTACACCTAATTTGTTAATATTGCAATGCTAAGGGATCAGTAATTAGGAATGCAACCCTCTGTTATTTATTCTTTGGCTTGTGCATTTTCAATATATAGTTAGTTATATAAAACATGTTGTATATTTTTTGTTTCTTTTGTTTTTTCGACAAAACCATATGTACACTGTATATTTTACGGCGAATACTACTACTACTGCTGCTGCTTCGCTATGAATACAGGGTGGTAGGTGAATAAGTGCAAATACTTGTATCAGCGTTTGAGAATAATATAATATTCCAGTATTTGCAGTTTTTCCGCTATTTTTCAAACTTAGGTTTATGAGGAAAATTTCACCATAAAATAACCATCCCAGACTTTTTGTGATTGAATACGTAACAGGTCACACTGGCGAGGGTTGACCTTCCTCTACCCTTTGCCCTACCCGACTATAGGTGGTGTGATGTGAGGGAAGAATATCGATCGCAATGAAACTTCAACCTACTTAAACATATGTTTCGTTTTCCATACAGCACTATCTGATTAGGATTCACAAAGTATTAAGGGTTGAACCTAAAAATATTGAACACAGTGACATTATTATGCTTTATTTAAATGTGGTTTATTGAACAAATTCACCAAACCATCGTGTAAGCATTTGCACTTCCGTTCTTTAAACTGCAAAATCACTGTCATTGTCTTTTGGAACTTTTGTCTGTGAATGTCTTTTGGAACGATGACGATTTATAATCGCCATTGAGACTGCCCTTTGTAGCAGTGGCAGATCCCAAGCTATGGCGTATGTTAAATGAATATCCACTAATTCAGCATATGTTAAGTCACTAATTGTGTAAAGAAAAGTTTGCGACTGAATTGGTCCCTCGTTTCCTCACCTTGAGTCACATGGATGTAGATAGGCGGTAAGCGAGTTGTACTAAATACAGGAGCTGGCCGTTGCGTCACGTAAACATAGAAGAGACATAACGCAGGGCCGTTCGAAACACATTGTACCCTGAAGTTTATGCTTCAATTATGCAATGCTACTAGTAAGCGGACAAAATGAGATAGGCCTATGTGTTATATGCATTGTTCTCTACTAAGTTTCAAAGTATTTACACTTATTCATCTCCCTCTCTGCATGTAACCAAAGAGAAGGCGCTCTTGGACATTGAACTAACGGAGGACCACACCGTGGCCGAGTGGTTAAACCACCTTTCGCCTTACCAAGGTGGCCCGGGTTGGATCCCAGAGATCGTATGTGGAATATGTGGTGGACAAAGCGGCGCACGTACGGGTTTTCTCCGGATCCTCTGGTTCCCCGCATTCCACCGATGCTCCATCTTCATTCCGTGTCTCATCAGTATCATTGCCTGTGGTGTCATAAGCAGTCAAAGAGGTCGTTAAACACTATAAAAAAAAAAAAAGAACCAACAGAGCTTGAAACTAGTGAAACTAACTTTTCCGAAGCTATTAAACATTTTCCGTATACATGTAATATTTTAGTTACTTCACTCAAAGCGGTAATATGTAAAGTCACATGCACAAAAAGTGATCCATTCTCCTAGATTGTAGTAGTGCTGTTCCATCCGTAAGGTTTTCACCTTCAGGTGACCAAACTTTGACTCCTCTCAGCCGGTGTTAGTTATGATGTGAAAAACAGAAATATAACTACTAACCAATGAACGATGTTATAACCGTTGTTTAAAGTAGGCATGAGTCGCACGCTATCTCTATTGAGTATTGCTACAATCGGTACACATCACCTGCATTGGTGTACGAAAGGTCCTAGGTTCAATTTTTTGCTGGGTTTAGTGTTATTTCTATAGCCAAGGTTAAATCCTATTTTCCCTAGAGTCTGGAAGTATGAATGAGAGCGTGAATGTGTGTGTGCTAAGGAAAAGAAATCCCAAGAAATATAGTGTAAAAAAAAAAAAAACAATTTTTTTCGCTGTAACAAAAAATGTTTTATTTCTTCTTCAAATTGGTTACAATCAGAATCTGTTCACCAACAACTTTCCTTAACGCCAGTATAACAATTCTGCCGTACAGTTCCTTTTCGACGTTCGCTGCAGTAACGATTACAGCTTGCTACGACTTTCCCGTCGAAGCGCTCTCAACTGTTGCACGCGATGCATTCCCAGTGAACACTGAACCCTGGGCAGGATTTGGTACCCTTTTTATACCTGTGGATCACATGATTGGAAATTTCCAGAAGCCGTCGTAAGTGCAAAACCACCGTAGATGTCACAAACACACTCAGGTTTAACAATACGGACGTCTACGTCAAAAACCTTCTGACAGAACACGTGTCCATTTGCAGAAGTGTAACAATCACAGCTGCAATGTCAAAATAACTTGCGTCGGGACACGTGTCCATTAATGCACAGGTGTAACAATGAATGTTAACAATCAGCTTTGAATTACGAAGGAAGCCGTTCACACATGTTTGGTGATTACTAACGCAGAGCGCAGCCACAGCACTTTCGAGTGGTTTAAAGTATTAGGAAATAAATTGAGCATTTTGAGTTTAGAAAAATGTTGGGGAAAACTTTCGGAAAAATAAAGTTTAAAGCTGGGAGTGACTATTAATAAGCATGCGCATTGATAGCTTCAGTTGATTGGTAGCTAAGGTGTGTCTCGTAGGAAAAGAAATGTTTTTTTTCTTAAAGTTAGAATTCATATAATTTTAGTATGTAAAAAATTAACTCTTCGCAATTTTGGTCAAATTTTACAACTGTATCACCTTAAATAAGGAATTACGAGTTTCCTATGAATGTTAGAGTATGATGCTATGACGTGGGAAAATGTTGACTAAAGCGATTCTATTTTTATGCACTTATTTGGCTTGTAAATCAACCACATTCTATAAAATAGTGTAGGGTTCTCACCAGTATTGCTTACATACTTTTATACACATCAAACTCAGTGAACAAGCTATCGCCATATAGAGTATCTGTACTAAAAATCTGATGTGTTCCATTCACATGACTTTCTTTACATCTTAGTTCCTTATAAGTAGAAGAGAAATAAGGGAATACACTAGGTTAAATCGACAGTCAAATTTTAAAATGTGGTTGTTACGGGATGATAATCCGTTTCTTTACGTGGCCAGAAGTTGACAAGTTCCCGCATGAGAAAGGTTTAAGTATTTTAAAACTGAAACTAATAACAAGGAATATCTCGAGAATGTACAAATCCTCGAAAAAAATGTATATGACATACAATGCGTGTTTAACGAGATCTACATTTTTGTACGGTATGTTTTTGTCTATCTCTTACGGTTTACCAGTTTTGCAAAATTCAGTAAAATCCTCCAGAATGAACAGGTCTTCAGAAACTATTTCAGAAAATTAAAAACATACATATTTTGTGATTGAAATGGCTTTGACGTGTGGTATTTTAATCAAAATCCTTAGAGCCATTTTTTAGAAAACCTAATTTTCGAAAATTGTTCCATATAAATGGTAGTTTGTTTCTTGAAAACCTTCGTGTCGCATCCTTAGAAGAGTAAGTTTGGCATTTAACGGTATTCCTGCTTTTGTACTATACGTCCCCAGGCACACACGGACCTTTTTCTAAAAAATATTTGTTTGTATTCAGGAGGTCCCAAAACATGTATTTGTTGTGAAATCCCGGTATTGAATTTTTGGGTGCAATATAATGCCTTCTCTATACGCTACGTACATAGTCCGTGTAGAAAAAGCTAAAATCAGTACAGGTATTGAGTAGGATCGAGAAATAGTGGTATGGTTGCATCACTAGCTTTAGGAGTTTCAAAGAAACCCTAAGTGGTAGGTGAGTGGAAATGTTATTACTCTTAAAGAACATAAAAGGTTCCCGTACCAAGAAATTCAAGTCCATTGCGGTACAGAACGTAATACAGCTTCATAACATAGAGCTCTCTAGCATTATGGGAACAATGTAATCTCAGGTTTATCTCTAATATTTTCTCCTTCCTTTTACTCTTTCCATTCCGAATTTCTCGAACAAAGCATGCATGCATTGTCGAGTGCAGACGACGGACACAAGTTCATTACTTTATTCCACTTGTAAAATATGGCTGTTAAGTCTAAAAGGGCTAAGGTGACTGAATGAAAGGTTTCCAAATCGTAGGGTGCCTTTGCGGCTGCAGGAATGCGATTGTTAGTAAAAGCGACCTCTGCCCCCAGGAACAAACCGCAAAATGAAACACGCGCTTACAGATTTATAAATGGACCCCCTGAAGGTATTAAAGCCGTTTCTGAGCGTTCAGTCCTGGAAAACGCAGTTCAAGTATGTTGTTCCCATGCCTAGCGCCAAGTGAATGGGCTTTCTTCAGTCGCAATAAACATGAAGATACCGCTCAAAGGACAAAACAAATACCCATAACCAGAGACTGAAACTTCAGGCAATATAAACCATTAAAATAGGCAGGCAAAAAGACATTGTAAGTAGCTAAAATATGGAGTAAAAGCAATAAGTAGAAACACCTTACCTAATGCCTATTTATTTACTAGATTGGACTATCTAATCACACAATCAGCATACTTATGTTCATATCATGCTGCATATATGTACAGTCATGGAAAAAATGATTGAGCGCTTTAACCTTTCCAAGTATCGCTTCGGCCCCACGGAAGTACACGAAGTTACACAAGCTGGGTTTACACGTGCACGTGAGCTAAGCTACAAAACTTCCTCTTATACAGCGAGTTAAGACGTAGTTTATTGCTTTATGACATAAAGTAGCAACCAGGGAACAACCAAAATAATTGTTTTTCGCTAACATGCACAAAAACACTAAAAAATAAACCAAACCTTGATGGTTGAGCTGTCCGCTACAGTTCTTTATAATCAGGAAACAAAGTACTCAGAATAGAAATGGCTCAGGCCTCATGTGCTCCGTTTGAAGCTCAGTGTGCTACCTAGCGTAGGTTCGAGACCAGTAAACCGCATACACTTCTTTTATTATTTTATATTAATACTATTTACAATCGATGTAGATTAAGTTACGTAAACCATTCACTCTGTAAAATGTGAGATCTTTTATTTGCTGCTTTCGCAAACTAGAAAACAAGGAAAAACACTGCAGCCTGATCTCCGGTTGCTTTTAAATGCAACAAAAGGCTAATAAAACAAGAGAAAACAAATTCTAACACTTTGTGTGGTTCCCATTATTTCCTATTACTGCCCTCAATTTTCGGGGCAGCCACTATCGTTTGAAAATAGGAAATGTCTTCTGTAGTGAATCCCAAGTGTCTGTCATGGCACACAAATCTGGAACCTCCAGAAAGCATCTGCTTTACTTATGCCCAAACATGTTCAATTGGGTTGAGATCTGCTGAATTTGTAGGACATGGTATCTTGTGCACCGAATGATTATCCGTTGGAATTTAATAATACCTTCAGGATAACGCTCTTGGGTAGATGGAAGCAGAACATGTTCTGGAATTTCAGAATCGGTTTCCTTATTCAGCTCTTCATAATCACGTTCCAGATTACCTGCACCTTCTCGAGATATCCATGCACAAGTAGTAACGCTCGTTCGACAGCTCCTTGCAGCTATTGCAACAATTGTCAAGGAAATGCTGCAGAAAAAACAGGACTATGGCAAAATAATGATGTCAAATCAAAATAGAGGTAACTCAAACTGAAGTAATTAAATAGGAAAAATGAACACCATGGTGTCATCGTTTCTTGAAGTAATGCCTCCAGCAGTTCCAAAAGACATAATATGACGGGAATTAGGGATAATTAGTTGGTGAAAATCCAACTCCCACACAGAGTGGTTTCTTTGAAATATTTTCCTCTACAATATATATATATATATATATATATATATATATATATATATATATATATATATATATCGAATGGACATCTGCAGTAGAACGTTGCTTTGTCAGAGAAAACTACTTCGCTCCAATCGAAGTTCTCGTACTGTACAGTAAATGCCAACCTGACAATTTTATGGACTTCAGTTAGCACTTCCTTTGTTGCCGCACGTCTACGCCAAATTCCAGCATCTTTACAGCGGTTGATAGCCGTTCGGGCACTACCCGGGAATAAAGATAAAAACTTGTATTCAGCGGCCGTCGGAAACGGATCTCTTTCGAACTCTGCCATGAGAGACAAGTCTTCATTCTTGGTAGATACTCGCGTGCGACCAGTGCTCTTCCTTGCAGCAACCTGTCCCTCTTCACGATATAACTTTGCCCACTTCCTTGCAGTGGACTGTGGAACATCACAAATGCTACCCGCTCAGGTGATGGTGGTGGTTTGTAGTTTACACCGCACGTCGGACAGTCATATGTAGTAGGAATTTTACGTTGTTAAGTTTTACGCCTCAACGTGGGTGCTTATGTGCGGCGTACCTAAGTGTCACTTCAAATCAACTCCGCTACACTTAAGTACCTGGTACTGAAGCTCTTCTTGGATGGGTTACCACGGCGTTGCTCAGTCTTGCACGATCATTGACTCTCTCTGGCGTGGATTTGGCAAGTGGGCGGAGTTGTAGGAGTGATCTTTTAATTGCGAAGAAAACACTTGTGAACTTTTACGGTTATTTATTCTATAAGGAGATTCCAAAATAAGCACGTTGCTGTACACTGTTATTCTGCTGACTGGTACTCTTACCACTCACTCACACGTACTCTCGATTACACTGTTTCTACGTTAAGTACATGGCACAATTCACTCTCAAGTAGTCACGAGTTGACTATTAAATAGGCGAGCGACGTCACTTTAATTCACTAACAGTTTCTTCCCATAACAATCTTACTTCCCAGACAGAGTTTAACAGTTGCACGACATTACTTCGCGAACAGAGTTTTTCTACAGAACGACGACCTACCGCATCTCGTAGACAGATTCTTGGCAAAACGACGTTGGCTCTCGCGGGCAGATTCTTAACAAACGACCTCCATGTGTCGAACCCTCTTCTTTTATACTAAAAACGGTGTCATGGTGGCTTTCTCCTGATTGGTTAGAAAGTCCGCCAAAATGTCACCATCGTGACCCAAAACCCATTGCGAATCTCCCAGAATACGTCATAATAACCACGTGATACTACGAAAATAAAGCAGAAGTCCCCTCGTGGGTTTTAAACTGAACTGCCCCTGTTTAAGAAATTCGTACGTGACTTAACACAAAAGAAACAACTTCTCACCCTTCTCTGCAGTTTGGCGTCAGGATTCTGTGTAGCTTTCAAGTCAACAACTGACTTCTTGGTTCCTATGTATACAAATTAATAAATGTTAACTTTCTTTACTTATATACATCTAGATAATTAATAGAATGATTGTCATTATTATGACGAGGCTAATTAACGGTCTCAAAATCTCGAATAAGTTGCAGCTCTTAATGCCCTACCAGCATATTGTTATTGTAACCCAATGGTTTGAGCAAACGTACGGAGAGGGGGAGGACCCCTAAATAATATTTAAGTTTGTTTACTTAAAACTAAATCCAATTTAATAAATATAAAACAGAATTCACCTATTCAAATCCAGACTATCTATGGTGTTGCATTTTTCAGCTGATTCTACCTATAGTCATCGTTATGTTTACATACATAGCCAGGAGGATTACGGATTATTGAACTATGTGACATATAAGAACGTAGGTTTTTAATATAACGGAGTTATTTCCGGGATGTTTTGCTGTGGTCTGCTGGAGTAAGATGTTCCAGACGCTTTGTCCACAACTGACTGCGATGGTCATCTTCGAGCCAACCAACCAGCATAATTAGTGACAGTGCGAAACGCGGTACCGGGCAAAATGCTTCCACCTCGAAATGAATGTTTGGAACATTAAACAGAGACATCGCAGAGCAAAAACCCTTTTCACCCTCATTCTTCACTCCAAAGTCCTGTTATCCCCTCACACCCATTTCCTAACCCCCCCCCCCTCCAAAGTCAGCGCTTCAGACGCAGCGAAACCTTCTCCGAGGAAACTTAGACCGCGCCACTGAAGATCTCCACCGTATGTTGTGGACGAAACGTCTGGAACGTTTTACTCCATCAGACCACAGCAAAACAGCCCGGAAATAGCTCCTAGCTATATGTGACATTAGGTATGGTCAAATACGTTTAAAAGCCTTTTTTTTCTTCTTTTTTCTTTTTTTTTGGGGGGGGGGATATAATTTAATCATGACTTGATTAGTTGAGAATAGTTTCCGTTGCAAGTAAAGACATACTTATATTATTAATCAGCATTTTGGTTAATGTTTAATGGAAGTAACAAACAAGAAATACAGGTTCTTTACTAAAAACCTGAACCGCTAGCACATGGCTTTGGTACAGGCGGGCGTGTCAGGACTCCTGTCTTGCCTTCTTAAGTCTGTATTACTATGAACCTGTGTACAGAAATAACAACATGAGTTCTTGCCTATTAGTATATGCTGCTAGTTCCATCCTTTCGCAGCTAAGCAAGCATTGTACCAAGGAAACAGATTTACTTTGGCAAGATTTCGCTCGGCTACTGCAATGCTTCTCTCACTTCCCAACTAGGTGGCCCGGGTTCGATCCCTGTGGGATTTGTTGTGGACGAAGCAGGTCCTCCGGTTTTACTCGCCACTCATTCCACCAACTGCTCCATCATCACCTTTCCTATCAACCAGTTCGCTTGCATTTCATATCATTCACTTCCTAACGCTCATGCCTGGCTACGGGCCGACCACTCGTTTCAGGTTCTCAAATCTGTGTTTTCCTGTCGACAGTCTTCTGACCCCTAGGAAAACGCAACTCCATGGCACGGCAGTCCACAAAGGACCAAGGCCTACCGCCTCGGCTCAAAGGCGTCATGAATGGGGTGCAGTGCTGGAGGGTGAGACGTGATCAGCGCCGATTGATGCAGTCTTCTTGATCTGGAGCCGCTACTTCTCAATCAAGTAGCTCCTCAATTGGGATCTTAAGACGCCTTGGTGCTTCGTGGGTTCGAGTTCTGCCTTGGGCATGGGTGTTATATGTTTGTGCAATGTGTATATGTTTGTGTAAAGGAACAGTAAAACCAGTGAAACTAGTAATCATACAGTAAATTTAGGGGGTGGGGAAATGTAAACGGGGATACAGCGCCGGAGTCCTGACCAGTTCAGAATGTTCAGTTTAAGTTCCTCCAATGTGTGAGTGATTTTCGCGATGAACAATCATATTCTCAAATTTCGTCTTATTCTCCTTCTATTATCACTGTGCGCCTTCCCATGTGTTTCTCGTTTTGTGCCGTTTCAGTAGTCTCAAATTTATTCACAGGATCGTAAACTGATATTCTGGAAGGAGGCAACTGAGATGATTTCTTCAGCAACGCGACGAGACGATTCGTATTTAAAATAACATTTACTAAAAAATACGTTGTTCTCATTTTGCAAATGATTGCGTGGGAAAGTTTGTCGTGAATGCGGGATATTGTGGTTGGGGAAGCCCGCCGTCGTTATCTCAGTCGCACAACACGGTGCGAGCGGTCAGGTTTTACACCGAACATCCTGAATATGGACATGTAAGAGTTATAAGACGTAATGCATTTAAGTTTGTTTTGCATATTGACCGAAAGTTAATAATTATACTAAACTAACTCCATATAGCTTGGATTTTAACAATACTCAATAGACTGATTTTACTTTTTATATAGAAATAGTGACCATGCCATTAAACCGGAACACCAGGCAAACTGCTCGTTCTGTAAGTGTAGCCTTAAGGGACACTGGGAGTGAAGTTGCAAATTCCTATAATTCTTTATAGATTTTTCTGAAAATCTTTCTTGATTACATAGCAGTTTGCTAATATGAATACCAATTCCATTCAAACCAGGTATATTGTTTTAATTATTAAATTGTGTTATGTAAATATATTGCAAAATCAAAATAGTTCACGCCCCCTAAAATTAGACAGTAATTGGAATATTCTAAATAGAAGCTTTGAAATTCACTCAAAATCTTTAAACGGTGATATTTGAATAACTTTGATTAAAAATTGTTTACAAAGTTATATGTCTAAAATTAATCATTTTTCATATGAATATTCTTTTATAAAAAAATTAGTATTGGTGTTAGGATAATTTTGTCTTGTGTAATGTTACGATAGACACTTCTGCACATTCTGGGAAAGTGTAGTTGTATTTAAACAAAAGCTGAGATGCGTGGAACATTTTTAACGTGTGAAAATGCAGTTTTGAGAAAAACACTGCCTATGAAATAGTATGCTAGGAAGCGGGTGCATTGTACGATATTTAAGTGGTTGCTTAGAACGAAGTAAGGGGAGGATAGATAAATTGTTGATTCGCTCTATAGATGCGCAACGGTTCCAAAAACTATTTACTATACACAAAAACAATTTTCAGTTTTTTTTACCGACTGTGGTCAAAATTTCATTCCCAGTATCACTTAAAAGAGCGTTGCATGTTTTCTGTAAACATAAGCATGAAACACTTGAATTAACATTGCAAAAAACTGTCCCCAATTATTCAAAGCGGTGTTTTAATGTTGTTATGATGCTCAAAGCAGCATTGAATTTAAAATAAGAACATACGAAGAGTACAGACACACACTGAAATGCAAATTAACCTTTCCGCTTCTCTATGCACGGTACGCTTATTTCACATGCCGCATCTGTTAAAGCATCGGTGTGTAGCCAAATGTTTAAATGAAGGACGCAGGTGCGAGTCCTGATGGGGTCATACTGCTTGGTCGGGTTTCTATTGCACAGAGCCATACCAGGTTCCAGTAGATGTAGTCTTTCAGAGTCCCACCTTTATTTGGTAAAAGTTCATTCTTTTTTCACAATTACAAGTACACACCTGGTAGTAATAGTGTTCTAAGCAATTTCTAAATGACTTTGTGCAGAGTTTTGTCCATTTGGAACGAAACACCATTAAGGGACACTGGAAGAGAAATTTTGAACACAATTGGTCAAAAAACAGACAAACTAAAATTGCTCTTTTATAGCAAGTAGTTGTTGGAACCTTAGGATACCAGAGAACCAATCTTTAGCTGCCATCCCTTGCTTTGGTCTCTCCATTCATTTAAAGGTCTTACAATACACCTGCTTCCAAACATACTATTTTATTGGCGGTTTTTACTTTCTTTAAACGTACCATGTACACAGTGTATGAGGAAGTATTGTATTCTAACAAAAATTCGTTACAAATATTTCACCGTAAACGTATGTTTTGAGATCCCCTGAGTCCAAAATGCTTTTACAAAAAGGTATGTGTAAGACTGTTCATATTATAGCTCAAAAACTAAAAGATCGTTAAATACCAAACTTGGTGTTCAAGTTCGGTATCTAGCAAAGACTTTCCACGAAGATTTTCAAGAAAATCCCCCAATACCTCAAACTGCCCTTATCATGGAATTTTTTTTGGAAATTTGGTTTTTCCCAATAATGGCTCTAACAACTTTGATTAAAATGTCGCATATTAAAACTATTTACATAACAAAAGATGTATATCTTGAATTTTCTGGGAATAGCTTCTGAAGATCGGTTCATTCTGGATGAATTTAGCTACATTTTGCATAACTGGTAAACCCTAAAAGATACACAAAAAATTGCTACACAAAATATGTAGATCTCGTTAAAACAAACAATTTATGTCATACACATTTTTGTTGCAGAGTTGGCCGTTTCCGAGATATTCCTTGTTACTGTCGTCAATTTTAAGCTAGGCATCTTCTCAAACGGGATTGCATTTCTATTTTACTTTTCTGGAAATACAAAGCGAACAGAATTTATTTGTTCACATACCGATCGGCTTTTAAAAGATTTAACTGTTGCTTTAGCCTGGTATATTACCCTATTTGCCTTCTGTTTATAAGGAACTAAGTGGTAAACTAATTGTGCCGCTTATCTCATTTCGCATATATAGATAGAAGAATAATGTTTTGTAAGAATACATTGTTTGTAGAAAAGGTAGAGAAAGTCATGTGAATGCAAAACATCACATTTTCAAAACTATATTTGCACATTTTCTAAATGATCCACGCGTTTCACTTTTTGCCAGAATATCCAGAAGTGTTTCTTGTAATATTACAAATAGGAAAATTATTCGCCACCAATAGTAGTTTATCAAAAAAGATGCTTTTTTAAAAAAATATTTGTTTTAGAGACAAATGTTTCTATGTTTTAAGAATTATAATAATTCAGTAATTACAGTTATTGAAATATCACCATGTTCAGAAAAAAAAACACAATTTTCTCAAAGTTTTAGAGGCATGCAACTTCCTTGATTGTGCAATATACTTATATAACAATTACATTACAAAATAATTTATATCTTGTTAAGTATTTATCCAATTTGAATCAAATTTGGTATTCATATTAACATTATAGCATTCAATCACAGTAAAATTGCCTGAAAATCTGAACTGACATGTAGAAATTTGAACCTTCAATCCCAGTGTCCCTTATGCTACCACCAATGTGAAACAAGGTTGGGCTGGTAAAGCACTCATCTTGTAAATGAGTTTAGTGGCAAGTAGTGCTGCTGCCCAGCTTCAAGCAATCACGCGAAGGGAGGTCATGGCTGTGGGATTAAATGCAGTCCTTTAGATCCAGTGGGCACAGCGACCGAGTTGGTCCCGCGGGAAGATGGAGGGTTTGCATTTCGGAGGCATCGTTTTCGATTCCCATCCGGCAACACTGACCATGAGGTTTTTTTATGGTTCCTTGGGTCACTATGCGAGTTTTGTGTGGTTTCTTTTCACCATAAACTTCACCGACCCAGGTGGCTCAGGCATTCGTCTTGGACTGCCATTCGGGAAGTCCAGGTTCGCTCCCCGTCAACCGTGCACTCTGGTCCTTGGTTTTTCCATGGCTTTCCTGTGATCGCTTAGGCGAATGTTGGGCGGCTGTATATCTACCACGGCTCATTTCCCTTCATTTCATATCCCTTCTTCATCTTTTAGGTTGGCAAAGGTGTGGCTTGAGGCTTTGCAAGCAGATGGCACGGTTGCTTGCTCCGAATGAAACTCTCTTCCCCCTGGTTGCACTGATTGAGACACGGTGCCATTGTATCGGCCTCCTTCCGACCTCCCAGGGTCTGTATAGCCTCCGTGGTTTACCAGAACTGCAATCTAGTGAATGTTAAGGACTTCCGTGCATCTCTGCTCCGTCGTTTACTGTGTACTAGCCTGTGGTTTCCCCTCCTCTCATCCCTTTCCCCAGGGTGGGTGGCAGGCTGCAATAGATCAGTACTTTTTCGTAGTTGCCGAGGTGTTCCCCGACGTTCACATGCTGTGACCTGTAACACAACCATCTTGTCCCCTCATGTTTCAGATGGATTTTGAGGCTGTGCCGTATCAGTCTGTGCCAGACAGCTGATGCTCATGCTTGATCAATGGAAAGTTCTTCTCGGCTCTTGTAAACGGTAGACTTTTTGAGACACCTGAGATAAACCAAGTGTCCCCTACTCCGCCAGAGAGAAGCCTTCTCTGAGCAGCTCGATATGATGGTGTAGTGGAATCGTTACGAACATCTCCGCGTCTGTATAACCTGTCTGTAAGTCTGAAACCTACAGCTTCCTGAGGTTCCGCCACATATCTATCCCTCCTGTGGGAGACATAGGCACAAGAGATCCGCCTTCGGTCAAGGTGAGAGTGGTGTCCCCCTCCGTTACCTTGTATTTAAGAACACATGAACTCAAGCGTGAAAAACAATACTTGATCTGGCAATGTATATTAATCCAAAGAAATATTAGAAGATTCAGCGTGCCACTGTTGTCTTCGTTTTATTCAATAGTACCTGCTGGGTACTGCTGGAGAAAAACATTTTGGTGCACTGAATCTACGCGGAAGCACTAATACCATCTGATATAATCTACCATGCCCTCTTTCATATAAAACATATAACTTAGTTGTAACAATGGTTGTATGCATCATGAACTATTATGTAAAATATGTCTAGGTAGGTTTATAATTTTGTTGAACATGTCCGATATAACACGCATAAGCACGCAAGTAAACTTAATTACAGTAGTAGACATGGGCGTAGGGTCACCGGATGTGGGTTGCAGTTTACCTTGGTTTATAATGTTCTTCTGCATTCAGCCTATTGATAAAATCCTTGTTGAGGAATATGTTTTGTTATTCCATGAAGTTCTGTTCAACGTATCACGTCAGTCATGTAAAACAATCAGGTAAATGAATTTCCTCCATGGCGCATGCAAGTTTCATCAAAAGATATGCGCGTAGTGGATGCACCCAGACAGAATACATCTTGATTCCTACGGTTAGCGTGGTAAAAAGTAAACTTTTTCATTATTTTACCTAACAGCGTTAGTTAACTTCGTTCATTTTGTGAACCTATTACGTTAAAATATGCAGCATTTTGGACGATAATTGTGAGTCATCGATTAAGAAAACATGTAAATGAAAGCAGAGTATGTACTTTTCTGAGGTACATCTACGTACAGCACCACGAGGAAAGCACGTGTTTTAAACATAACATTCCATTTTGAGTAAGCCAATTACACCTAACACGTAATCCCATTGTTGTGTAATCAATAAACTGAAGGCGAGAGAAGTTTTAATTCTACTGTAAAGAAAATATAATTAAAGCATACGCGGAAAAAAAAAAATCTGTAAATATAAGTTAAAAATGTCTGAGAGAAATTAATGGTAAAGCGTATTGTATAAAAGTGAATCGTGTCTCTGTGGGTGTGGGACCCTCAGTACATTATGTTGTTGGCAATGTATTTTGGTTTAAAAGAAAGGTGTTTTGGACGGCAAGCGGCAATGTCGAGTACAAATAAATATAGGGTCATTAAATTATAAGGTAACCCTTCTCGCGTCCTCACTTCACTGCGCGAGAGATCCAAGAGTCGCCGGGAAAATGGTGCCGGCAAAGGAACACTGGAGTCCTTACCATAAATAAATTTGGAAATATTGACCATCTGCTCCTAAACAGGCAGTATAACAACTTAAAGACGTTGCCACTCATTCACCTAAGCTCAGCAGTAGAAATTCTTATGTAACCTACAGAAACTTAGTGATAACATCAAGCAAGAAATCACAAGGATTCCTGCTATTAAGCTTAGACGAGTGAGCGAGAATATTTCCGTAAATTGTGCTACCTGTATGTGAGCAGATCAACATTTCCGTAATTTATCTTAAGATACATATTTTAGTGGGCCTTTGACGGTACCACTTTCCCGGCGACTCTCGGCTCTCCCGTGCAGTGAAAAGAGGCCACCACAGGGGTTACCTTATAATTGAACGACCCTTTTAAAGTATCCCTTATGTCAGTCTGGGTGGTTCAACTGGTTAGGTGCTGGCCACCTGATCCCAAGGTCGCTGGCTCAAATCCGGCCTAGACTATAATTTTTACAGCCTGGCATACAAAATACCTCCTGGATAAAATCCCGGCATTCCGCCGGCACTAATATGATTCTGACAATTGACAGCGTCGTTAACAAACAAAAATAATTAATAATTACTTGGAGAAACAACTAAAACCACCATAACCGGATTAGTCAGAGTATATTTATTGCTTTTCTTGTTGCTAAAGGGAATCTGATTCTTATTTTTGTAAGAACAACGAACATGAGCAACACCCAGAGCTCTATTCCAGAACTTCTCCGACGCGTTCAGTAAGCACTTGCTTCATTATTTCACACATAACTCTAGGGAAATATAACACCTGCTTTGTTAGTACATTAAAACGCTTTGATGAAATAGCATTCATGTAGGTTGGAAATGTTTACTGTTTTTGTTTTCACTATCAGAATAACAATAGCCATCAAAACAGAATGAGGTACACAACATATGCGTTTTATTTTAGAACTTGTCAGAGTGATTCATGTACAGCCATTTGCTAATCCACAGTCTATTGAATACCTCCATATTACTGTTTGCACAGTAATTGTTTGCCTATACACAAATGCAAGTATTGATAACATCTAGATAATATGTAATTCTACTATTTGTAATAATCTGAAAGATGATCATAATGATGATAATGACGATGATTGGAGTTTAAGGGCGATCAACTACAAAAGCTATTAACGCCATTAGTAAATAAAGTATCGGTTAAAACCAGATATAAAAGCACTTTTAAAATAAATCGATAAAATCCCGAAAGGAATCCAAAATAGAAAAGAATGCATTATTAAAAATAACTCTGGGAATAAAATGGCAGCTAAAGTGATTTATAAAACTTGAGTAAATAAAGAAATTAACTGCAAAAGTCATAGATGAATCTAGCAAACCATGGGCACCAATGGAAGGAAAAGGACATAAATGTAATTAAAATTAAGATCTCAAACTGTTACAGGTGATAAAGTATTCATAAGGCTTACATATCACTCCAATGTCTACCGTCAAAAACTATAAAATAAAAATAAAACTAGATTGTAAAGGCAAATGCATTTTTGATAAACATTTAAAAACCTTATCCACTGCTCCTGTATAGTTGGACAGGACCTCCGAAAGCCTGGCTGACAGTTCAGAGTGGTTCGTAGTGGTGATAGGCGAGCACACTCTACCAAGACATGATGGACAAAAAGCGCTTCGCCGAAGAGCGGACAGATAGGTCAAGGTTCTTTTTAAACAAATGCCTATGAGTGCAAAATAGTGGCCAATGCGCAAACGAGACAAAATAACCTCCTCACAACGAGATTTACTTGAGGAAGTTACCCAGTTTTTAATCAGTTTCTTAACTTCCCCAAGTTTATTCTGACGGAGAGACGACCACTCGGCATACCAACCCGATAACACCGCTCTTCGCACAACTACCCTAAAATCTTCGGCTGCAGCACAAGTATCTGTTTCACTGGACTCCGTGATTGCCGACTTTGCCACCAAATCCACCAGTTCATTCCCCGGCAAGCCAACGTGTCCAGGAATCCATACACACTTCACATTAACACCCGAAGCATGCAAAATGTGGAGGACGTCCTGAATTCGCTGCACTTAAGGATGGTAATTGTGCAGTTCACGAATGCTTTCAAATGCACTAAGGGAATTACTAAAAATAAGGCAGTCACCTAATCTTCGGGGAATATAGAAATGACTCGGTAAATAGCATACAGCTCTGCAGAATAAATGGATGTGCTACTAGACTAATTGAGCTTTAGTTTGGTTTGTCCTAATAACAAAGGCACACCCAATACCGTTGGAGCACTTACTGCCATCGGAGTATATACAAATACGGCCACTGTAAAATCTGAAAGATCACGTCTACTTAAAAAAAGTCGTTGTACCTGCAGCATTGTAAATATCCACAGGTTTTAAGATGTAACAAAAAATTGGTTACCAGGAAAGGAATCCGGATCCTTAACAGTTCGCTACTATCAGGCATATGCTCAGCGATTACTACATTGTTTTCAATTTAACTAGGCTCTATTTGTGATTACTGCTATAGTGGTAGGTTTTTTATTGCTCTCTCTCCCTCTCCCTCTCTCCCTCTCTCTCTCTACCAAGTTCTCTACACAGTAGGTAGAGAAGGTATTGTATTCTACCCTACAATTTGATACAGATTTCACCGAAAGTACATGTTTTGAGCAGCCCTGAATACAAAAAGGCATTTAAAAAAAAAAAAAAAGGCCTGTTTGTGTGTCTGTCTGGGGCTGTGTACAGTATAGCTTAAAAACGGAAAGCCCGATAAACACCAAAATTTGGTATTTAAGCTTAGTATCTTCTAAAGTTGCCAAATGAAGATTTTTAGGAAATTACCCACCTCCCAAACTACCTTCGCAAAGAAAACTTTTTCAAAATATTTGTATTTCTCAAAAATGGATCTAACGTTTATTATTATTATTATTATTATTATTATTATTATTTTGGAGGGGGGCGCCCAACTGCAGGGTCATTAGCGCCCTTCTAAAATCTGTTGCAAACAAAAACCAAGAGTTAAAAAGAAGCTAAAACCACCAGGAGTAAAACAATAGCTAAAACGATGCAGAAAAGTGAGTGTTAAAAATAACATTTCAAAGATGAGTAATAAAACCAAATGCGTCTAAAGTAGACATAAAGGACTGCTTAAACGAAGAATTTAATATAAAACATAAAAGCGACACATAAAAAGTCAAGTGGCCTCCAAAATGTAAAACAACTACACGCGCAGTGCGAAAGGTACATTTGCTAAAAGATTAAAAACCCTATCTACGCCTCTGTCATCGTCTGCCAAAACCTCGTCAAGGCTTGCCTGCAGTTGCAGGGATGTGCGAATGTGTGCTAGAGGAACGCACTCTAGCAACACGTGACGGACGGTCAACGGCTTTCCACAGAGTGGACAGACAGGCGGAGGCTCCTTCACAAACAGATATCTATGTGTAAAATAACAGTGACCAATTCGCAATCGAGCCAACATTACCTCTTCACGTCGAGATTTTCGTGAGGAGGTTGCCCAGTGTACGGTGAGCTCCTTCACCTCCCTAAGCTTGTTCCCGCGGAGAGCTGACCACTCGGCATGCCAGGACGAAAACACCGCTCTCCGGACAACAAGCTTAAAATCGTCGGATGTTACGCAAGTAATTGCTACACTGGGTTGGCTGACCGCGCTCTTCGCTGCCAAATCCGCACGTTCATTTCCCATTAAGCCACTGAGTCCAGGAACCCATGCACACTCCACATAAACGCCAAAAGCGGTATCCTGGATGCGCTGTACGAGAGGATGGTAGGTGTACAGCTCACAGATGCTCTGAAGGGCACTAAGGGAATCGCTGAGTACAAGGCAATGACTCCAATTTCGACAGCGAATATAGAGCAGGGCGCGGTATATGGCATACAGCTCTGCAGAGTAAATAGATGTGCTGCTAGGTAAACCGGAAGTAGAGGTTTCTGACCCAGATACAAACGCACATCCAACACCGTCAGTACACTTACTACCATCGGTGTATGGACGAATATGGCCTCTGTATTTTGATAAACATTCTAAAAAATAAGAACGGATACTAGACACAGGCGTAGCAGATTTCGCGTAAGCTGTCATCCCGAGATCTACGTGGGAGGAAGCACGTAGCCAAGGTGGATGCACCCTCTCCCCCTTGGGAAACATGTCAGGCATTTCAAGAAGCAGCTCTCGGAAGCGAAATCCTGCAGGCGTTGGACTACGTAAGAGGTTTCTATAACGATCGTCCAAACCGGAATTAAAAAAGGGAGTAAACGATGGATGCGCAGGTATGCACTTCAAGCTACAGCCATAGTTAGAGAGAAGAACATCCCGCCGGCAACACAAGGGGGGCTCGGCAGATTCGGCATAGAGGCTCACAACTGGGCTAGTTGGAAACGCTCCAACAGCCACCCGAATTCCCCTATTGTGGACAACATCCAACTTTCTCAGCACAGATGGGCGTGCTGAGGCATAAACAATACATCCATAGTCTAACTTTGATCGGATCAGTGCACGATAAAGACGCAGCAGTACTGTCCGATCTGCTCCCCAAGATTTGCCACCTAGTATCCGTAAAATATTTAGGGAACGGTCACACCGCGCTTTAAGCTGTGCTACATGAGGTGAACAGCATGGTTTCCGATCGAATATCAACCCCAGGAATCTCACCTCATCTGCGAAGGGAAGTATATCTGGCCAGAGATGAAGAGAAGGTGACATTCGCCACCTTCGGCGCCAGAAATTAACGCAGACTGTCTTCTCAGGTGAGAAACGAAAGCCGTTTCAGCAGCTCCAATCATAAAGATTGTCCAAACACCGCTGGAGACGGCGTTCCAAAAACGGCGTACGCTGAGAAGTGCAGAAAATGGCAAAGTCGTCAACAAATAAACAAGAAGAGACACCTGGGGGAACACAGAGCGAGATGGAATTAATCGCTATCGCAAACAGCATCACGCTGAGTACCGAGCCCTGAGGCACTCCGTTCTCTTGAATAAAATAATTAGAAAAAACCGAGCCGACCCTTACTCGGAAAGTCCGGTCCCACATAAACTCCTGAATGAACAACGGAAGACGTCCACGTATATTCCAGCTGTGGAGGGAGTGCAAAATCCCTGCCCGCCAGCATGTATCATAAGCCTTCTCGAGGTCAAAAAATATCCCAACTGTTGGGCTGTTCTTCAGAAACCCGTCCACGATCTGAGTTGACAGCTAAAACAGGGTGGTCAGTTGCCGAGCGACGACGTCGAAAGCCACACTGGATATTGGTCAGAAGGTTGTGGAATTCCAACCACCACACCAACCGTCCATTGAGCATGCGTTCCATCACCTTGCATACGCAACTGGTGAGGGAAATTGGACGGTAACTGATAGGAAGACGGCGGTCCTTTCCAGGTTTAAGAATGGGTATGATGGTGGCCTTCCGCCATTTGTCTGGAAAAGTGGCTTCAACCCAGACACGGTTATAGACCTCGAGTAGGAAAACTTTACCGTCAGGAGAGAGATGTTGCAGCATGTGAACGTGGATACCATCTGGTCCTGGAGCAGAGTGTCGCGAAGACGAAAGTGCATTGTCTAGCTCTACCATGGTGAAAAGACGGTTATAGGCTTCAAGGTTCCCAGAACGAAAGGAGAGTCCTTGAGATTCCACCTGAGTCTTAACTGTAAGAAAGTCAGGGGAATAATTGTCTGAGCTAGACATTTGAGCGAATGCTCTACCTAAGGTGTTCGCCACTTCAAACGTTTCAACAACAACACCGGCAGGTGTTTTGAGACCGGCGATAGGCATTTGAGTCGATTTTCCGGCCACACGCCGTAACTTATCCCATACGACAGAGGAAGGTGTATGTCGGTTAAAAGATGCAACAAAATTACTCCAGGATGTCTTCGTGCTATCCCTAATAATGTGTCTAGATTTCGCACGCAGCTTTTTATATTGTATTAGATTATCTAGTGTAGGGCGACGTTGGAAGAACCTGAGAGCTCGTCTGCGAGCACGAATTGCATTCCGGCAGTCATCAGTCCACCAGGGTACTCGAAAGCGACGGGTTTTGCCAGTCGAACGCGGAATGGATTGCTCAGCAGCGGAAAGAATTGTCTCGGTGAGATGGTCGACTAAATAGTTCACGGAGTCGTGCTCATCGTTGTTGAAGTTAGCCAAGCGGGAATACAGGTCCCAGTTGGCGTGACCTAAGCGAAATCTCGGTAAGCGAGTGGAACAGGCAGCGTGTGTCAAGAGACTAATAAAACAGGGAAAGTGGTCACTAGAGTGCAAATCAGAGATGATATTCCAGGATAATGAGACCGCTAACTGTGGTGAACAAATCGCTATGTCAAGGTGTGAAAAACTGTGAAAGGCGTCAGAAAGAAAGGTTGGCTCTCCGGTGTTCAGGAGAACAAGATTCTTAGTGTCCAAGAAGTCGCCGATCAGCTGACCGCTCGCACAAACCCGAGGAGAGCCCCAGAGTGGATGGTGGGCATTTACGTCCCCCACCAACACAAATGGCGTTGGTAGCTGGGAAACGAGGTCTTCCAACTCGGTGCGCGATTAGAGGGAGGCAAGTAGATACTACAAGTAGTAAATCTGGCAGATGGCAGTGTGACCTTTACAGCAACTGACTGGAGGTCAGACTGTAAGGAGACGGAATCAGCATAAATATCATTCCTGATGAGTATCATAGTACCCCCGTGTGCGGGAAAACCTTCTGTCGGATTGAAATCAAACCGAACAGAAGACTAGTGCCTGAAGGTAACATTGTCTTGTGGACGGAGCTTTGTCTCTTGTAGGCAGACGAATAGAGGTTGATACGCGTGGAGTAACAGTTCAAGCTCTGCTCGATGTGGTCGAATGCCTCGTATGTTCCACTGTAGGATAGCCATGGTCTATAATATGGGAAAAGTTCTAAATAGATAGACGTTTTTGCATACTGGGTGGTGCTGGTCGGTTTAGTTTGTTCGTTTTAGCCGTCGGACTAACACTTTTTTCAGGAGCACGATCCTGCCGCTTACGGACTGTCTGTTTGGCAGCTGAGGCAGGATCGTCCTGTTCCATTTCCTCCACAGGAGAGGAGCCCTTACCAATAGAGAACCTCGGTTCGAGGATCTCGAACCTATTTGAGGTACTGATCGGCGAAGATGGACGTCGCCGATCGGAGCTCCTCCCGGAAGATTCCTCCTCCGAGGATCCACGAGGAGAGTGACGTGGAGGTTTACCACCTTTGGATGTTTTGGGTGCAGGCGAAACACGCTCTTTAAGGAAATCATTCCTAACATAGCTGGTCTTGAAAGTTTTCTGTGGTGCAGAATACCCTACGGTTTTACCGGACTTATTGCCTGATATGGATGGTTGGGCAGACAATTTTCCTGGAGTATGCTTTACGTTGGCGGATTTGGCAGATCGTGATGCCGACACTGACGCAGCTCTAGAGATCTTCGTACTAGTCCTGGCAACGATAATGCTTTCGGCAAGAGTGGCCCCGGTGATATCGCAGGCCTGTGTTGCGATCTCCCGCCTCGGCACCGGTTTAGCTGCAACAGAGCTATAAGAACCGGAACGCGGGCAGAGGGTTGTCGGATACGCAGGAGCTTACGGGCTTCGGAGTAGGACACCTTCTCCTTCACCCGTATCTCCTGGATCGCTCTCTCCTCAGCAAAACGGGGGCAATCTCGGGAACTAGATGGGTGTTCCCCGCTGCAGTTCACAGAAGTTGGAGGGGTGCCGCAATCCCCATCGTGCGAAGCATCACCACAGGTAGCACAGGTGGACTGACCAGTACAAAATTCGCTCGTATGACCAAATCGCTGGCACTTGTAACAGCGTAAGGGGTTCGGAATATAGGGCCTAACCTCGATAGCTTCGTACCCTGCCTTATCCTTTGAGGGAGATCTACCCGGTCAAAGGTAAGGAACAGGGTACGGGTAGGCACGAATTCACCATTTACTCTCCGTTGAACCCTATAAACGGATGATACACCTTGGTCTGCCAGATCTTCCTGAAGCTCCTCATTGGACATACCGTCCAATGCGCGGGTGGTGATAACGCCACGCGAGGAGTTCAAAGTCTTGTGCTTTTTCACCTTTACTGGGTAGCTGCCTAACATTTTAGCTCGAAGAATTTTTGCTGCCTGGGAATCTGAAATTGCCTCAACCAGAAGGGTACCATTTCGAGCTCTAACACAAGAATTAACCGGGCCAGCGATGTGGTCTAATCCCCTTTGGATAGCGAAAGGGCTCACAGATGAAAACTTCTTTCCTTCCTCTGTCCTAGATATAACTAAGTAGCGAGGACCTTGAGGCTCGACTACTTCTTTTCCACGCATATTTGACTTCGGTTTAGGTTTTTCCATAGAAAACAAAAAGTGTAAATTCATCCCCCAGTGCTCCCCACCCACAACGCAGCCCAACGAGGGGTCACCCCACTGGGGTGACAGGGCTACACAGGGGATATAGCGGGCTCGCCGTCCCACTCACCCTGGAGTTCGGTGTAATACCTAGTCCTGGCCGATTGACTAGGGGTGGGTTAGTCTCTAGCCTCCCGTTTAGGAAAATCAGAAACCAAAGCGGTGTATTAGGCTGCGCACCCTCCCCAGTTACAGAAAGTTAAAAGCCCAGGCTCAGTTACGCAACCCTCAACCAACCAGGATATTCCTTTTCACCGACACGGCTCTCCACGCACAGCCTACACGTGGGTGGGCATTTTGACCTACTGACTCCGTCACCACTCTGAGGTTGCCCACAGAGGGAGTCAAGGTGGCTCGGGACCCCGGGTGCGCCTAACCCGTACCTACCGTAGTAGGCCCCTGGGGGGAAAATGGATCTAACGATTTTTATGGGAATAGTGCATATTAAAATATTTATATGACAAATAAAATGTATATGTTAAGTTTTCTGGGAATAGCTTCTGAAGACTTATTCATTCTCGATGAAGTTTGCATAACTGGCAAACCGTAAGAGGCACACAAAGCTTACTAAACAAATAATGTGTATCTCGTTAAAAGACACAATTTATCCTACGTACATTTTTTCTAGAGGTAACGATTTTCGAGATGTTCCTTTATGTTGATTTCAGTTTCAAAAAGGCAAACATTTTTTTAAACAGGAAGTTATTTATTTTCATATCTCTTTTGTTTCACTCCTGGTCATATAAAAACCCGGAATTTCAATGTTAATCGCTAATCGCATATATTTTCAATGACTTGACTAGAGCTTTAGCCTCGCTTAGCATGATGTACATAAAAGGGCACTCTTTTGTAAGAACTGTTTGTTTAGAACGGGTAGAGAGATTTATGTGAATGTAGCACATATACAAGATGTTTGAAAATTCCCTTTACAACATTTTAGTACCTGTAGAGATTAGTGAGTATATCGTGTTTTGGATGGGAAGCTTGTCCGGATGATGATGATGATGGTGATGATGATGATGATGATGATGATGATGATGATGATGATGATGATGATGATGATGATTTGTGTTTAAGGCCGTTCAACTACAAAGATAATTAGCGCCCTCAGAAAATAAAAAACAATACGACACTTTAAAAGAAATGAATAAAAAGCCTGCAAGGAAGCAGGAATAAAAAACACGATTAAAATAACTCGGAGAATAAAAGCCAACTAAAGTGACATATGTATATCACCTGTATAAATATGACAAAATGGTGTCAATATGATTAAAACGGAGGCCGCAAAGAGTAAAAGTGGATAAAAGATTTAAAAGCCTTACATTTCACTCCATTGTCTGCCGTCAAAACCTATAAAGTCACTTGAGATAAAAATTTAAAAATCTTATTCACCGCTCCGGAATCATGGCCAGGACCTCCGAGGCCTTGTCCGGAAATTTACCGTTTCTATATTACTAGTGTTTCAAGTCGAGGTATTTTTATGTTTTTTTATAGTGTTTACGCCCGCTTTTACTGCTTGTTTCACCGCAGGCGCCACAAGCAGTACTGATAATACATGGAATGAAGATGGAGCACCTCTGGAATGAAATGGCGAGGGAAACCAAATAACCCAGAGAAAATCCGCCCCTGCGCTGCTTTCTCCACCACAAATCTCTCATGCGGTCATACGGGATCGAACCCGTCACGGCGCGAGATGTTGAGTTGTAGAACTCTAAAGGGTTTTTTCAAGTTAAAACTTACCAGTGGAGAACTGGCAGCTCTTAAGGTGATGCATCTGTGCAGTTTGGAAAATCCACGTTACGTAAGATATGTTATTGAATTCCATACCAATTATTACACACAGCAATAGTGATATTTCTACCATATATCTAAATTATAGCCTACATAGTTATTTAAATAATATATTTTCTTACTGGCTAAACTCATTGCTCCAATAAAAATGAGCCACGTGATGTATTTTTAAAAGTATTCACATATAAGCATCCAATTTAACCGAAAATGAGCTTAGAAATAGATCTGTTATATTGTATTTTTTTTAACATTAGCTCTAATTAGTATAAAAAGTATTATTTTTTGTACTTTCTAAAACTCTTGTTTTTTCAAAACTTAATAGTTTAATTATACAAATTGGAGCATTGCTTCGGAAAAGTAATGTGACAATTTTAATGTGCTCTTAAGGGACAGTACAAAATTTTTGAAACATATTAGAGAAAAAGTGTATTGTGTGACGCATTTTGAGTATGCGAAAGCGTTGGAAACAAGTTTGTGAGAAAATAAGGTTTGAAGTTTGGAGTGCCTATTAATAAGCATGCGGCTGCTCATTTATAGCTTCAGTTAATTTGAAGTTAGAGGTCGCCACGATGGAAAAATGATTTATTTTCTTAAAGTTTAGAATTGATATTATTCTTTCATCGAACAAAACCATTTTTAAGTTTTCCACTACTGTTCTAATGTCACTGTTGCATTACCTTAACTTCAAGCACGTCGAGTTCTGCAACTCCTATAACGTACGGAGAGATATCTGCACACTGCAAATACGCGGCAGTAGGGCCACTTGGTAAACACACACTTACGTGCACAAATAAATGCATACGTATCATTACTTTACATACATGCATACACAGAAGTACATTACATACACTCGTACATAAAATTACATTACATAATATTTACCGAGCTAGATGGCTCCGTGGTAACACATGATGCTCGCATTCGGGAGGTCCCGGGTTGGATTCCCGCGAACCACTCACTTTGGGCTTGAATTTTTCGCGATTTTCCCTGGTTTGTAGATGATGGTTTCTCATCTATTATGATATACTTACATTGCATCCTTTTGATTCCCTTTCCTTCTCATGTATAAGGTGTACTTGTAGTTTTTGTGGCGTATGGCGGTGCCGGACTTTGTCTTTTTTAATGTGCCGCCCGAAAGGAATCTACATCGTCTCCCCTACCATGCACTAGAGCTACTGCGTGGGGTTGGTCAGGAAGCAGGTAAAGGTTACCTGAGATTTTTGGGTGACTTCATAAAGATCATCTTAACACAAGAGAGATCTCGGGCAGTCGGTGGGCTAGGACCTGGACTTGGCGTCGAACCCAGGCCAGGACCTAGAGCTCAGTGGTGACTTGGGGCTCATGGTAAGAGGGTCTCATGCAGTGAAGAAGAAGAAGAAGAAGAAAAGGCGCCGTCAGCAATTAGTTGCTCAGTCCTGGCTGCCAGCTGGAGTGGGGGTCTGAACACAGAAACACACTGTACATAGGCGTAGAGTGGTGCCCACTCCAACTAATTTGAGGCATACACTTGCGCACATTCACATGAATACTTGTAGACTCTTATGTTAGTTATGATTATTAGCTACGGTTAATTATAGCCGGACAGATGGCGCTCAAGGGCAAGTTTTCCACGAGAATATTAGAGGGCTGCTTGGTTGCTCGGTCGTTCGTCGCCCTCTCTGGGCAGCTCCAGCAATTAGACGGGTCTTAGAACCAGGAACTGTTAGGGATTTCTGGGAATTTCTGTAGCCTTCCTGCCAGCGTCCTGTAGCCTCCTGTGATTCCTTCATTACATCCCTTCCTTCTGGGAGGTGTTAGTCGCAATATGTCTGTGTAGGCTGTAGTTCCCTATCACTGTATATCCTATACCTCATGCATAATATTTGGCTAATAGAATTAAACTATCTTACTGTTAAATTAAATGGTACATGTTACTCACGCAATACGAATATTTACATTAAATCTGTAATCAGTTTTATACTGTACATATATTTACTCATTTACATTCCTCACAGCTTGTATATTACAATAATATGTAGGTTGACTCAGTAATTATTAAATAAGCTAAACAGAATATACAAATATTAAAACATCTCGCATTGATAGAGTGAATCAACCTGCTGTCGACAAACCACCAGGCGTATCGTCAAGCACGCACAATGCTGGCCATGCTAAACATTTCGCGTATTGTGTACATTTTCCGATATGCTGGTCAGCTTGTCAAGTAGCACTATATCTAAGAGACAGGGGTACGGATGTGGCATGACAGATATGTTTGGACGGTTTACTCAGTATATTCTGAAACATTTAGCATTATCACCAGTGAGCGAACCTTTATACACTCAATGAAAGTTTGCAAAACATAGACTATAGGAAGAGGCAGAAGGTGAGTTCGTCAGGTGATGTCAAAAATTGTATCTGTGGTACAATCGGGTGAAGAGAAAAGTGGTTTTTATTCTATATGTGCAGTATTGCCTGCGCCATGGGAGAGTGGTTAGATCACTCGCATCCCACCTGTGGACCGGGTCCGATCCCAAGCACCCGCATGTGGGAATGGCGTCTGCGCGGTTTTCTTCGGGTCCTCGGGTTTCCCCCGCCACTCATTCCACCAATTGCTCCATCATCACCTTTCCTATCATCCATTTCGATTTCATTTCATTTCATCCACTTCCTCAGGATCATGCCTGGTTACGGGTCGACCACTCGTTCCAGGCCCCATATTCTCAACTTACGTACCGCTGGCTCCCCGATAGGCTTCTGAAGTTCTGACCCCTAGGCACCAGCTTATACGTCCTAGGGGGTGCAAGTCCTACTTACGGGGAGGGTAAGCCGACTACGTAACGTAGAGTATTACATTAATTTTTAGAGGCCGTGAACAAGGCAGAGAATATGGCTTCATTATTGTAATTTACATTTCAACGAACCTTGACACTTGTGATTGTAAAACAGTTATGATATCCTCCTTTATATCTACACACCATTACATAGCCCCATCATCTTATTAACAACATTTTGGCGTTGATACATAATAATTGTTCATAGCAATTAATTAAACGACTCTGACAAAGCATAGTTTCTGAAAAAACATATTTTTGTTTATACTATCCAAAACCTTTTTAAAGAAATGTTGTTTACCTTGTTAAACCGATTTAGATTTTAACACACTTTCATATAAATCATTATCAAATGCAGCTTGCCTATTAGACGCATTTCGTCTTTTGTTGCTCTAGAAGGGAGAGATATTTAATATTAGAACGTATTTTTACTACTGCAGTGTTCTAACACTATTTCTTATCCCTGCTTTGCGTAACTTATACTCAATCCTGTCATTATTTGCAGTGAAATCTTCACTCCCAAATTGTACTACAAGTTCAGTAGTACGTAGATATTCCGATTTTGGTGTTTGGGCGTGTGGAAGTGGTCAACCCAGTAGAGAGACACTGTGTACTGCGGACATAGAGTCCAGTTGCGTTTTGCTGAGCCTGTAGTCATGCAGTGGTGTCATAGTATGCACACGTCGCAGTCGTCTCCTTCCGCGATCGCTGCATAAAGGTGTGGACCCTAATTATTAACAAGCATGGGAATTTCTTAGTACTAAGCCAAGATGAAAGAAAATAAGTTACTGAACAATAAACAGAGAAGTCGCAGCCACCATCCCCCGCATAGTCTTTCAGCAGACAAACCTCTACCGGTTTTTACCTCCATCTGCTTAGGAATTCCTATGCCGAATTATCACACACCGATAGATAACAAGAAATCGCTGAATCCATACCTAATGTAATATATTGAGGCTGACTTGTGTTCGCAACAAGCTGAAATAATTCATAAGATAATCTAATGTAAATAAATAGCTGTTTCATGTAGACTATATTATATCATTTGATTATGTTAGTATAAGCTTAGTTTTAGAAGATGAATCCTAATAGCTGGAACTGAAGGGGCAAAGATAAAGTATTCGCAAGGCTTTTTGGACAATAGTTAAGCAGATACAAAAGAAAGTGCTTGAGCTAAAAAGACAGCAAACTAGCAATTGTTATGACGCCCTCTTAGGAAAGTGAAGGTAATTTTGATGTTAGCACCTAAAGGGGATACTGAAATAGAAGTGATTGGCTCAAGAAAAAAGACGCCTCCAAACGCGCCAAAATAAGCCATTTAGGGCTTAACTTTAACGCTTTGACACAACCGGAGTGATAGCTATATATTCTAAGGAGATGGGATAAGAGTCAGTTCTTCAACAGGTTTACGTAAGATTTCAGCTAGAATCTTCGTAGATGCGCTAGTGTATTATAATGGTTATGTTACTATTGTTTTGCAACGGTTTAAAATTAATGCTCAAACTTGAATTCGTAATATGTTATCCAAAAATAATTCATTTTATCTATCACGCCCAGTTTTGGTATACTTGCTCAATCCAATAAACTTGCAGCTGGAGCAAATATATATACACACACTTTACATTGTAATAATGATGGCGACTCATAAAATTACAGATAATTAGATAATTATCCGCCATAGTAACATATCATCCTGTACTCTGAATAAGCTAATGTTCGTTGCCAATGAGCTCCAACCTCCGATGTCTTATTACCGAAATTTTCTCTGCAACAGATCATCACCCCTCCCCTTCAAAGGAAGAAAGCTGAATTTAGGGTTTTTGTTTTGTTTTTTTTTGTTTTTTTTGGAAGGCAGTGTCTTTAAACCGTGGCAGTAAGGTATGAGTGTAAGTCATCACAAAATCGGAAAATGAAATAACTACAGAAACACACACCCTTACCTATATGAAAAGGTTCAAGTGGCGTCCTTTGCTCAAGGCTAATGGTTATTTCTTCAACTGGGAAGGAACTATATACATTCAGTTTGTTAAAAAATCACAACTATCAATGGAATTTCCTAGTGTGCATGAAGGTCATCGCGCAAGCCATGCAAAACGGGGTAAGGAGTGAGGAAAATCAATGTTGGCGTTCACAACAATGCATCACCATACAAAAGACACAAGGCTGTGGTTCAGAACTCTCTATTGAAGGCCCAAATCCACAACGGCATTCTATCTGGTAAAAATGACTCCAGACACAAAGAACTCTATAACTGAGTGAATCTTTATCATTAAGGAATTAAAAACTCAGTAAGCATTTTCGATTACTGCTTACAGAAACTGGGTGATGAAATCTAAAAGCAATACAGCAGAACTGGATCATGCGTAAAGGTTTATTGCCCTGCCCAGAAGTCACATTCGTACTACCACTTTCATTTTGTATATCAGTCCTTCGAAATACTATTAGCGAAGTCAATTCTTGCCGATTGTACTTGAGTCAAAGATTATGTCGTCATCTACTAATCAATTTGTCCACGCCACTGTGAACATTTTAAGGTGAAGTGTTTTCTACATTCTGATGTACGTTCATGCTGATTGGAGAACATTCGGCGGGCTTAATAACACATTAACGGTCTTTGGTGATAGCCAAGCCGGGCCATGTAAGAAATGAAATACAGCAAACGCCACATTAATTTCAAAATCATATAACTTCTCCCAAGCTTCTGGCGTCCCTTTGAACATTTGAACTTGAGGGAATAAAGACAAAGAAAATTGCCATAACAGTGCCAGATATAAACCAGTAATTATTTCTTCCACTCTAGACGACGGAAGTTGGAAATGTACAGACAGACTGAAAAATGCAATGGCAGAGCCGAATTTGAGCCACGGATCTCTTGGTCTTCGTCCAGTTGCTGTAATTTGAGATTTCCTTGTTTATTTTATCAATAAAACGCGAGTTGGTTGGGAAATTTAATGTTCTATCGGCATGTTGCCACTGTGGTTCAGTGGTTAGTGAAACAAAACGGAGACCACCAGATATGTGGTTCAAATCTCGGTTATGACACTGAATTTTTTAGTCTGACTCTACCTTTCCAATATCCACCTTGTTATCTTTGCCGCACTACAATGATGGCATTTCTCCTTGTATTTGTTGATTCAATGTTGCATCTGGTCTCACGAAAAAACAAAGTGTTTCTTAAGGTAATGAACCTGAGAAGCTTATTAAAAGACTATGAAACATTAACATTTTTCATAATAAAATAATATGATTTGTAAAATTGTTTTTACCACATGACGCACTCAAACTATCAGTTAACTGAACGCAATTTCTTATTAATACGCACGCCAACTTTAAACCTAGCTTTCTTGCAAATCATTTTCCACAATGAAAATGATGCATAGCATGCAATATGTGTTTTGCTATTATTATTTCTTTTTTCAAAATGATTGAATTGTAACTACTAATGCGCGGCGGAACTTCCCGAGGTTGGACAAAAGCCTAGCGCCCCGAGTCCCTCCCGCGGTTTTCACAGCCTGGAGTCCTTATTTTTGCCGCAAGTAGCTCCTCAATTTGCCCCCTCCAGGAAACTCACGCGGCTGAGTGTACCTCGGATTAGGTCTTTCAGCGGGAGAAAATCGGCACACCGGAACCGAGAATCGAACCTGAGACTACCTTTGGCAAAGAGCTGCGCTGCAATCGCGCTAAGGAGACGACCAGAATTATCTACCACTTCTCAGTAGCTATATTACAGAAACCACCATATATTTTATCCAAATAAAGCTCCAATTTTGAAAAGGAAATTATAAATCAAAGAGCTTTGGAGAGCACAAAAATTAATACATTTTTACAATAATTAGAGGTCAATATTAGCAAACCTGATATAACAGATCTACGTTTAAACTCATTTATTGTGTAACTTGAATTTTGATCTAGTTATTCCTAAAAATGCATGATGTGGAATATCTTTTATTTAACAATGAATTTAAGTTGCTAATGACATTTTGGTGGAAGCTCTACCTTCTCTATCGACGAAGTACATTGTAAATACGTGCTAGAGTGGGCCGCGCCATGGGCGAGTGGTTAGGCCCGGGTTCGATCCCAAGCGACCGCATGTAGGATTTGTGTTGGCCAAAGCGGCTTAGGGGCGGTTTCCCCCGCCATCTCATTTCATTGGTGCTCCATATTCATTCCATATATCAACAGTGTCATCGCTTGCGGTGCCAAAGTGCCAAAGTAGCAAAAGCGGGCGTTAAACACTATTAAAAAAACACTGCTAGAGAAAGTGAAAGGTATTCAGGTTCAGCTGAATTCGGTGATGCAGGTACTTCCAGAGGATCTCTCGGAAATGAGGAATTTCTTCAAAGGACGTGTGAGTTGGAGATAGATAAACAGTGTTAGTTTACTCTTCATGTGTTTCTTTGCTCCCTAACACAAGAATTCGTGTGTACTAAATCCCACGCTCAAACATTATTGATGTCGCTTATAATTTATTCAACTTAGTGCAATTTCAGTGATATTCTGTTTATTTTACTCCTTTACCCAACCTCACTTAACTGACGGTGAAAATCACTTCACTCGCGTTCTCGCACTGAATTATAGACTTACGACGTCTAAACAAAACACCGTCAAGATAAGCCACCGCAGTGACACCGTCCAAAAGGAAGCTCCTATGCTAGACAAAGTTTCCATTTCATGCCCCATTTCGAGTTTCTTCCAAAGTTCCATTGTCTTTTATTGATTTTACTGTGTCGCGTAACGGATTCCAACTTCCTTTATTTTCAGCTCCCAAAGTTTAGAAATTCCGCAATTCTCACATCATTTTTGCTTGACTACATTGATTTTTCTATCCACTTGACTGATATATGGCAATTGGATTTTCCCTGCATTTTCTAAGCTTAATATCTATGGGGTTTTCCTTGAACTCAGTGCCTTTGTCGTTAGCTATTCGAGGCTGTTTGTGTCTGTACATTAATGTTAAGTTTCTAACCAAATACTTCTGCTTGACTAATGCACGTAGTACTTAGTACAAGTGGTGTAGCGTGGTATATGGACTAGGGTATACACTTTGATGTCTAATGTTTAAAAAGCTGATGTGTTCCATTCACATGATTTTCTCTACATCTGTGTAACAAATTAGTGTTTAAAAGCTTATTCTTCTATCTACTTCATGATAGTCGAGATAAATATTAGCAGAAATGGTCTCTATTACTTAATTTCTTGTAAGTAGAAGGGAAAACTCGAATGTGTTCCATTCACATGGTGTCCTCTAGCTCTTCGGTAAACAAACCTTTTATTCAAAACACTAATATGTTATCTACATCATGCTAATCAAGATAAACATAAGCAGAATTAATCTTGTTACTAGCCTCCTTGTAAATAGAAGCGATATAAGGAAATGAACAGGCTAAAGCAATAGTCTCGTCTTATAAAAGCCGGCCGCTAAGTGAGACAATTGTGGTTCCATAAACAAACGAAAAACGAGAAAAAAAAAAATGTCGTCTCGTTTGAGAAAAGTTTAAGCAGCTTAAATTTGAAACCAATAATCCGGAGTATCTCGAAAACGACTAACTTTGCACATAAATTGTGTGTTTTATTGAGATGTACAGTTTTTGTGCAGTAAAATTTTGTATACCTCTTCTTACGGTTTGGCAGTTATATAAAAGTCATTCAGAATGAAGAGTTCTTCAGAGGCTATTCCATAAAATTTAATACATTTTGTTTGTTATAAACATATCTTATACATAAGGTATTTTAATCTAAATCATTAAAGCCATTTTTGATAAAATAAAAACGTTCGAAAATGGTTCCATGTAAAGGATAGTTTGAGGTGGGGAGATTTTCTTGAAAATCATCATGTCGCATTCCTGGAAGTTACCAAACTTAAATACCCAGTTTGGTATTTAACGGTCTTTCCGTTTTTGAACTATGCTGTCCACAGACACACATGGATCCTTTTCTAAAAATACTTTCTTTGGATTCAGAGAGATCCCAAAACATGTACTTCCGGTGAAATCTCGGTATCGAATATTTGGTTGCATTACAATACCTTCTCTATACTCGTGTAGAGAAAGTAAAAATGAAAGGAGAAACGGAGAGGGAGTGTTTTAATTCAAACAATCGAAGCGTTCTACCTAACATCGGTAAAACCAACTGGCGGAATGTATTTTTGAGAGTTGTGACTCCTGACCTAATATTTGGAAAATAGAATATGTCTAAGGACCGCTTTTTTAATTGCTTTAGTCGTGATTGCGCTGAAGTGGAAATTATCTGGATATCAGGCAAGTTAGCACGAAAAGAAGTGGTGTTATTTGACAGACACACGTCGTATTTCGTTATTCAACATAATCCCCTCTTTTAGATGACTCAGCACCCTCAATATGGCCACGAAATGCAATGCCTTTCCCCCCCCCCCCCAAAAAAAAACAAAAGCAGCTTGTGTGAGTATGCCAGTATTGCTGTTTTCTATACTTTACCTACATGTTATGCTGTTCAAATATTAATTTAGTATTTAGTTTAAATACAGAATTAAATTCTGCAGTTTTTTACCAAATTTTAGGTATTTGTACAAAGACTATAATTACAGGAATATTTTTTCTTGTAGCAGTTTGTATATAGCTATGTTTTAACTTGATATTACCGATTGCGGCCCAAACCGACTTTTCCTTAGAAAACAAAATACATGCCCAACACACAATATATTTTAGGGTCCTACATGCAAAGTGTCACGATTAGCAATTTTACTCTATGCTTTGCCCTTAACATGTCTCAGGCTTTTTAATGTTATACTTAGAGGATATTTTTGGCTCATGCTTTAATTATATTTTCTTTTACAGTAGGACTAAAACTTGTCTCGCCTTCAAGATTGTTGACTGTACAACAGTGGGATTACACATTCGGTGCACTTGGTTTACGCTAAATGGAATGTTCTGTCTAGAGCGCGTGCTTCCCTCGTGGAGATGCACTTCAGTCATGTACGTATTCTGATTTCATTTACTTGGTATATCATTCTTTACACACCCACTCACAATTACCGATCAGAATGCTGCATAGTGTTTTATGATATTTTCAAAAGAAGTTAAAAGAGTACAAAATTAACTTCCGCTGTTAAGCAAAATCATGAAAAAATTCACTTTAACCACCTTAAGTTTATCAAGCAAAATGTATTCTGCCTTATTACATCCACTCCGCGCGCAAAACGTGTGAAGAAACTGGTGTGCGCCATGATATTTTTCCAGACTGGCGAGATACGCTGAACCGCATTTCATGGAAGAACCGTCGTTCAAAACACACTTATCAGCAAGTTTAATTCAGTAGAAAATTATAAACTAAGGTAAAATGATATGGTATTTTGTAGATATATACAAACTAACATGATAAACCAGGACTATTTAGCACCATGGGGACAAGTCCCTTTGCACTTTCTAAATATGTAGAAATCAATTCCAGTATTGAGTTTAGATGTCGTGGTTATATTTCAATAAACGTCATTTAATTGTATCACTCACAACCATTAACTCAAAGCCGCTGTTCAATACACATATAATACTTATTCGCCTTTACTATTTTCCCTTTATTTCTGTGACCCCTTCGGGTCATTATTTTCAGTAGTGGGTGCTGAGAGCACACGAGCACGTGGACACCCTAACTTCTGACCCCTACGGATTTATTAGTCGCGCCACATTGTCTTGCCGAGTGACGAAGACAACAAGTTCAACCAGCGAGGTGGTAGTGGTTTCTAAGCTCGTATTAACTATTTTGTTTACATTAAACATATTTTGCATACAATAATTGTGGTTAGGCAAATGACATGATCTTCACAATTATAACCTTCGTTCATCTTATGTACGTAATATTCTTACGCTGCCTCATGATTAACATACTAAAGGTTTCTGTTTCACAATAAATAAAGCAGTAAAGTTCTATAGTTATTTAGCCTTAAAATGTTTTAAAACTATTTGATTAATATAATAAGTCGTTTGATTTTATACTCAATATTTGCGCGTTTTTTATTTTGTTTTGTTCTTATTTATTGAATAACATTTTCCATTACAAAGTAATATTACATGTCTTAGTTTTCTTTTAGTGTTATGTTTCTATTGAATCAAGTGTGCATCTTTTAAATATGTAATGCAAAAAGCATGGATGTTGAAAAGTGTTACTTATATTAAGTCAAGTATAATTTGTAAAGGATAACTACTACATGCCTACAAATTCCAAAGATATTAAATTTACATAAGAAGTTTCTCATCTTTTTTGGTTTATTGTCTTTCATTTCAGATTCCTTTTATGTTTTGTTTCCATTTTATTGAACATTTGTGTTATTTTAATGTGTCCTTGCTGTGTGTTGTCCCATTGACTTTGCCATTTTTCCTGGCTTGCTTTCCTCAATAAACTTGCTCGTAATATCCTCTCTCTGGAGGTTTCGCCCACGGGTGTGTATGGCTTCAATTTCAGCTCGTTAAGCTTATGTTTTCTCTCCAACCCTAAGAGAAATAATAGTTCAGATATAGTATTAGTAAATGTTATATATAATTATGTATTAAATGACATCAAATAAATGTAATATGCAGTCACATAAGTTCAGTTCCAGATACCTAATAAACTAATAAGAAACTAAACCTCTAAAAAGTGGAATCATACCCTCTCTTTTATTTGTTTACAAATACGAGTATTTAGGATGTACCTTTTGAAATTTTAGACCACCAAGTTTACTTTATGCTTCTGACCATAGTGACGTTTGACAATGTAACGCTTTATATTTGCAAATTGAAATTCGCATATTAAACACCAAACTTTCCGGTTTTTGTACTTACAAAACATTCTTTCTGCCACTCTTTATGAAACAGACATCCCGACAAAGCCACAATCGCAACTGAATGAGGCTGAAGAGCAGGGATGGGGGCAAGAACCCGTTTCAGTAGTTGCTCTTTTGGGCCCATTTCGCTCAAACTGCGGCAAGATTTAGACTCTCTGTAGCAGAAATACTACTCGGGGAGTTTTACAATACCACTGTTTTGATGGCCTTGTTATTGACTTTACATCCAACTGGTCTATCCTCGCTATATTCAACAGGGTTGCTGCTTTGGCTGCAAGTGAGCAACGCTAAAATGTGCGGGTGTTAATGAACTACACCGAAAGGTTTCACAGATTGTACATGTATCTGATGTAAGCAATTTGAGATATGCATTGCATGGTTCACGGCTAAACATAACGCACTTTTTTTTTAGTTTAAGTCCTTGAACCTAGTTGGTCATATCGGACGATGAATGAAATTGGTGAAATGATGCCCAAATGATCTTGAGGTCCATGGGGCTTAAAGTTGCTCGACATTCGTATTCTCAGGATAAGGGAAAAAAAAACAAAACAAAAAAAAAAAAAACTCATCCGGGTAACTCACCCCAAACAAGATTCGAACCCGCGATCTATTGAATGTGAGGCATACATTACCAAGCGGGGATAACGCACTTGTGTGGTGCTAAGCATATTATGGTATCAGATGCTGGGAAGTCGCTATTAAATCAAAGCCACATGAACAATGGTTTAGAATGTCTTTAAATCTGCTGCACGCGAATAGAAGTATCGATTTCCAGCAACTTGTTATTGGCGTTCTCAACACTTTCTGCCATAAAAGTCTCTTAAATCTGGAAGACATCACTTGACAGTGAGAGACTCAGCTTTGACTAACTGCCCTTTTGCGCTATCCAGTCTATTCTTTAATTGCCTGCTTCACTTAATGCGTAACGCCAAAAGCGTTACATACATTTATTAATATACCAATTCCTATTAAATATTCAAACACCCGTAATAATCCATAGATGACCTAAAGGCCAGAGGTTTGTTTCCTGTTATTTGGTAACTTTTTTTATTTCCATAGGAAGGAGCGCTCCGTGACATATACTCTGAACAACACTATCGTTTCCTTGTTTCTGCTCACTGAGATTAGCTCGCATGCTGAGGAATGCCCATATACACAAAACATGTGATGTGTTCCATTCACATGACTTTTTCTGTTTTGCACTGCGCTTCACTGTTCTTAATCATGTTGAGGACAGATTGGAGACCTCACTTTGTATGCCTTAGTTGCTCTTTAAAAATTATCATGGATCCAAATTTCAATGTCTTCCTGGATGACACGATCCCAGTAACGTTGACCTTAATGAGTACCGATGCCTCACCGAAGAGCATCCAATGGCTAATTTCGGTGAAATGCCACTCGGATTTCTGCAAATAGAGCAGACGAATATGGCGTTGGTGTTCTTGGCATCTCTTCAATAGCGCGGCCCTCTAACCAATGTATGAAAACCTACAACGAGAAAGACCGGTCCCCTTGGCCACACTTGCTGAAGTGCCTAGATTTGATGCTTAGCGGGTTCGAGCCCCGTCTTGGGCATGGGTGTTGGTGGAGTATTTCTGTGTGTCTTCCAATTCATTCTCTCTTCCTGATGGATAAAATGTCACGCATGAAGGCTAATATGTGTGAGAAAAAAACAGTGTACGCTTAAATTATTATTATTATTATTATTATTAACAGACGCAATTTATCAAATTGTTCATAATAATAGTTTTTTCGTTTCGTAGTGGGCTTCCCCTCTCGGTATTTAGGAGTGACACCCCCTTAGGAATTACAGGCGGATGCCTAGGGGTCAGAAGGCCTGTCGGCCCATAGCTACGCATAAGCGTAAGGAAATGCAAGCGAAATGGATGATAGGAAAGGTGATGATGGAGCAATTGGTGAAATAAGTGGCGGGGGAAATCGCAGGACCTGAAGGAAACCTGACCAGTCGCCGCTTCGTCCCCCACAAATCCCACACGTGGGAGCTTGGAATATCATAACTATTATACAAAAATGCTATCTCATATCTTCAGTGCTGCCTGACTAAAATGTTGTGAACATCCAAAAAATATACCCCTGAGACACTGTTGATTATCTTCTTATTCTTAACTTAACATTTGAGTTGCTTTTATTCAATCCAATTGTTTTCTATCGGTTTGATATTCAATCCAGCGAACATTTCTACTTCAACACATACGTCAGAAATCGATATATTGCACAAATAAATAGAAATAAAGAGCGCAAAATGAAATGGGTTGCATGTTTCATAACACGGTTGATGTTTTCACACAAAAGTAACGTTTTAATTGTACGATATATCTTTCATCACTTATTTAAATTGCCGCTGACACGTTATTTTTATTAGGCTATACTTGTTTGCTGTGTTTGTGTCAACGGATGCGATAGCAGAGCTGATGATGGCAATGACGGAAACCACAACCGAACGCCACACGTGCATGCTTCACAACCCGCACATGAAGCCTGTTTACATGTCATAATTCAGTTACAATTGAGCATTCGCCGAGCTTAACCAGAAGGGCGGATTATGCGGCGTAACGACGGCGTGCGGTTTGTCTTGGCAGAAATGAGGCTGCCGTTAATACCCTTAACGATATACGACACTGTTAATTATACAGGATGAGCTTCGAGAAACTTAGCAGTTTTATAGGCAATGGGCTCGAGAAGCTAATAACATGAACTGGTATAATCCTTCTAACAGAATAAAATTCCAAGTGTCAACATGTGGGAGGGAAGAAGGAAAGAAAGAGTAGTGACATTAAACACTCTTGTGCCGCTGATTGGCGGAGCGAAATTCATGGGTGTTTTCTTTTATCAGCTATCGTACAATAACCGTCTTTAGGAAGTTTCGTTTCGTTTCGTAATCGGCTTACTCTCCTCGTATTAGTAGGACTGACACCCCCCCTAAGACTTACACGCCAATGCCTAGGGGTCAGAAGTCTGTCGGGCAGCTAACGGCACGAAACCACAGAATGGAGAATCTGTAACGAGGGGTTGGCCTGTAACCAGTCATGAACATGAGGAAGTGGATGATATGAAAATGTAAGCGAAATTGATGATAGGAAAGGTGATGAGGGAGCAACTGGTGGAATGAGTGGCGGGGGAAACCAGAAGACCCGGAGAAAACCCAACCAGACGCCATTTCGTCCACCACAAATCCAACATACGGGCGTTTGGGATCGAAACCGGGCCGCCTAGATGGGAGACGAGTGGTCTAACCACGGCGCCGCCTTCTTTAAGAAGTACGACACTCTAAACAGAGGGTAGAGGATAGAACATGTTAACAGCGGGGGACATCTCAGCAACTGAGAGCAGATACTGATTACAGAGCAAAGCACAGAGACGCACGGACGTCCCCAATAGTCACTAGATGGCAGCCCCGGCACCCACGGAGGCTATACAACGCCGGGAGCCCGAAAGGATGCCTCTACAATGGCATCTAGGCTCAACCAGCGCAACTAGGGGGAAAGACAGCTTTACTCGGAGCAAGCAACCATGATATCTGCCTTCAAAGCCTTAAGCCACACCTGCACCGACCTTAAAGATGAAGAAGGGAAATGAAATGAAGGAATGAAAGGAAAAGGAACCGTGGTAGACATACAGCAACCCAGCATTCGCCTAAGCAGCCCCCCGGAAAACCACGGAAAAACCTAGGGCCAGAGTGAGCAGTCAACGGGGATCGAACCCGGACCTCCTGAATGTCAGTCTCAGACAAAACGCCTAAGGCACCTGGCTCAGCATTCTACATAGATTTGTAATCACTCTCTGAGCGAACTGATTTCCGAGAAGGGAACGTATACAAATATTTGTACTCATATCTCTGTATCCTGCACGCACACTACAGAGTGTTCAATGCTCGTGAGTTCTGAAAGGGATGTATACAAACTTAATGATATAGATTAAATCGAATACAGCGCAGTTATAAATTATAACCTATTACTCTCATGGTTTAATAATTCGCAGCCTATATTTTTATTGCAAATGAAACAGGTATATAAGTTCTATTCCTATAATATATGACTATCCTGAGGACAAAGTATGCCTCGAGGGGAATGCGAGTTATCGACTAACTCGCTCTTGAACAACACTCGCTTGAATGCAAGAGCGGGGCTTCTAAAATGTTTGAAAGCATGAAGAGAATCTTCCAGAAGAATCTAGATACCTTTCGATAGTGCCTCTGGTGTTTATTATAGATAAGAGCGCTTTTATACCTATTACCTCTCCTTAAGTTTTCAACCGGCCAGTCGTTTGATTGGTGTCTTGTAGCAATAATTGAAGTTCATATCTGCATCACAATTCAATGCTATATATATGTGATCTTTCAAAAACAATGGATTCCAGCCTGGGAACTCTAAAGGTATCTTGGCATTGATATATAATAACCCCGTGTATCTAGATCCCTACGAGTCTGGGAATACCAACCCGACTACCGGCCTCACGCCTACCTACGCACGGCAGAGATTGGCGATCATCCAACCGATACGGAGATGAGATGTGGCCTGTATCACACATACCCGGCTGGAATGCTGGCTAACATGGCCGGGATCGCTGCCTATTGCAGCTTCTGACTTTCATCACGATGTTGAGTGCACGTTGGACCAACATCCATGACCTAAAATGCACAACCTCATTTGTGTTATTGAATCCGGGCGCATTTCTGGCCGGGAGCCTCAGCACTACTCTCTAGCTCATTACGGCAGTGCGCAGGACGACATTGACATGTGCTTTCCAATGAGTCCTCTAGAGAACTCAGGAACGATTTTACCGGTTCTGTTGGCACAATGTAAATTAAATGAAGGATCGGTTCAAATGGTAATCTTCATTTTGTACAGTGTGGTGCGGTATGTGTCTACCAATTTTGCTTGGTATTCCTGTTCAATTTGAGGTGCGCATGAATCAGATATGATTACACGGCTACCATATTCGCAATTGGTATGCCATTGTTGGCTCATACAGACAAGGATTGCAGCTGTAGAAGCCTTCATTGTTACGTGTTCCCTAACTGAAACGCAGCTCCGCCTGTATCAACACTGGCTCAGATGGCCGCTTAACCAACTGTTCAAGTCGGGTGAAGCGAACTTCTTCAGAGAGTTTGAGAACAAACAAGTCCAAAATCCTCGCATGGTTTATGAGCCAGGATGTTGTGGTGTGGTGTGCAATTGGAATGTATGGGATTATTGGTCCATGTTTTTCCGAGGATTGTGCTGGTCCCGCACTAATTATAAATTCTGAACGCCATGTTGAAATTTGCAAAACTCCTGGAACGACAGTTGAACAACATACGCCACATACTGCACTTCAGAGCATTGCTTTTCTCCTACGAGTGTTCCACATTCAACTGATTTCCCGCTTTGGAGATTTAACTTGGCCGTCCCGATCTCCGGATTTAACAGTTCCGGAATAATTTCTGTGGAGACAATTGAAAGAAAAATATTCTCGCGCCGTTTGCAAATCATTAGGATCAGCAAATCAATGCCATTCCATAGGAGATGGCGCGACGTGCCATGGATGCATTAAAAAATGCATAAATGCAGATGGGGGCGACTGAGCTGACGTCATATTCAAGTAATGTTGATGTAAATGTAATATCCATAAATGCTAATGCATATTGTTTCCCTGTTTCACAAATAAAGTAGTTTCCCTTTTATTTGGTAGTTCTATTTCTCCACCGAAATTGGTAGATACATAACGCGCCACCCTGTTGTTGACTTACAAGCGATAATATTTGTTTGTATTTACTAATCATTAATTTAGTTTTGATAACAGTTAAGTTGCCCTTGCCCATCCTGTATAACTTTAAGAATGCATTATGTTTTAGGCAAAGTTGAATAAAATATATTCAAGTAGGATTTCGAGAGTTATGTTATATATTCCAAAGCAACAGACTAAATAAGCTCTGAAAGTAAATGCCGTACACGCAAATTATAAAGTCTGTAGATACCAAAATAACGGGAAACCATATTTAATGCACGCATAATTGAGAAAAAATATGTAACGACCCATAAAAGAATTAATTACAAGTTTAAACGAAACTCTAGTGATATAATTAGCGTGGAAAAGTTATAGTTATTAGGATAATACAGTTATTTACTTGTTCTGCATGTTTTTATTTATCATTTAATCTCTTGTACATCATTTTGAAAACCTCACTGCTTTTTCAACTTAGCATATTAGTATATGGTGTTTGGAAAATTACTTTACGCATATTTGGTACCACCAATTATTTGCTATTACTTCTCAAATTACGGTGAATGTGCGTTATTTGCTGAGGGAGGAAAAACATGTCAATTAGGAATTATCAGTTTCTATTGAACTTCGTCATTAAAGTCTCAGTTTTTACGACTTTATAAATTTTCCTCTCCAACTGTTTAAACTATATGTCAGTTATACTGTCAGGTATTATGTAATCACCAGTATGGTTCTCTACTGCCAACTAGCTGCTCTACACGTGTGGTGTAGGATATTTCCCACGATGTATGTGGGGTGTTGCGAGAATAATCAACACCGGTCCTATTTTCGGAAAACATTTAGTAGTGGCTCTCTATACCCCATCTGTTAAATACATGATTGGTTTGATTGATTGGTTGTGTTTAAGGGCGCTCAACTACTAGGGCCATTAGCGCCCTTATAAAACAAAGGAGGATCAAACACAAAGGATAAGCAGCAACATAAAATAGAAATAAAAGAGGAAAGGCAAGTAAAAACCATGAAATAAAACGAAAATGTGCTAAAACTGTAGGAAATTTAAATTATACCCGAAAGAAGCGAAAAGGATATATACTAAAAACTCGGTCAACTAGGTAAAATTATCAGGGCTAAAAGCAGTTAAAAGTTTGAAAACCCATGAATTTCAACTCCATTACAATCAATCGCTAAAAAGTAAGTTAAAAGCTAACTCCTGAATAGCCTGGTCAAATTCGATAAAAAGTTAAAAACTCTATAGACCGCTCTGTGGTTATCGTCAAGGACTTCCACGATGGAGGCCAGCAGTTGGAAGTTGGAACGAAGAGCTGCTAGAGCAGGACACTCAAGCAGCACATGCCGTACCGACAATGCTGCTCCACAGAGCGGGCAGATAGGAACAGGATCCCTCTTAAAAATATAACAATGCGTAAAATTACAGTGACCGACCCGCAGACGAGGCAATATGACCTCCTCCCGAGGGGACAACCGGGAAGAGGTTATCCACGCCACAGGGAGGTCTTTCACTTACCTAAGATTGTTTCCACGAAAAGCTAACAATTCTTTGTGCCAGCCTGAAACAACCACTCTCCGCAAAACAAACCGAAAATCCGCTGATGAGAAACTGTGAGTTGCATGACTGGCATCCATAGATACCGTCTTCGCCGCCGAATCTGCAAGCTCGTTACCCGGCAGTCCAACGTGACCAGGGATCCAAGCGCAATCCACAATAGCCCCAGTAACGTACAGAATGTGTAGGACATCTTGGATACGTTGTACAAGAGGATGGTATTTGTACAGCTCACGAATGCTCTGAAGGGCATTAGGGAATCGCTCATTATAAGGCAGTCACCCAGTTTTCGACGACGAACATAGAGAATGGCTTGATATATGGGGTAAAGCTCTGCGGAATAGATGGATGTGCTGCTAGGCAAATCGAAAATATATGGTGCGGTCCCAATTACAAAGGCACATCTAACACCGTTGGTGAACTTACTTCCATCGGTGTATATACAAATGCGGTCACTGTAATAAAATGCTGTAAAACAGGAACGGATACTAGCCGCAGGAATCACATACTTCGCGAAGGCTGTCATCCCCAGATCTACGTGACATATAGCACGTATCCAAGGTGGGTGCACCCTCTCTCCCTTGGTAAACAATCTAGGTACGTCAATATCGTGCTTTCGAAGGAGCTTTCGGAAGCGAAAGCCTACAGGCTACGGACTAAATGAGAGGTTGCGATAACGTTCGACCAGCTCGGCAGAGAAGAAAAGAGTAAATGTTGGATGCGTAGGCATGCACTTAAGCGGAAACCCATAATGCGCTAGTAGGGCATCACGCTGGCATCGCAGAGGAGGTTCACCCAATTCCGCATAGAGACTAACAACTGGGCTGGTTGAAAAGGCTCCAGGCAGGATTATAGACCTCGAGCAGGAAAGCCTTTACCTTCAGGAGAGAGATGCTGCAACATTTGGACGATGCTCCTGGTGTAGAGTGTCGCGAAGACGAAAGTGCGTGGTGTATGCTTCAAGTTTCCCGGAACGAAAGGAGAACCTCCGAAATTCCGTCTGAGTGGTAATAGTAAGAAACTCAGGCGAATAATTCTCCGAGCTAGACACCTGAGCGAAAACACTGCCTAAGTGTTGGCCACGTCAAACGTATCATCAAAATTTCCGGCAGGTGTTTTGAGACCGGCAATTGGCATATGGGTCGATTTTACGGCCACACGTCTTAACATATCCCATACGACAGAGAAAGGGGTATTTCGATTAAATTAAGCTAAAAATATGTTCCATGGCGTCTTTTTGCTATTCGTAATGACCTGTCTAGAGATGGCACGTATTTGCTTATAGTTGATTAAATTAGCCAGTGTATGGCAACGCTTGAACCCTCTAAGAGCACGCCTAGGGGCACAAAAAGCAGTCTGGCATTCCTCAATCCACCAATGGACAGGAAATCGACGAGACTGCCCAGCCGACCCCAGAATAGAAATCTCAGGAGCTGAAAGAATGACCTCTGCGAGGTGCTCCACTAACGAATTCACAGGTTCGGGCTCACTGTAGCTAAAAGTGGCCAAGCGGGTGTAAAGGTCCCAATCGGGTGATCTAACCTCCATGTAGGTAAACGCGTGGAACATACATCTTGGGCTAAGAGACTGATAAGAACAGGAAAGTGGTTATTAAAGAATAAATCAGAGATGATATTCCAGTGTAAAGAAACGGCCAACTGTGGAGAAAAGCTATTAAAGGCGTCAGAAAGAAATGTAGGCTCTCCAGTATTCAGGAGAGCTAGGTTGTGACTGTTTGAGAGATCGAAAATGACCTTACCTCTCGCACAACCCCGAGGGTTGTGGGCATTCACGTCACCTACCAGCAAAAAGGGTCTGGAAGCTGTGAAACTAGGTCGTCTAGATCAGTGGGCGAGAGGTTATATGATGGAGATAGACATATACTGCACAGGGTGAAGCGAATGGATGGGAGCCTAATCCGTACAGCAGACTGGATGTCAGATCGTAAGGGTATAGGTGCAGCGTATTTATAATCTCTGAGGAGCATCATGGTGGCCCCATGTGCAGGAACACCTTCCGCCGGTGCTAGATCACACCGCGCTGAGCAGTACTGTCTGAATGTATTGTTATCCGCTGGACGGAATTTAGTCTCGTGTAAGCATACCACCAGAGGTTGATACTGGTGGAGTAACAGTTCAAGCTCTGGTCAATTTGGTTTAATCCCACACATGTTCCACTGTAGAATAGCCATGGTCTATGTTATTGGATAAGTGCTAGATAGAAAGACGTTTCTGCATATTGTTCTTTTTGACCGTCGGACTGACACTTTATTCAGGAGCTCGATCCTGTCGCTTACGCGGGCGTAAAGTACTATATGAAATGACTGCGCTATTGCTCAATCCTAATAATCCTTTCCTTGACTAATTCTTAGAAATGGTATATATGCGCTTTCCACGTGCGTCCGTTAGATTTTGGAATGTACTGACCTCTCAAGAATTAAGCCCTGAGCTTAATGGAGTTCCTAGTTAGTGACTTCGCTGGAACTTAGTTACCTTTACTTTTCTAACTGGAAGCTAAATGCTTTCTCTAATGCCTGCCTTTACTACTGACCCTTGCCTAGCAACAGAATTCTAACGCAACAGACGCGTGTTATTTAATACAACAGAATTATAACTTATGGATTTTACATTCTTTTTTATCAAATTATTGTTAATTTCATACAACGATAATTTCGAGATCGACACAATTGCTGTACTTAATGCATATATAGAATTATTTTTGTAAACATTTAAATAATTATAAAAAGTCTCCAGCTGAAACACATGAACTATGACGCGATTTCTTCCTTCTGCATACGTAACAACACCTTACAATTTTTTCTAAGTTAATTGGAATGCTAGTTCAGGAGCAATTGCATATTGAGGAGGAAAGTTCTACTCGATAACTTATATGTAGAATTGAAAAAAACAAAATGCTAACACTATGTAAATAATATTAGGACGAGTAATAACAAAGAAAATATCATATTAACATGGAGATAAGTAGGAAAGGAGAACCGATAGAAATAGTAAGAAATATCATTCAATATAAACTGTTATAATCCCTATTATGTAAGAAGGAATATTTGTAAAGGATGTTGTACAGGAACGCGTGCTAGCCAGTTGAAGCAATTAGCGTATGTGAGAGAAAGAGACAGTGATACATAGGAATTCCGAGATACGCCAGAAGTAGCTTGGCTGTAGAGAAATGAAAGTTTAAATGTTCATACAACGGCATGAAGAGCACCAATAAGTGTAGATATTACAAATACTTGTGCATATGCATGCGGCATGGCACCGAGGTATAAAAGAGGCATTTTCCAGTTGGATACTCCGATGTATTAGCACCCAGAGGCACTTCTTATGAAGAAGAGTGGGGGAGATGGCGTGTGACATTATAATAATGTTAGCTCCTCGCCGTCAGGTTTACAAGTAGCGGGGTAACGAATAAAGAATACGAAGAAAGGGTGCTAAACAAGTAGTTGGAAGCAGCAACGGTTCGTGAGTATACATGTTGGGTCTTCAAATAACTTGTAAGAATCGAATGGTCCTGGAAGTGTCAAACAGCATATGCCTCATAATAGTCATGATTAGATCGAAGTTTTGGGTTCCGAAGCGCACACAGCTACGAATACACGAAGTAGTCAGCGGTATTGAGAGAGGATATATGGGAAGGGTTCGTAACGTAAACATGCACACGTTGAAGTATAATCCGTTCTAAAAGTAGCTCATTTCTTGCATCGTTCTAACTCATAAAGTAACACAATAAAAATTATTTCATAGTATGATTAGTAAATTAAAACGCACTGTCCTTTCACAAATAAAACTATGAAGTTTGACACAAAAAATTCAGGATAATAATATGCGAGCTTAGAAAAGACAATAAAAACCACCCAACTCACTTAAAATTCTTTGCAGTGAACTACAAGATACATTTTTACTGTATCGAAAGAAAAAGGCAGTCCTCCTGTCACTCAAAATATGTTTGAATCATCCACAAGTTTGTTCAGTGTCGTACACCTACCCTTTCGTATTTTTGACATTTTTCATTCTGCACTGTGTTTCAGCGGTCACTTGTTTATCTGTTAGCAGTAACTGAACGAGGCCAGGCAGCGAGCAAAGCTAGATAGTGCAACACGTTTCGAAACGAACTATAGAGACCACTCCTACTCCATCACGTCATAGTTATACTCTGTGTGCATCGAACCTCCATCCGGCAATTTCGCGACACCGGACCAATGATGATGATGATGATTTGTGTTTAAGGGCGCTCAACTACAAAGGCTATTAGCACTCTCAGAAAATACAACAGCAATAAAAACACTTTAAGAGAAATTAATTATAATATATTGCTACATTTAGGCACTATTCTTCTGTGCGGTTTGATTTATTACCTGAAGAAGGTGTTCCAGCACATGGGGGCACTATGCTGCTCATCAGAGATGATATTTATGCGGACTCCGTCTCCTTACAGTCTGACCTCCAGTCAGTTGCTGTAAGGATAACGCTGCCCTCTACCAGCTATACCATTTGTAATATCTATCTGTCTCCTTCTAATGACCTCTCGCGCCCGAGTTAGAAGACCCCGTCTCCCAGTTACCGACACCATTTTTGTTGGTGGTGGACATGAATGCCCACCAACCGCTTTGGGGCTCTTCTCGGACTTGTGCGAGAGGTAAGTTAATTGCTGATTTTTTGGGCCACAGTCACCTAGCCCTTCTGAGCACCGGAGAGGCTACATTTTTATCTGACGCTTTTCACAGTTTTTTCCCACCTCGATATAGCGTGCTGTTCTCCACAGATAGCTTACGCTGGAAAATCATCTCTGACTTACACTCTAGTGACCACTTTCCCATTTTTAGAAGTCTCTTACCACAACACGTGTGTACACATGTATTCCTAGATGGCGTTTAAATCGAGCCAACTGGAACCTTTTTTTTCCGTTTTGCCATTTTTACCTACAACGAGCACGACTCCCTAAATTTCCTACTCGAACACCTCACAGCAACAATTCTTGCTGTTGCTGAGCAGTCTATCCCGCGGTCGACTGGCCCACCATTTCGATTCCCGGTTTCTTGGTGGACCGATGAAAGCCGGAATGCCATTCGTACTCGTAGGTGTGCTCTTAGGGTATTCCAGTGTCGCCCTACACTGGAGAAACGGATACAGTATAAGAAGATGCGTGCCAAATCTCGGCAAGTTATTAAGGATAGCAAAAAACAATCGTGGCGCAAGTTTGTGTCTTACTTTAATAGCATTACACCTTCCTCTGTTGTATGGGATAAGTTGAGGCGTCTGGCCGGAAAATCGACCCATATGCCCATTGCCGGTCTCAAAACACTTGCTGGAGCTGTTGTTAATACATTTGACGTGGCGAACACTTTAAGCAGTGCGTTCGCACAGGTGTCTAGTTTAGACAATTATTCCCCCGCTTTTTACAGTTAAGGCCAGCTACAGACCAGTTGCGTTTGCAAGGTGATGGAACGCATTATCAATGGACGGTTGGTGCGGTGGCAGAATCCCACAATTTACTAACACGCAATGCGGAACGCAGATCATGGACGGCTCTCTCAAGAACTGTCAAACAGTCGGGATACTTCTTGACCTCGAGAAAGCTTATGACACGAATTGGCGAGCAGGTATATTACGTTCCCTCCACATTTGAAATATACGTGGTCGTTTACCGTTGTTTATTCAGGAGTTCATACACTATGGAGAGTCCACTCATCAAAACTGTTTACACATACGATTCATAAATAAATACACACTGTACAGTAGAAATCAAATACAGAGCCATAACGCAGTTTGTGACTAAGTACAGGACAAAATAATAAAGCACACTGGCAATAACTCAATCACACGACATCACCGCCATCTCAATACTACACTTTCAGAGCAGAGATATACAAGTCAGCACCGTGACCTTGTGTACAGCAGCTTTGTGTTATCATACTTCCATTTGCGCAGTGGAAAAACACCGCACAGCGGTTCGGGTATTTTTGGATATATATGACTACTGGTTTGTGAACAGAAAATAACTACTAATTTTCCATAAAATATTTGGAAAGAAAATAAAGGGCACTCTATTTCATATACCAGAAAGATTAACGCCTGCATATTAATTGCTTGACACATGAATGCACATTTTGATCATGTAAGCTAACTTAAAGTTTACGCAACTCTTCAGGAAATATTTAATGTGCTTGCGTGTAATTTTACTAAGACAAAATGCCTGAATATCATAAACCGCGTACTGCAAGCAGGTAAACTTTCCAGCATTATTATACATGAGGACATCACATATGGGTGATATAACTGGCGCAACAGATCTCGACAGGTTTAAATCCTAATGAGAGCTAGGAAGCGAGTTGTACTTTCAGATAAGCAGTTCACCAGTCGATGCATGCATGCTGAAAGATTGCCTGTCACAGTCAATGCCAAATATTTCTGTCACCTCTTATGCACTGCACTATACGGCGAAACATGGGTTTTCATGTGTATATTCATATCTAGAAAACATCTATACAAACGGCCTATTATATAAACACTGTCAATCGTCTGCCTCCAATTCTTCCACACCTGACAGTCTTTCGTCTTCGCTCACGTCCTTGTCATTATCAACGCTATCGCTACTTTCTGCAAAATTATCCTGGATTAGAATTCTTTCTATTTCATTTTCTGCAATTCTTTTTAATGATTTCCAATGTTCTCAACATGTTGACATACATTTTCCCATTCTGGCCTGCCAATTTCTGCAATTCGCCTGCGACACAACTGTTCCACAACTTTTAATTTAAAAGTGTTATATTGAGTTTTTTTTTTCTTTCTTTCTTATCTTTGAGAACCTGGAAACGGAACTCAGTGAAATATCAAATGCCTTGGCTACTCTTTCATTCACTTTCTACAGACTTTTGAAGAGTTCGGGGAACATACATTTTCTTCCTTCATCTCTGGCTCTTGTTTCATGAAGTCAAGGACATTTGCAATTATTTCTCTGCTCTAAGTAATACCTTGCCACTAAACTTTGAAAACGTAGGAGCCATGGTTAAAAAAATACAATAAATAACATGAACACTATTTACTGCCCACTTTCAATACAAACATATGCGCAACATTTTCGATGCAACTGTACAAAGTTTGCTCGCTATGATTTTAAGTGAGCAAAGTTCATATCACAAACTCCGATAAGCTAGGATCGGTAGCTGGGTTGTGGTCAGGGTCACGATTCCAGTTTTGCGCCAGCAATATAGTATTGCGCTAGATTTACCGTCTGTTTTATTTGTGTAATATCCACTAATTTGATTGTTTATGATACCCATTGCTACAAGAACCTGCAGCACGTAATGCCCCTTCAAGGGAAACTACGTAAGTCAAAGAAGAATACAATATGTATACAATTAAAAATCTGATGTGCTCTAAATGCTTGACTTTCTCTGCCTGTACGGCAAACAAACTATTCTTACAAAAAATTGTTTTTATTCACATAATGCTGATCGATATAAACATCAGCAGATATTGTCTTATTACTTGCTTCAGTGTAAGTAGAAGAGAAATAAGTGAATACAAGACCGCGCAGTGTCCGAGTGGTTAGACAATTCGACGCTCATCGAGTTCAATCCCTGTTGACCGCATGTGGAATTTGTGGTGGACAAAACGGCGCAGGTTTTCTTCGGGTTCTTCGGTTTTCCCCGCCATCGCATTTCATCGGTGCTCCATCTTTGTTGCATGTATCATCGCTGTCACCGCCTGCGTGCCATAAGTAGTAAAAGCGAGCGTAAAAACACTATCAAAAAAAGTGAATACCCTAGACAAACGCGAGAGTCATATCTTTTAAAAGCTAGTGTCTATGTGCTACAATTGAAAAACTGATATCTTTGCATGGCCAGAAGTAAAATAAAAGTGATACGAAGCGAAATATAACTTCACAATTGATAAACGTTTATTAATTCTTACATACTTTGTATTTTCAAAGTTTCATATATATATTACCTTGATAAAATAAAACATAAAGACTACCTCCATGTAAAGCGTAGTTTGAGGTGGATAGAAGTCCTTCAAAGCCTGGATGTCGTCTCTTTGGAAGTTACTGGACTAAAACACTACGTTTGGTATGTATCCCACATTTTGTTGTTCAGTTATTCTATTCAGAGACACAAATATCCATATCGCCGTTTTGAATTTTAGAATTCAATACTTCCTCTACCTACTAAGTACGTAATACAGAAAAGAATGAACATGGCCTCACTATCAATTTCGCTAAGTGTCGTTCGAATACCTTCTGTTATGACGTCGTACATTCTTTTGTTTTTAGCAATCTCCTGTCTTAAATTGAATCTTGCAAAATTTTACTACGCAAAGTGTTCACTTCAGCCGCAGTATAGAAATGTAGCTTAGAACCTTCAAACACCTCTAATCACTTGATCTTATGAGATCAACTTATAACCTTGGTACGCTTAAGGTAATGCATCTGTAAGATTTGGAAAATCCACAGTATTTTAGATATCATTCTGAAATTTACACCAGTTATTACAAACATGTAATATTTTTCCTGTATTATAAAAACTATAACTCCTTAAATCCACTGTTTTAATAAAAGTGATCAATACGATCCATTTTTTAAAATATCTACAGTAAAAATTCAAGTTTTGCAGTAAATAACTTTATATATACAGGTATCTTATAAGAGTGTTATATTGTTGCTAATTATTGCAGAAGAACGATTAAATTTCGTACCATCCGAAATTCCTCAGTTTTCAACATTTAATAGTCTATTTATAGAATATGGAGCATAAAAATCATAATGTAGTTTTCGTTAATATACTTGAGAGGCAGAATACAAAATTTTGAAACAAATTACTAAAACATTATATCATGTGGAGTATTTTGAATGTGGAGAAATTTGAAGAAAAAAAATATATTGCGAGAAAGCCCGGCATTAATATGTGTGTGTGTGTGTGTTTTCGTGTGTGTGCGTGTGTGTGTGTCCTACCAGAGTTTATAATATTGCAAGTTATTTAAGAAAAACTACTAATTTTTTTACCATCCAACATTCCTTAGTTTTCAAAATGTAATAATTTATTTCTAAAATTTTGAATATTATTAAAAAGAAGCATAAGACAGTTTTCTTTAACGTACCTTTGAGAAGCAGTATTCAACAATTTTGAAGTAAATTACGAAAACATTGTATCATGTGGAGCATTTTGAGTTTGGAGAAATTTGAAAAAAAAAAGCTATTGCGAGAAACCAAGGTTTAAAGTCCGGTGTGCCTATTGATAAACATGCGGCTTTCTGTTATTGTTATTATTATTGTTATTATTATTATTGTTATTATTATTGTTATTATTGTTATCATTCACTTGTAGATAATATATGATACAATAGTGTAACAAATGCATTTATTGGCTCAATCACTAGTTACAAATAAAGTTTCAAATTCATTGCTCCAAATAGTTCATCTAACGTTAGACAGTTGACAGTTAATAGCAGCACGCCAACCGTTGGTCACGCACCACTGCGCACTAACACTCCAGTCACTTACGACTCAATACAATTCACAACACTCTGCAATTCTTCCTCCTTTTATAGTGAGATGATGACGTTACATAGCTTACTAGAAGCTTCTAGAAGTCGACCATTCGAGAAAGACCGAGAGTTAAGTTCCAGAAGGCTCAGGTTACAGCCTCGGCGCACTTTCTGGTATTGTTTACGCATTTTTTTATTTCCCGAGGTCTCCAACTGCGCTGTCTCACATTCCAGGTCCACTGTCTCATAGCAGAGCGAACGCGAGAGCGGTTGTGCACACGGACTGCATTGTCACAATAGGCTAATCACAATTCAGTTTAATGCTAAATACAAAAGTAATTATGAATATTGTGACAAAACTGCTCTTTATTACTCAAACAGTTTTTTATTTCTTCCACTGTTGACAGTCAGAATCTACTTATAAATAATTGTTTCTATTCTGTGGTTTCCTAAGGATACTGCCGTACAGTTTTCATTCGACGCTTGCTGCGACGGCTACGACTCCCCGCCCGGAGCTTCCCGTCGAAACTGACTCAACTGCTGCACGCTATGCATTCCCAGTGAGACTAGCTCTTTGCAGGAGCCAGGAGCAGGAACTAGTCGCCCGAGTGTACTCGGGCGGGGGCAAATCACCACGGTACCTATCCGCTTTTCTCGCGGATTTACCCGTGTGATATAAAAGATGTAGTCTTGTGCAAGCGTTTATGTCTGTGTCGAAGTAATGTGGGCAGGGTGTTTCCCTCTGTGCAGCCGGCGCGGGCTGGCTTGAGCTCGTTCTCTCCTTTTTATACTTGTCAATGAGGTGGCAAGAAGCTACCAGAAGCAGTCGCACGTACAAACCACCGCATACATGGTGCAAAATCGCAGCTTTAATTTCAAAGAACTCGCCGGCGGCACAAGTGTAACAATGCACGGCAACAGTCAGCTACGACTTCCAAAACAAGTCGCTCACACACGGGCGGCGATTATCACTGCAGGGTTTAGTGAAAACATATACCTGTATAAAGGTTTAAAAGAATGTTTTATTCTTCGTTTAAAACATCGTTATAAATAATATTTCCTAAATCATAAGGAAATTTATTGGGCAACTTAACAGCTTCGAGAGAGCCAATGGTTAGGAATAAATAAATTGGTAGTTCAAATGCATCAAGTGTACGACGATGTTTTCTTGAAGTCTAGAATTAATATTATTTTATTGTGAAAAACAAAAATGTTTTAATGTTTGTTAAAACGTCACACTGCATCACGTTAAACACCGGGAGTAATTATTATGCCAAAATGCTCTGCACTAGAAGTTTAAATACACAGTTGTAGTGGAAGGTTGGATGATACGATGTCTCTCCGTACACCTAGGTCTAGATAAGAGGGGTTAGTTAACATTTTCCTCATAGAAGTGAAGTGGTGTATCTTTAGAAGTCCAAGTGGTGGAATGTTTTCAGTTAACTTAGTGTTGCGTAAACTTACTCATCTCTTCCCCTGCCTTTTTCATGTAAAAACTATCACCGGCATTGAACCATTGGGCTCCACGGACCGTCTAAACTTATTTCTCGTATGTTAAAAACGTTATAAAACGGAAAGTTGCACTTAGCTACATTTGTCAAAGATTCCGAAACGCTCAGAAGGGAGATAAGAGTGGATTTTGGAAGAGTGAATCAGCATCATTCGCTCTCGGTAGGAAAACTTCGCTTCTTATATAGAAGGACGCAGATAAATAACGAAAAGGTTGTAAAGCTTCTTTGAATCGTGTTTAGGAGATAGGTATCGGTCGATTTAATTCAATGGGCAAATGTCTGGCATTAACTTTTTATTGCCCGAATTATTGTGCTACATATGCCGCTCTTCCTCTAATTCCTAAACCGGATTTTATATCCCTTACTAAGGTACTACTACCAAAGGTATAGCTGTGAGCGCTAAGACGATGGATCATCCATTCAAACCTCGTGGGTTCGAATCCCAAATACTAATATAATAGAGCAGACCATTAGTGCGCAGACATTGACACCCGTTTCTTACCCACTCCTCTCTGCCTACATAGATGTGTATATGAGGAATAATAACCAACATTGGGCAGTTATCGGCGTTTCAATGACAGAAATTATGAGTATCAAAAAACATATGCAACTATTTTGCAAGCCAAGTTTGTAATGTAATTGATGTCTCATTGCAGTTACAATTAGAACTAATTACGTTAGCAGCACTTCCCTAAAACAATTGGAAACACAGCTTGTAAATTTACCAAATGTTGCCAGCCGATATATACCCCAAATTAAGAGATTTTGCAGGCCGTAATATTGCAATGTTTGGTTCCGCATGTACATGTGAGCAATTCTTTCCTAAATTTAGCTATACTAACAGTGATATATGCTTCATTTTGATTTAAGTTACCTTCTTCTAGGTCGTCTACTTAGCGCGCTGGTAGCGCGGCTGCTTACCAAGTGGGAGACCTGGGTTCGATTCCCCCGCTGGAAGACCTGGTTCGGGGTGCACTCATGAGGTCCTTGGGGGGGCCAATTGAGGGACTGCTTGATAGAGAAGTAGTGGCTCCAGGTCATGAGGACCGCGTTAACCGGCCGGGGAGTTCGCCCTCCAATACTGCCCCCATCCATGACGTCCGTAAAGGACCGAGATGGGGGACGCACCGGACGGGCGGTAGACAAAGGTTCCTTGTGAACTGTCGTGCCATGGAGTAATTTATTGTTTACACTTCTATTAGTACTGCGTCTCTCTGGGTCTTCAATTATTAAGCCTGACTTGATAAATTAGTAACGAGAAAATGGCTTCAGCATTCTCCTGTACTTCCGAAAAAGATCTGTAACGCCTCATTTGAGGAAGAAAGACAGTAGGATATATTATGGTACCGGGCCACTCCCCGAGTTGCTTCTGACTTTGCATGGTGAGCAATAGTCTTGATAGCAGATCCAGGAGGAGTGGAGAGACGCCACACTTACCCTCAATTTAACAGTTACCCAGGGCTGTAACAGAGCAATTATTCTACAGTATTTTTCAGAACATGATGACCCTACCCCACTCTTCTTCCAAAGTCGCTAGACTTTAAAGTTTGCGGTTTGGGATTTTTTCGGTTGGAAACCAACTAGCTATTGCCAAGTCTTCCACTTACTGATCCCTTAACTAAGGCGCGATTCTCGACTTGCAAGCAGAGTCTCCAGGAAACAGATTTTACAACGTTGTCTCTCGCTCCTAGTACCGTTCGTCTTTAGTTTGCTTTTGTTATTGCCCAGTGGTAGGGCAGCGGTCCCATTTGGGGGCTATCATGCTTTGGAGAAAATTATACCTATTACTAACCTACAATAAGCATATTAAACAAAGGACGCTGGATTAAGTATATTAAACAGAAAATGTTGTCCGAACGAATTTTCGCACAGCTGAAGGTCACGCAGTGCACATTTAGGTGACTCGGGGCGAGCAAAAACAAGGTTCTTTCTGTGCTTTACTCAAAAAGCAACCATATGGTGACGCCTATTCTAATATTTTGAGTTCAAATGCTTCATTTCACAATAAGGGGGAAAATTAGAAGGCAAAAGTAATTGCCTAGGGTATTTATGTGCTCTTTTATCAAATAATCGTCACATAGGAAACACCATTTCCACGTTCTCTTTTCCTCTTCTTTCTGTTCGAGGATCAGTGCCCGCATACTCTCTTTCATGACTCCCAGCCCGTATTCTCGAAGCTTCTTGTTTGCCACTGTGCGCTTCTACTATTCATTTCGCATACTTCTGGACAATGGAAATAGATTCTCTTTCGTATTCCTCACCAATACCCTGTGTTGTAATTCTGTTGCTGCATTTGTCCCCGAGGGCCGTATCTCTCCTCAAAGGTACATAATTTGAGTGCTAATAATAGCCCATACATGTCCAGACTCACTTGCATAATAGAGGATCATTTTGTTCTTGCCGGATATAGTGACCGAACTATTCCCATTACTTAAGGAATATCCTGCTTTGAATTACACTTAATGCGTCATACCCGAAGGCAGCTTACCTCTAAGTGCTTACGGTTACTTGCAGGTGTTCAGCGAAGAAATAGTAATTCATGGACGGAAGCAAATCTATGTGAAAAGCCCACAGATTTCTCTACCATTACAAATTCGTATATACTCTTTAAACGTACAGGGCGAAAATGAATTAGGTATTTAATGTCCAACGTGTTGCTCGTAATGGATTGCTGGAGGTTTCTTAACAAATTAAGTAAAGCAGACCCTTCACCGTATCCGAAATGTTTTCCAACCTATTTACTTTCTCTAACACGTATGTACAATGCCCATAGTACGTAGAGAAGGTCTTGTATTCTTCCCAAATATTCGATACCGAAATTTCCCTGGACCCCTGAACCCCCCCCCCCAAAACAGAAAAAGTCCAATGAGTGTGTCTGTATGTGTCTGTGAACAGCATAACTCTAAAATGAAAACTCTGTTATTTACCAACTTGGTATTTAAGTTTAGTATCTTCGAAGCGGGCGGCGCCGTGGCTGAGTAGTTAGACCGCTCACCTGCCGTCTAGGCGTCCTGAGTTCGATCTCAAGCGTCGGCATGTGAGATTTGTGGTGGACAAAGTGGCGTCTGAATGGGTTTTCTCCGGGTCATCCGGTTTCCCCCGCCACTCATTCCACCAATTGCTCTATCATCACCTTTCCTATAATCTATTTTGTTGCATTCACTTTCTCACGCTCATGCCTGGCTACGGGTCGACAACTCAATCTAGGTTCTCTATTCTGCGGTTTCGTGCCGCCGGCTCCCCAACAGGCTTCTGAACTCTAGGCAAGTGGATGCTTGTAAGCCCTAGGGGGGGGAGGTGTCAGTCCTAAATATGGGTAGGATGCGGCATGCATGCTTTCATAAAAACCCCACAACCCCAAACTAGCCTTTACATAAAATGTTCTATTTTCTAAAAAATCGCTCAACGACTTTGATTAAATGCTGTATAATTAAAATGTTTACATGATAAATAAAATGTAAATCTTGAACGTTCTAAAAATAGCCTGAGAAGACCTCTGTATTCGGAATGACTTTTGTGTAACTGGTAAGCCGTAAAAGATTGACAAAACCTAGCAACAAAAAAAATGTGGATCTTGTTACAACACAAAATTGGTCTCATACAGTGTTTTCTAAAGTTAACCATTTCGGAGATATTTCTTGTTATTTGTTTCAATGTTAAAATACTTATGCTTTTGTTAAACTGGAAGTTGTCTATGTTTCTTTTATTTTATTGCTGGCCATGCAAAGAAGAGGATTTCAATGACAATTACATTGCGACAGCTTTTAACAAATTTATCTTTCGCGTAAACTAGTGTATTCACTTAGTTCTCTTCAGCTTATAGGGAGCTAAGTAACAAGACTATTTAGCTAATATTTATCTGAGTTAGTATGAATTAAAAATAATAATACATTTTGTAAGAAGTTTGTTTACAGAGCAGGTAGAGAAGGTCATGTGAATGGAACACATCATTTCTATATATCCATTTTGAAAGAAAAAATCTGCGCAGTGACCTTCAAAGCATTCTAAGCATTGTCGATGCTGTTCTGAATTATCTTACTAGGCGCATGACCACTTTGTAGATATAAAGCGGTTATGTTTAAGCTGTAATAATTAAAAGGGGTCAGGCGTCATAATATATCAAAAGCTTTCACTTTAAACCTATAGAGGATGTATCTTTATTGCTAACAAATACTTCCGGAGGGTCTTCCCAATATTAAAACAGTAAAATACTTCATACTAATATGGGTCTAAGAATAATTAATTGTTGAGTTACAAGACATAATTGAAGATTACATAAGATTTCTCGAAGTGATTTTCTTCTGCTTCGATGCATGTCATAAGTCTACGCTCCATATTACTTTGTTGAAAATCTCTGAGGCGTTTGTATTTGGTCAAATCCAGTGTGGAAACACTCTCTCAGAGTATTAATATCCGGAACAGGAATTGCATGCACCAGAGGCTTTAAATTCCCCACGGGAAGAGCCCAATTTTATTCAATTCAGGAAATCGAGTAGGCCATGCACTGAATGACCCTCGAACAGTTCATCGATCCGGAAATATATTATTCAAGAATTTACGCACTATCCGACTGAAATGATTTGACGCATTAACGTTTAAAAGCCAGATTCTTTTAATGATGTCTAAAAGCACATTATCAATTAAATGAAGTCCTAATTTCTGAAAAACTTTAGATACCTTTCTGCATTCAAGTGCGAAGGGAATAAATAGGGACCAATACGGAAACCCTAAATGATTCCACCACAAACGTTTTAGATGAATGATTGTTGTTTTTAAGGGCGTTCAACTGCTAAGTTAAATAAAACCACCAAAGATAAAATAGTATATAAAATAAAAGTTATAATTAAAGGAAAAAAGGAAATTAAAAACCTGGGATGAGAAAAACTGGTGGCAAAAGCCACACGTGAATTTAAAATATTTCAAAAAGCAGCGAAAAGGACACAAAATAACCAAAACTCAGTCGACGGGTTAAAATTAACTCAGGAGAAAACAGTTATACCCAATAAAACACTTGAGCCTCCCCTCCTTTAAAAGCAATTGTTATAAAGGAAAAATAAAAATTAATCCATATTGGACACGATATGAAAGTAAAAACTCTACCGACCGCTCTGTGTTCATCGGCAAGGACCTCCGCAAGGGATGCCGGGAGTTGGAAAGTTGAACGAAGATCTGCCAGAGCAGTACACTCTAGCAGCACATGCCAAACCGACAATGCTGCTCCACAGAGCGGTGAGATAGAAACAGAGTAGCTCTTAAAAAGATATGCGTAAAATTAAAGTGACCGCTCCGCAAGCGAGCTAATAGCACCTCTTCCCGATGGGATTTACGAATGCAGCCAGTGCATTCCCCGGCAGTGCATTCCGACGTGATCAGGAACCCATGCAGACCACATGAATACCCAAAATGTGTAACTTGAGGAGGACGTCCTGAATGCGCTGCACGATAGGATGGTAGTTGTACAGCTCACGAAGGCTCTGAAGTGTTCTAAGGGAATCGCTAAAAATAAGGTAGTCACCCAAATTTCGAGATGAAAGCACACAATGGCTCGCTAAACGGCATACAGCTCTGCAATAAAAATGGATGTATGGCTAGGCAAACTGAAGTATGTGGTTCAATTCCAGTAACAAAGGCACATCCAACACCGTCCGTGCTCTTACTGCTAACGGTGTATATACAAATTCGGTCACTGTAATTGGATACAAATTCTAAATAAAATAAAATGGGCGCCACTTAAAGGCATCGAGATCGGTGTGGGATGCAGCACGTAACCAAGGTGGGTGCACCCTCTCCCCTTGGGAAACATTCTAGGTATTGCAGTACCGTAGTTCGGAACCCAAACATTTAGGCAGAACCTCTGTTGATGTCTGCCCTGTCGTACTGCAGGCGAGTTTTTACAGGTCCAGTAATGGGTAGTATGAAAATTGAAAATACCCTCGGGAGTAAACCCGCCTCATCTTGACTCAAATTCCGTACATTTAGTCCTGTACTTGCTGAAGATGATAGGCTGCAGAAAATGTTCATGCCAAATTCTGATACTAGTTATGTGGCTAACTAATTATTGCAATGCGTCTTAGGTTGTCCGAGGTATTTCCAACCAGATTCCGAAATACTTCTTTAAAATCAATGCTTCGTACCTCTCTCTTGGTCTCCCAACATTCGAAAAACCCCTCTCAAATGGGTCGTTCTCACAAATGTTGGTGAATTCGTGAACCAGATTAGCTGCCTGTCGGGGTAATTTTGTGCTTAAAGGTCACAAGCTCATGATCTATTGCCATCTGCAAGGCTAAGCATGCAGTGCATATCGATCTCTTCACTCACAGGATACATTAATTCTGCCTAAAGAACCAAACAATCTGCAGACAACTCCGTAATTCAAATAAAAGTATTGGTGTCAACGAAAGGGTGAATTCTTAAATAATTCTGTAACAAAATATTTTCAAACCCAATTTTATGAACTTTTTTACTATTTTGATATTGGGAGGTGTCTTCGAAAGCGGATACATCCCGTATTATGTTTTGGTTTTAAAGACATGGTCTGGTGAAATGTTGATGTTCAGACGTGTCGCTCAATGCTGTGGACCACCGCACGTGGGATTTCAACACTGAGACGTCAATCGCGGAAATAAGAGCGTTAACTTAAGGCTCACTGGGAGTGAAATTTTGACCATAACCGGTAAAAAACTTTTAAAAAATGGCTTTTTGTAGCAAATGGTTGTTGGAGCTTTTGAGCACCCATAGAAAATCACCCTCTTGGTTCGAGCTCTGCAGTCATTTAAAGATGATACAGTACACTTGTTTCCTAGCACATCTTTTTATACAAAACAGTGTGTTTCTCAAAACCATATGTTTACGCCTTCAATACATTCAGCTCAGTAATTTCTTAAATATAATCAACATTTTTCAGAATGTGCAAGATTATCTATTGTAGTATTAGAGGCGCAAAAATTATCTTAACACCAATGGTAATTTTTCAAAAACTTTATATATATAAATTATGGAAAATGATTAGTTTTTAGAAATTAAACTTTCTAAACTGTTTAAAACTATCATGATTAAGTAATCAAATTTAATGAAATATCACGCGTAAAACCCTTGTGTATGGCAGCCAAAATTCTGAAATATTGAGGTACATGTAACATTTTAACTTTTATTTGTGGGCTTACCCTCCCCGTATTTAGGACTGACCCTCCCCTAGGACCTACAAGCGGCTGACTGGGCGGGGAGACAATGGCACGAAACCACATAGTGGAGAACCTGGAACGAGTGGTCGGACTGTAGCCAGACATGAGCGTGAGGAAGGGGTTGATGATATGAAATGCAACCGAAATGGATGACAGGAAAGGTGATGATGGAGCAGTTGGTGAAATAACTGTCGGGGGAAACCGGAGGACCTGGAGACATCCCGCCCAGACGCCGCTTCGTCCCCCACAAATCCCACATGTGCACGCTTGGGATCGAAGCCGGGCCTCCTATTTAGGAGGCGAGCAGTATAACCACTCGGCCACGGCGCGGCCTAACATTTTAACTATGTGATATATTTCCATTATAAAATTTGTGAAACAATTTATATCTTGCAAAATAATGATCCAATTGATATTCATATTAACATAACACTAATGCAATTTCAGAAAAATCTGCACAAAATGTTGTAGATGTGATTCCCAGTGTCTAAGCTGAGGCAAGAAAACTTGAGTAGACCGCTGCCTCTCACAGAACAGTCAGGCGCTGAATGCTTTCATAACGCAGTTTCTGTCATAAAATAGTTTACTTTCTCTATACGTACTATGTGCATAGTGTGTAGAGCAGTTCAAGATTTCGCCTGAAATATATGTTTTGAGACCCACTGAATCCTAAAAATGCAGTTTCAGAAAAAAAGTCCGCGTGTGAGTTTCTGTGGACAGCATAGCTCACAAACTAAAAGACCGTTAAATACCAAACTTGGCATTTAAGTTTATTATCTTCCAAGGATGCGACACGAGGATTCTGAAAAAAAATCCACGCACCCTACACTACCCTTTACATGTACAATTTTTGTCTTTTCTCAAAAATGGCTTCAACAATTTTGATTAAAATACCGTATATTAAAGATATTCATAATCCAAATAAAGTGAATCGTTTTGAATTTTCTGGGAATAGCTTCATTTTGTATAACGGTTAAAGATAAACATAAACTTACTGCACAAAAAATGCAAATCTCAGTAAAACACACAATTATTGTCATATGCATTTTTGCTGTACAATTGACCGTTTGCAAGATAATCCTTGTTATTGGTTTCAAGTTTAAAATAGTTATACTTTTCTCAGACAAATGGCTTCCGTTTTTATTATATTCTACTCCTGGTCAAGCAAAGAAGCCAACTTCAGTGACAATCGCATAACGATAGCTTTTAAAACATTTGACTGTCGCTTTAGCATAGCGCATTCCTTTAGTTCCCTTCTACTTATAAGCAACTATGTAATAAGCACATTCTGCTGATGCTTATCTCGATTAGCATGATGTAGAAAGAAGAAGAATCCTTTGTATGAAGTTTGTTTGTAGAACAGTTAGAAAAAGTCATGTGAATGTAACACATCAGGTTTTTATTTGATAAATTCCAGTGTGGTATAAATGTTCAAACCTGAAAAGCCTATGCGTTAGAAAGAAGAAAGGAAAAAGGAAACAAAAAAGCAACTGAAATGCCGCGTACATCATATGTGGTTTTTGCCCCTTCTCCGTTACTATATAAAATTGTGTAGATTTAGTAAGCAATCAATAGCAACGTTTGCACTGGAGCATTCTCTTAGAAAAACGACCGTTGAGGGATCCATCGTGAAGGCTTCCCCTTACCCGGAATGTCTTTTGTATACATATCCGATATATGTAAAGAATATCGCTCGCTATGGATATAAGTTCCCACATCCTGCGGATAAAGTAATCCATCTCTACCCCATCCCGTCCCCGAGCTAGGTATATGCTTCTATTGTGACGTTCCCCTCTGGAAGCACGCAGGTTTATATCAACAATGCAATCATAATGTGCCACCTGAACCAATTTCATCCGGTGCTGCTTGAGTTCTTGTTGCGCTAACATTTGACTCCATATTTTTTTTCGTAGTGGTGGCGCAGAAGCTGAGTGGTTAGACCGCTTACCTCCTATCTACGCGGCCCGGGTACGATCCCAAGCGCCCGCACGTGGGATTTGTGTTGGACGAAGCGGCGTCTAGGCAGAGTTTCTCCGTGTCCTCCGGTTTACCTCGCCACTCATTCCACCAATTGCTCCATCCTCGCCTTCCCTATCATGCATTTCGCTTGCATTTCATACCATCCACACCCTCACGCTCATGCCTGGCTACGGACTGACCACTGCAGGTTCTCCATTCTGTAGTTTCATGCCTTGAATCCTCGACAGGCTTGTGATCCCTAGGCATCCGCTTGTAAGTCCTAGGGGAGTTTCAGTCCCAAATTCGGGGAGGGTAAGCCGACTACGAAACGAATTCTTTTCGTTGTAGTAGCGCGGTGGTTGAGTGATTAGACCACTGGGCTCTCACCTACGCGGCCGAGGTTTCATCCCAGGGGACCGCATGTGGGATCTGTGCTGGAAAAAACGGCGTCTGAGCGGATTTACTCCGGTTTTCACCGCCATTCATTCCGTCAATTCCTGCATCACCTTCCCATCACCCATTTCGTCTTCATTGCATACCTTCTTTCTCACTCATTCCTGACTGTAGAAGATCCCTGGTTCCGGGTTCTTCATTATGATTAAATGTCGCTGCCTCCTCCATAGGTCTCTCTTCTTAAGCACCACTATGTAAGTCCTAGAGGTTTAAGAGGGCAAGCCAACCAAGTTTAATTCTTTAGTACACAAACTGTTAGATATATTTAAATCGCATCACATACAGAAGTTCGAACGCAGGTTTATAAGGACAGAGATAATTCAAGTAATGAAGAAAATCTCAAATTTTGTTAAAAATACAATGTAAATCATGGCGCAAATAAGCACTGATACCTGCACTCGGCCGTGCCGTGGCCATGTGGTCTAACCACTCGCCTCTCACCTAGACGACCCGGGTTCGATCCCAAGCGAAAGCAAGTGGGATTTTTGGTGGACAAAGCGACACAGGTGCAGGTTTTCTCCGGGTTCTCCAGTTTCCCCTGTCATCCCATTCCTCTGGTGCTCCATCTTCATTCCATGTATAATTAGTGTCATCGCTTGCTGTGCCATTTGTACTAAAAACGGGCGTTAAACACTCCTAAAAACAAAATCTGCTCTCAGACATAGACTACGATATATAAGTCCATTTATCCTCATTTCTCTATTGGCTATATGACTGTCAATAAGTAAGTATAACCAACATCTTTTATTTTAGGTGAATGTTTAAACAACTGGAGTTCGGTTGTCTTCTCATGGACAGGAGTAAAACAAAAGAGAGATGAAAAGTAAAAGGACTCTCCATTTGAGGAAATTTTAAGTAACGGGAACGGTTAGCTCTACAAAAAGTGTATAAGACATAAATCAGGTGTTTTAACAAGATCAACATCCATCGGATGGGAAGTTTTGTCTATCTGTTGCGATTAACCGGTTATATAGAATTCATCCAGAATGAAGAAGTCTTCCTCGGCTATTCCTAGAGAATTTAAGACATACGTTTCATTTCCCATGTAAATGTCATTAATGTATGGCATTTTATTCAAAACCGTTAGAACGATTTTTATAGAAAATCGAAAAGTTAAAAAAAGATTCCATGTAAAGGGTAATTTTGGTCGGGGGATTTTCTGACAAACTTAAAGTCACATGCTTGGAAGACATTAAACTTAAATACCAATTTTGGTATTTAACAGCCCTTTTGGTTTTTTAACTATGCTTTCCATAGATAGACAGACACAAAGATCCAACTTTTTTTTTCCTTTATTATTATTCAGTGATCCTCAAAACATCTATTTACATAAAAATCTTAGTATTGAAGTTTTGGATGGAATAAAATACCTTTTCTATCAACTATCTGCATATACACATTATGCATAAGTGCTTGAGAAAGTAAAATGTATATTGCATTATTTGTGTATTTCAGAGAGATATTCGTGTAGAAAAATATTATCCTTGGAAGATACTGAACTTAAATATTCGATACCGAGATTTCTCCGGAAATACATGTTTTGGGACCCCCTGAATAAAAAAAGTTATTTTTAGCAAAAGGTCCGCGCGCACGTGTGTGTGTCTGTGGACAGCATAGGTCAAAAAAGAAAAAACCCTTAAATACCAAACTTGGTGTTTAAGTTTGGTATCCTCCAAAGTTGCGACACAAAGATTTTCAAGAAAATCCCCACCCAAAACAACCCTTTAAATGGAACATTTCTCTAAAATGTTGATTTTCTAAAAAATAGCTCTAACGAATTTGATTAAAACACCTTATGTTTAAGATATTATTATGACAAACGAAATGTATATCTTGAATTGTCTGCGAATAGCCTCTGAAGAGCTCTTTATTTTGGATGACCTTTATTACAACTGGAAAACAGTAAGAAATATACAAAAACTTACTATACAAAAAATATAGATCTCATTAAAACACACAACTTATGACATATACTTTCTTTTTCTTTTTGTACAGTTAACCGTTTTCGAGATATTCCAGATTATTGGTTTCAATTTTAAGCCACTTAAACTTTTCTCAAACGGGAAGACAACTTTTTCTTCTTTCCTCTTTGTTTACTCCTGGCAAGCAAGGAGATTGGAATTACAATTGCTTCACATAGCGATCGGCTTTTAAGTACGAGATTATCGCTTTAGTTTGTGCATTTTCTTACTTCCCTCTTACTTACAAGGAAGCTAGTATCAAGACTAAGGCTGCTTAGGTTTATCTTGATTAGCATGATTTAGATACAAGATTAATGTTTTGAATAAAATGTTTGTTTACCGAACAGCTAGAGTATATCATGTGAGTAGAACACATTACATTTTTTTCCCTTCTACTTATAAGGAACCAAGTAATAAACACAACTTCTGTTAATTTTTATCTTGATTATCATGAAGTAAATAGAAGAAAAAGCTTTTAAACAATAATTTGTTAGACATGTGAAGGGAACACATCAGATTGTTTTTTAGTTTTAATGTGCTTCGACATATATACAAGCACAAAGAAACACACACACACATTGACCTTTTTTTCTAAAAATACATTTTCTTATTATTGTTGTGTTTAATCAGGGGGTCTGTATAAATGTATTTCCGGTGAAATCTCGGTATCGAATTTTTGGGTGGAATACAATGTCTTCTCTGCCTACTCTGTTCATTGTGCATACGTGGTCGAGAAAGTAACAGGTAAATAAGTTTCACTAAGTAATGCCACCGAAACTCGGACCACGCTTTCCAGTAGAATGCAGTCGCTGGTGCAGTGGAGTACATGAAGAAATACGAGCACAATAAATTTCAGCGTGCGCCACGAAGCAGTTGTCAGTTTCAAATACTTAGCAGAGTCCGGCTACCGGTCCGGTCCGTTCCGGTCAAGAGATAAACTGCGGTTGGAGTAGAATAATCCAGACTTCCCACTTGTCAGTTTCTCCCTCCGGCCATGTCTTATTTCACCTTACTTTAGGTTCCTTTCACTTGCGTATCCCATCGTGCAGGGAGCCTACAGCCTATGTCTGCCTATCAATACTTCAGTGGTACTAAAAGAGGTTGAGGAGAATAGTCATGGAAAACGCGCGAAACATATGACAAAACTTATGGGAAGGTGTCAAAAGAAGTTTACTAGATACCATCCGACAGGAAATTGAATCGCAACGTAAATTTAACATTTTATAGCTCTTAGAAACGAAATAAAATTGAAATAAGGTAAAGAGGCACACACAGAGTGGGAGGTGAATAAGTACAAATACTTATATCAGCATCTGAGAACGATGTGGTGATCCAGAGTTTGCAGTTGTTTCGCTATTTTCTAAAGTTATGTTCATGATGTTTTTAGAATAGCAATTATTAGCTATTTCAGGCGTTTGGTGATTGTTTATGTAACAGTTCACATGATCGACCTTATGTTGCCCTTTGCCCTGCCTGATTATAGGTGTTGTGATGTGAGGGAAGAATACCGGCACTGAAACTTCAACGTACGTAACCATACGTTTTTGTTTTCATACAACGTTATCTGATTAGGACGCACAATATAGGTATTTGGGGTTCAACATAAAAATATTGAACACCGTGACTTTAAGCTTTATTTAAATTTGGTTTAATTGAACAAATACATAACTCAAATCAAAGTGCAATTATTTGCACGTCCGTTCTTTAAACCGCAAAGTAACTCTCAATACTCTTACAAAGTTGATAAATTAAAATTAAACCTCAACACTTAAAAATCTTCAAATTGGTAATTCAGAGAACCGGTGTCACAGATCCTGTGATACACTGCAGTTAATGTTCATCTTTTGGAAGATGCCCGAGCCAGGTGGCTCACACGTTTCGTCTGGGACTGGCATTCGGAAGGTCCGGGTTCGGTTCGCGTTGACTGCGTACTCTGGCCCTGGGTTATTCTTGGTTTTTTCGTGGCGCCACTTAGGCAAATGCTGGGGTGCTGTATATCTACCATGGTTCCTGTCCCTTCATTCCTTCATTTCATTTCCCTTCTTCATCTTTCAGGTCGGCGCAGGTGTGAGGCTTTGCAGGCAGATGGTACGGTTGTTTGCTCCGAGTAAAACTCTTCCCCCAGTTGCGGTGGTTGAGCGCTAAGTGCGCTGCACAGGCATCCTTTCGAACTCCCGGCGCCTGTATAGCCTCCGTGGCGCACCAGGGCTGCCATTTAGTGACTGTTAGGGTCTTCCATGCGTCTCTGCGCTTGGCTCCGTAGTTTCCTGTGTGCTGGCCTGTGGTTTCCCCTTCCAACCCTTCCCCCCGGGGAGGGGTTGTTAGGTTGCAATAGATCCGTACAGGGTCGTAGTTGCTGAGGTGTGCCCCGCTGTGCTCTACCCTATATCCTCTTCGAAGATGACGATTTGGAAACCGCCGATGATATAGTCCCGTGCAGCATTGGCAGGTTCCCCGGTTGCGGCGTAGTAAATAGAGTAAAAATAATTGGGCATTTAATTAAAGTAACTCAGTCTAAAAAAAAAAAAAAAAAAAAAAATCGTTTTGAGTAGTAAAAGATGCTGAATAAACTTATAATACAAATAATGATGCATGCACTTAAAAGAGCATAAATCCGTAATCATTTGCCCAATAAAACGTATTAGGAGTACTGGTAAATTCGTAGGTTTTGGGCATAATATATCAGCATACACATAACGTGCACTGACAAAAATGTGCAAATAAACGAACTTCCTAACCCTGATTACTACACATAACTTAATCAAAAAATTATATTGAAATTCTGGATAGATGTTGTGTAACATTCTCTACACAGATTCTCCAACTGTGATCTCGTTGTTGTGTTCTTAGTTGTGCTGCCTGCTTTTCGAGTGCTAAGTGTCCTTTCAAGGGAAAACAGGTTTGTGTGCGGAAATCATTTCATTTGGAAAGAACCAGCTTCCACCTCGGAATCTGTGTTTCTTCTTGGAAATAAAATAACACGTCTGTATAAATATATTACCCAGCCCGGTGTAAGGAAAGGTGCAGTCTTGCAGGAATCCATTTTTTGAGATACAGAGAAAGAGATGATTTATTTGCAAGTCTTAAGCTACTATTAAAATACGTGTAACATATGTTTTAAGTTAGCTGGAGAATATATCTTTTGGGAAACCGAATAATAAAATCCACTGACATAAATAGTGGCTACCTGTAGTGCTGCAGAAGTTTCCAGGGCTTCTATATTATCCTTCATTAGCAATTTAACAAACATTTAGTACCATCAATTAGAAGAACTAAATTTTTGATAACCTTAAATTGTTTGAAAAATTAGCTATAAAATGACAAAATATTTTAAGAAAATTACACATTTGAAGAAAAAATACTTAAACCCGGATTTAATTTATAAAAATCAATTAACAAAAAATCCCAAGCGCCCGCATGTGGGATTTGTAATGGACGAAAAGGCGTCTGGGCGGGTTTTCTCCGGGTCCTGCGGTTGCCCCTGCACTCATTCCAACAGTTGCTCCATCTTCACCTTTCCTACAATACATTTCGCTTCAATTTGATACCATCCACTCCTTCACGCTCATGCCTGACTAGGACCGACCTCTCGTTCCAGGTTCTCCATTATGTAGTTTTGTGCCGTTGACTCCCCGACTAGACGGTGTAAGTACTAGGGAGGTGTGAGTTCTGCATAAGTAGAGGGTAAGCCGACTATGAAACGAAATTTACAAACGTTTAAAAATTAATTTATACACCGATATTAGTGCTATACAAGTAGAAAGACTATATTTAAGAACAACGATGATGTAATAATGATTGTGTCTACGCCTTGCTGACCTGTAATAGCCTCATGCGTGTTAATAGTTTACTTTGGAATCCTATAGCCCATTGTTGCACGTGTTCTGTCGGCTTGCTGTCACAGGGTCCTAAATTTAACACGTGAAGAGCGGCGGCAAGAGCTTAAAGCCCTGGAAATCCACATCTCTACGCAATGGACACGTGCTATGCTCTTTTCATAAGGTAAATATTCCAGAGTATTAAACAATTTATTGAAAAGTACACCGGTAAAACGGTTACATTTGAACCAACTTTGCTAAAAAATCACATACATATGCTACGAAAGAGTTCTGAGTAATGACGACGACGACGATGATGGTTAGTGTTTAAGGGCGCTCAACTGCAATGGTTATTAGCATCCTTAGAAAATAAAATCTCGGCTAAAACCACATATAAAAAAATACCTTTCAGTAAAGCGATAAAATCCGGAAAGGAACCAGAAATAAAAAAAATACTAAAAAAAACAAGTCGAGGAATAAAAAGGCAGCTAAAGTGACATATAAAACGTGTAAATAAAACAAATAGGGCCGCAAAGTGGAACAGGAGATAAAATATTGATAAACTTCACATTCACTCCATTGTCTGCTGTCAAGAACTATAAAATCAAAATAAAACTAGATTTCTTATGCAAATGTCACCTTAGATAAAAATTTAAAACCCTTATCTACCGCTCCGGTATAATCGACCAGGACCTCCGAAAGCCTGGCCGGCAGTCGCAGAGTGGTCCGCAGTGGTGGAAGACGAGTACACTCCACCAACACATGACGGACAGAAAGAGTTTCACGGCTGAGGTTCCTTCTAAACAAATGCCGATGAGCAAAAGAACAGTGGCCAATGCGTAAATGAGCCAAAATGACCTCCGCACAAGTTATACGTGAGGAGATTTCCCAGTTTTTAGGGAGTTTCTTAACTTCCAGAAGGTTACAGTCAGCATTCCCGCCCGAAATCATCGCTCTCCGCACAACTACCATAAAATCTTCTGCTGTTGTACAAGTTACTGTTACACTGGGCACCGTGATTGCCGACTTTGCTGCCATTCATTTCCTGGCAAGCCAACGTGTCCCGGAATCCAGCACACTCCACATTAACACCGGAAGCGTGCAAAACCTGTTCTGCAAAAAGCTAACCATATAAAATACTTTCTTTAATCGACATCATGCTAATTAAGATACACATTACCAGAAAGTCTTATTGCTTAGTTCCTTAAAAGCAGAAGGAAAATGGAATTCAAAGGCCAAATTTTTCAAAGATGTCGCTATGCGAATATCATTGAAATTCGAACCTCTTTCCATGGCCAGGAGTAAAGCCAAAGGGATATGAAACGGATGAGAACTTCCCGCAAGAGAAAAGTTTATTCTAAAATTGAAACCAATAATAAGAAATATTTCTGAAATGGTTAGCTCTACCGAAAATCAGTATATGACATAAAGTGTGTATTTTAACGACATCTACATTTTTGTGTATTAGGTTGCTGTCTATCTCACACGGTTTACTATTTATGGAAAAGTGATTCTGAATGAAGAGGAATATATTCTTTATTTGCCATGTAAATATCTTCAATATACGGCAGTTAAATCAAAATCGTTAGAGGTATTTTTTAAAAAATCGGAAATTTTGAAACATGTTGCATATAAGGTGTAACTTGGGGTGGGGGATTTCTGAAAATGTTTGTGTCGCATCCTTAGAAGATACCGAAGTTAAACATCAAGTTAAGCGACTTTCCGTTATGAGTCATGCTGTCAACACTCACACTGGCCTTTTTCTAAAAATACTTATTTTGAATTCCGGGGTCCTCAATACATGTATTTCCCGTGAAATTTCGGCATCGCATTTTTGGGTGGAATACAACACCTCCTGTATCTATTACATACGTTGTACACACGTGCTAGAGAAAGTAAGCATATTTACTTTCGACAGCGGCACTGGACAAGGTTGGAACTAGTGAACATTTCTTTTATAAACCAATGTCTCTTTTCTGGCCATGGGTGTCAAACGAGAAAATGTGCTATGGCAATAGCAGCAAAGCAAATTCAGACAGCGTATTCACACATGATTCATGTGGCATGTTTGGCCCACGGTTGCCACAGCAGAGAGCTCATCTTATGATGCTGTGCATATATTCGTCGCAAACATGGAAGGAGTACACTCTTAGAGGCTTCTACAAGAACAATCACAGCTAGGGAAATGGCAGCAGGCAATAATTCCTAGATGGGAAAATTGGCTCGATACAGTGATTTAGTATGCGAAATATTATAATAAAGATGTACAGGTAATTATCATTTTCAATGACAGTAAACGTTCAGCAATTCCACGTGTAAAATCTGTTTCAAACCAGTTAACAAAACTACTCAAATTCATAAAATCAAATTCGAATGTGTGTCCAAAACAATCACATATTTATAAACATAAAATATTTGGCTGCCCGGAGCACTTGGTCTGATCGGAGGAATGGAAGGAAAAGTATTTACCGCGAACGTTTACCACCGCGAATGTAGAGCTAGAAGCATGTTGGACGGTACTGGTAGGCACGGAAAACAAGTACGGGCAAGGTAACTTTCTACTTAAGGCATGACAGCCGATATCTGAGAAGGCTGATAATAGGGAAGAGGGGGGCGATAAGAACAGTTAAACAAAGGTGATTATATTGTTTTTACACACATTTTATATCATACTATTCTGTCATTGATTTTTTGTGTTAATACTATTGTAGAGTACATTACTACAACAGAATTTTTAATTGCTTGTAAATTTAAGTTGCTGTATTTGAATATCTTTGTTCTTTTATTTTCGTGTTTACTATTTTTTGTATTGCAAAAGCACGTAGGTGATGAAGATCAATGTATGCATACTGTTATTTCAATAAATGCACTTATTCATTCATTCATCTAATGCATTTTCGGAGTAGCTTGCTACATTAATACTGGCATTATGGTCATATTAACTATTATAGAAAGAAATAATGCCTAAATAGATAAGTAAATGCATATATTAAACTAAAACAATAAAGTAAAACTGCACAGTTACAAAGTTTATTTATATGTAAGAAGGCATTGTAAACAGTGAAACTCATTTGGTTCAAAGTTCTTATACCCGAACTAGTGTGTTTATAAACACAAAGGACGCTAAGAAACTTTTGAAAACACATGTAAGCCATTTATAAGAATTAGCAAATGGAAAGGATATTTAGGATTCGATAATCAAAAAAGAATGTGGATTGTCTCAAATGCCGATAGGAAGTGTAAGAATTGGTAAAGTAGGACATAGAAACTATAGTGGAAATAACATATTCTCGCGCTTCAAGACTTTGCTGTACTGATCGTAACGTAGCGCTGGGCAGCAAAATGAATCGCCGTATAGCAGTTTAGAGAGTGATGGTAACCTAAATTCCCTACTTTATGACGGAAACACATTTTTTCAATAACATTAAGTTCTCAATAGCCTGGAAGAGAGCAGATTTAGTAAGACCCGGTTATAATTCAAAACGCTTAGATGTAGGAACAGGTTAATGATTATTCATCTTAAAACAATAAACAACTCCGAAAGATAGAGTCAGACTGAAAATTCAAAGCAATAGCCCGGATATGAACCACAGATCTACTTGACTCCATCCAGCTGCCCTAACCATTGAGTTACCAAAGCAACAAGCTGACACGGTACCAAATCCGTGGTTCAAATCCCAGCTAAGGCATTGAATTTTTAGTGGGACTCTACATTTCCAGCTCCTGTCCTATACCCGACTAGTGCGAAAGAAACCATTAATAAACAATTAGCAACTCGTTATCAGTCTCTTATTATTCTCATAAATTTTAACTGCTGTTATCCATTCTCGCCAGACCCACGCATACCCTGAAAGACAAAGATCACACAGCATACAACTGGAGCAGCTGGCAGCGGAAGAGCATCTGTTAAATCACAAAAGCATCATGTTGGCAGACCGTTAGGGTTATTTGGATACTTCTAGCCGTCTTGTTAGAGAACCATTTGATCTTTAACGCTATCTATCGGCAAAGAACTATCCTTTGAAATTCCCTACATTTTGGGCGGATAGCCAAGGTGAAACGCAGAATTCATTCCTGTTGTATTCGTAGCTACTAGGAAAATTTCCCCCCATCCCATTTGCTGCGAGTTAGGTTGAAAAAAATAGAAATACGCTATGTGAATTAAACGTAATTAATCATACTGTCCCTCATAAAGAACAAATTACTTATCTAAGAAAGGAATTATCATTTTAAAATGTGGAAATTTCAGCTGCAACAACACCACCAAAGTGTCCGTTGCCAAGGTCGTGCACCTGGGAAACCTGGGCCGGTGTGCACTCAGCCTCGTGAGGTTTCTGGGGTGCTAATTGAGGAGCTACTTCATTGAGAACTAACGGCTCCAGATCGAGAAGAACGCCGGGAGGGACTCCATGCGCTGGTCACGTGTCAACCTCCTGTACTGCACTCAATTCATGACGCCTTCGGGCCGGATGGAGGAATGTAGCAACCGGGCATAGGCCAAGGTCCTTTGTGGACTGTCGTGCCATAAAGTTACGAGTTTTAGGTCGCACACAATGGAAAAAGTGGGTAGGTGTTATAAAAATCTGGTTTCTACATTCTCATGATATTCTCCATACAATATAGTTAGGTTTTTATATACCTTCTGCAAATAGAGCTAAAAATTTACAGAAACGCTTTCAGTACACATTTCGTTATGGATACAAGAAAGGAAGAGGTAACAGAATCAATAGTCAGTTGTTTCAGAGCTCTTCGCTGGAATCTGGCTTTAAAAACCTATACTATTTCCATGACAACACCTGAAAAATATAAACCAATAATGTCCAATACCTTAAAAAGGGCTAATGTCACAAATCATTACTCAAATGCACTGTTTATTAAAGCTATTCATCTTTTGTGTTACCTTTTTCTGTCTATCTCTTACAGGTTATCAGTTTATAGAATTATGCAAAATTTGTTCCGAATAAAGATAATTTCACAGCCATTCCCAGATATCATATATTGAAAGATACAGCATTTTAAACAAAATCATTAGAGCCATTCTGAAAAAAATCTAATATTTTGAAAAAAATCTTTAATATTTTATGTTGTTTGTGATGGGAGCTTTTCTTGATAGAGGAGCAATATTTTAATAACCTTTATTACTGAATTATATAACTTTTTTATAAAAAGTTAGAAGATTAAATCTCTAAATACAAATATATTTCACAAATATGTTTTCTTTAAATTTATATTCGTGTTATGATAATGCTGCTCCTTTTATTATTACAGCAGATACTTCTGCACATTCTGGGCAATTCTAGTTGTATTTAAATGAAAACTGAGACGCGTAGAATATTCTGAAGGTGTAAAAATACAGAGAAAAACGCTGCTTACTGAAACAGCATTCTAGAAACAGAATAATCATTTAATGGCTGCAGCGTCCGAGGCAAGTGAGGAGAGTAGATACCGAGTCTCTATAGATGCCCAAAGCCGCTAACAACTATTTGTAATGAAAACAATTTTCGATTACTTGACAAGTTGTCCCTTCGGCAGTTTGGCCACACTTCAGGGTTAACAACAAGCTCAGCATTATTTTTACCATATGCTCTGAGAAATGTTCTTCGAAACATCAGTAGCTGTAAGTTTAAAACTTGTATATGACGTATATTTACAAGCAATGTCCGTTTCCATCTCTGTTCATTCGGGCGTTAAGCTTGAGGCTCTTAGGTTTACATCCCTTTCCTTATCAAAGGAAACACCACTCCTCTGCCTTTTCAAGCGAACATTTCATCAAGGCGACATCACCGTATTGCTTCCGGTGCAGATAATCTTCCGCTTGATTAATGTCCCTATGTTTACATTGATGTAAACACACCAAAGAAGCTCTGTCCCTTTTTTCAGATCCAGATTTTGTAAACTGGGCGTTTTCATATTCAACACAGCAGAATCTTTCTTCCTTGCAGGTCAATTGTTAGTGCTTACATAGGTACAGTTAACTGCTGCATTATCCTTCCGTCGGCGCAAGTTTGCCTTTTGTTTACACATGCTTCATTGTTGCCCTGCACTCCGCTTAGAAGTTAATAAACAGACATAGAGTTTCCCAGGTTCCCAGACAGCAGGTTATATCATGCGTCAGCAAGTGAATGCACTATGAGGGTGGTTCAAAACAGTTGTGTCGCAGCCGAGTGGTTAGACCGCTCACCGCTCACCTAGCGATCACATGTGGGATTTGTGGTGGACAAAGCGGCGCAGGGGAGGGTTTTCTTCGGTTTCCCCCGCCATCGCATTCCACCGGTGCTCAATCTTCATTCCGTGTGTCATCATTGTTATCCCCTTCGGTGCCATTTATAGTAATAGCGGGCGTTAAACACAAAAAATAAAAAAAAAGATAGTTGCTAAGACAAGTTGATGTTATCACCATATACTGTCATTTGTTACACGTTGCCAAAACAAATTTGCTCCTAGTTCATAGGTTTGGAATTGGCACGCATTTCAGTAGTGACTCAACCTATTATCGCTTAAAATGGAAAGAGTGTACTATTATTTAATAATTTTCTTTTTACTTTTGGATGGCAAAATTTGCAAAGGAATAAAGGCAAACATGGATGGCTTCTTATAAGGTTTAACGCCCACTTTTGCTACATATGGCACCAGAAGCGATGACACTGTAATACATGGAATGAAGATGGAGCGCCGGTGGCATGCGATGGCGGGGCAAACCGGAGAACCCGGAGAAAACCTGCCCTGTGCCGCTTTGTCCATCACAAACCGCACATGCAGTCGCATGGAATCGAACCTGGGCCACCTTGGTTAGTGGCAGATGTTAATGAGGAATTTTGCATCTATGACAACACAACAATTAGATATGGGTTGAACGACTTTAAACGTGGTTGAGCATCCGGGTTTTGATAAGCACACAGGACGCAGGAAGATGTGGTAACCAAGGAAGTCCCCGATATAATTCTCGCTGATCGTCGAACGAATATTCGTGAAGTGTCAGAGGCCATAGATGTGTCGACATAAACCGCCATTCATATTTGCTTGATAAATTGTAGATAAAAGGGTTGTCTACCCGATATGTGACGCGAAGGTTCACCTCTGACAACAAGCTGTGGCTTTCACGTTTAAAGCTGTGTTAGGAGCTATATAACGAAATCCAAATGATTTTTTTTTTTTTTTTTTGCATCGAGTTGTCACCGTCGATGAAACCTGGATTCATTATTATACTCCGGAAACTAAGTAACAGTCAAAGCCACGGGTTGCCTCCGGTGAATCTGTGCTAAAGAAGGCGGTCCAATTAACAGGAAAAGTGATGGCGTCGATGTTGCAAAGGATGTCATAGTAATTAACTCTTAGAAAACCTAAAAACAATTGTTGAGCAATACTACAGATAAATACTGGCTTGATTCCACGAGAAGTGGAAGCACAAATGTCCCATCGCCACGACACAGCACCAGCACATTCATCCGGAGTTGTCACCGCCATACTGCATAATTACGTTATAAACTGCTGCCCCACCTTGCTGGCGTGGTTCCCTGCCATTTCTTCTGCTTCCAAAACATGAAGAAATGCCTCGGAGAAACAAAATTAAATCAAATGAGTAGATCATTGTTGAGACAGTATTTTGCACAGCTTGACCATATCTATTTTTGGAGCGGATAAAAATCGCAGAAACATTGGGAGAAGTGCATATCCCTGAAGGGGAATTATGTTGAGAAATAAATAATTTTGTTTGAAAAAATGGGCGTCTTTATTCTAAGCACGGGTACGTTTTGAACCACCCTCGTGTGTTTCAAACTGAAGTTCCTCGCTTGAGGAAAATGTTTTTGAAACAGTTACGTTCAGAAGGGTGTGTAAGTAAAACAAGCGTTGAAGATATATTGTACCAATACGGGTTTTATTTCAAGGAGAGGTTGCAATGTATGCTTTTTTCGTTTTTAGACTGCAAAGGGTATTCTAGTGTACATTTTTGTGTAGTAATTTTTTGTCTGTCTCTTACGATTTGCCAGTTAAGCAACATTCAGTAAAATTCATCCAGCATAAAGAGGTCTTCAGAGACTATTTCCAAAAAATACAAAATATACATTTTATTTGTGAGTATATATGTTTAATAATTCCATATAAACTGTCCACTGGAGCGGGGGAATTTTCTTGAAAATCTTTTCGTCTGTCATCCTTGGGAGATACTAAATACCAAGTTTGGTATTTAATGATCCTTTTGTTTTTTAACTACGCTGTCGATAGACATACACATATACAGTGACTTTTTTCTAAAAATGATTTTAGACTCGTGGGACCTCAAAAGTTATATTTCCGGAGCAAACTCGACATCAAATTTTTGGCTGGAATACAACACCCTCTCAAGTTACTATGTACATTTTATGTACATACGTGCCAGAGAAAGTAATATGTACAATATGAAAATGACGTCCCGGCCCCTAGATAAATATAGCTACTCATATAATCCAGCTTTAATTGTACTTCCAAAAGCAAACATTACAATTCATTATTTAACTATTGTTTAATTTGTCAGATACGTAACTAAACTACAAACTAAAATTAAAAGTCAAAATCAGTAAACAAAGACTTAGAATGTCAAAGAGTTGAAGAGTATGATTGAATACATGAAATAAACTATTCTAAAGAAAACTATATCTTCGTTTTCAGCACTAATTAAACTATATATTAATTATATTAAGTTTATTCTATTATCTAAAGTAAATTATATATACGAGTAATATATTAGTAACCATGTTCTGTTTATATCAATATTTGATGTTATAAATAATTGTATTATAATAACTATTAATTTATTTTTCTTAACGTGTATATTAACAGAATTCTGTGTGGTTTTGCTCTTTAAGTCATGGTTATAGTGCATCTAGAATTAATATACCAGAGCCATGGACCTCGAGAGCAAAACCATCTCCTCAGCTTCCGTACCCTTATCATCTTGTCAGGTGACCACAGCTGTCAAGTGCAACCACATGTAAAGTTTCTGAGATGCAGTGTAGTGTAGAACAGACTTCATGTAAATAAAATAAGTTTGGAGCCAGAGTTAAAGTAATTGTCAGAAAGTGCCTGAAAGCATCCTCACTGAGCTGCTCCATCCCACAGGGGTTCTTATTTAAAGCGCAACCCCATTACCCGCCTGAAAATACCAATCAAAGCTCTCCCAAAAATCTGAGACCCCAGCTTTAGTAAATAGTGTTTTGGTTGAGTTGTCGGCGTCACAGTACTGTAGCGTAAAGAAGAAATCTGATGAGTTCCATCCACATGACTTCCCTACGTCTCTGTAAACAAAATTATCCCTAAAAACTTAGCTTTTTATCCACATTATGCTAATCGAGATAAGCATTAGCAGAAGTTGTCTCTATTACTTGTTTCTTGTAAGTATAAGGGAAATAAGGGAATCATTTTTTTAAATATTTTTTTTTAATCTGGTTGTTATGTGATTGAAGTTCCTTTGTTTGTATGACCAGGAGTTGACAAATTCCCGTATGAGAAATGTATAAGTATTTTAAAACTGAAAGCAATAGCAAGGAATGTCTCAAAAAGCGTCAACTCCACGAAAAAATGTATATAACATAAACTGTGTGTTTTATGCAGCTCTACATTTTTGTAAAGTAAGTTTTTCTCTATCTCTTACAGTTTACCAAGTATGAAAAATTCCACAAAATTCATCCAGAATGAAGAAGTCCTCTGAGGATATTTTCAGAAAATTCAAGATAAACATTTTAATTGTCAGGTTAATATCTTTACTACACAATATTTTAATCAAAATCGTCAAAGCCAGTTTTGAGAAAATCTAAATTTTTGAAAACATCAAAATTTTTGAAAAATTGTTCATGTAAAGGGTTGTTGGGGTTGGAGGATTTTATTGAAAATCTTCGTTTCGCATCCTTGGAAGATAATGAACTTAAATACTTCTTGATTTTGAGCTATGCTGATCACAGACACAAACACACACACGCACACGCACACACACAAACACACATGCACACACGGACATTTTTCTGAAAATGCTTTTTCTGGATTCAGGAGCTCTCAAAACATATATTTCCAGTGAAATCTGTGTATGGAAGTTTTGGGTGCAACACAATACCTTCTCTATACAGTATGTACACAGAACGTGTAGAGAAAATAAAACAGGACTAGACCATTTGTTTATTTTTTCTTTTCTTTTTTGTTGTTGTTGTTGTTGTTGTTGAGAGTATGAAAACTTGAATAAATTTCATAACTCAGCTAGATACCAGGTTTGAAACCGAACATACATACGTTGGAATCACGATAAATCTAGTCACAGCCCCAACATAAACTTTCAGCTCGTATTTTAAATCTAATAATGTTTGCGTTTTCGTTGCGGTGTAAAACAAATGTTTGCCATACAATGTATAATGCGTTATTTCCATTGGCAGTTGCTGTTTTAATAGTTCACGCATCAGTGCCAGCTTCTAGTAGCATACTCCATTAACAGGCATTGCACATAAAAATCCCAAGAATTCACTTCCTACATTGTTTGGACTTACAGCAGTATTGTTTCGTTTAATATTACAACATATCTTTTTCCGCAAATTAAGCACGGGCAGCACTAATAGTACAAGAGAATAATAATAAGTATAAAGGAATAAACAATACTTACCTTCCTGAAAAGTTAAAATTTGCTCAATTATTTGGTTTTTTAAGAAGTCTATTTTCAATTTTACGGAATGGAAATGTTTCATTTTCTACCAACCTGAATCAATCACGATTGCAACTTTTACTTCCTCTAGCACGTATGTACAATATATAATACCTAGAGACGTTATTATATTGCACCCCATAGTTCGATCCTGAAATTTCATGAGAACACAGGTTTCGAGAACCCCTGAATAAAAAAAGAAGTCTGTGTGTGTGTGTGTGTGTGTGTGTGTGTGTGTGTGTATGTATGTGTGGACAGCATAATCAAAAACGGCAAATCAGTTAAATTTCAAACTTGGTAATTAAGTTTACCATCTTCCAACCATGCGACGTGAAGTTTTTCAGGAAAATCCCCCCACCTCCAACTACCCTTTATATGGAACATTTTTTCGACGTTTTCAATTTTCTTAAAAAATGGCTCAAACAATTTTCGTTTAAAAGCCGTATGGGAAATAAAATTTATATCCTGAATTTCTAAGAAATATTCCCTGAAGGATTCTTCATTCTGAATGACTTGTACATAACTGGTAAACCGTAAGAGATGGACAAAAATGTAAAGCTCGTTAAGGCACACAATTTATGTCATATGTTTTTTTCTTCTTTCTTTTTTAGAGCTAACCATTTTTTTCCGCAAGTCCAAAAGCCTCTAGGGATCGAACCCGGACCGCCTAGATGAGAGGCGAGTGGTCTAACTACGCGGCCGCGGCGGGTCCCGTAAGAGATAGACAAAGCTTATTAAACAAAAATGTAGATCTCGTTATGTCATGTTATGCTTTTTATTTTGTTTTTTTGTTTTTTTAGTTAACCGTTTTTAGACATTCTTTATTATTGGTGTCTATTTTAAACCACTTAAATTTTTATCATAAGGAAAGTTGCCTTTTATTTCATATCTCTTTTGTTTTACTCCCAGTCATTCAAAGAGAACAGAATTTCAATTGTTTCATATAGCGACCAGCTTTTAAACTATTTGACTGTCGCTTAAGCCTGTTGTATTCCCTTGTTTCCCAACTACTTACAAGGAAGCAACTATTAGGGCCAATTCTGCTAATGTTTATCTCACTATATAGAAAGAAGGATAATGTTTTGTAAGAATAATTTATTTTTGGAGCAAGTAGAGAAAGTCATGCGCATAGGAGACACCCATTTTTACTTGTTCTACACGTACTATGTACATAGTGTATACAGAAGGTATTGTATTGCACATAAAAGTTCAATACCAAGATTTCACCGGAAATATATGTTTTGAGACCCCCTGAATCCAAAGAAAGCATTTGTAGAAAAAGGTCCGTAATTGTGTCTTTGGACAGCATAGCTCAAAAACTAAAAGGCCGTTAAATACCAAACTTGTAATTTAAGTTTATTATCCTCTAGGAATGGGACACGAACATTTTCAAGAAAATCCCCCTACTCCAAACTATCCTCTACATGGAAAATGTTTTAAAAATTTTGTTTTTCTCAAAAATGGCTTTAAGGATTTTGATTAAAATACCGTATATGTAAGGTATTCACATGACAAATAAGATGTATATTGTGATTTTTCTGGGAGTAGCTTCTGAAGAGCACTTTATTCTGGTTAATTTTGCAGAATTTTGCACAGCGGTTAAACCGTAGGAGATAGTCAAATATTTGCTACACAAAAATGTTGATCTCATTAAAACACACAATTTATGACAGGTGCATCTTTTTTTGTAGATTCCACCATTTCCAATATATTCCTTGTTATTGGTTTCTAGTTTAAAATACTTAACACCTTTCTCAGATAGGAAGTGCATGTTTTTCTTTTGTTCTACTCCTGGCCAAGCAAAGAAACCATGGCAATCGCATAACCACAGCTTTTAAATCATTTGACTATTGCTTTAGCATAGCACATTCCTTTAGTTCCCTTCTGTTTATAAGGAACTAAGTAACGAGTACATTCTACTAATGATTATCTCGATTAACATGGTTTAGAAAGAAGAATAATCTTTTATAAGAGGTCTGTAGAACATTTAGAGAAAGATATGTGAGTGTTACACATCAGATTTGTTCAGCTAAAACCTCTCCAAAATTTATGTGGCAAAGATGATTGTGTTTTTGCATGTGTGTATGTGAAAACAGGAACAATAAAACATCTTCTGGAAAAATATCTTACAGCCAAAATAAATGGCATATCATGTACCTAAAAGATTCCCCAGAGATTTGAGTGTAGTGACCCGGATTCTTTGAAAATGCCACGATGCACGTTCCAGCTGCTGCTGCCTGGCTATTGTCCCTTTGTGCCGTACCGTAAGTCATATGTTAGTTTGCAGACAAGTCGGTGGCACTTAAATGCCGAAAAGGTGCTAGCTTCGCACATACAACCAAGGACAGGAATAAAAACCTCCCGCTGACAAACCACTCGTTAGCTGCTCCAGTGTTTAAGTACTTTTAATATCCTGTCTTTATACTCGAACTGCAGAAGGATTCTATGGTAGCCGGTTTTCGCCAACACCGTTGATGATGACGATGATGATGATGTTTGGTGCTTAAGGGCGCTCAACATCATTTCCGGTTATGCATTTTAGAACACAAATGTAAGCCATTCTATAAAAAAATTCTGCTTACGATGCAAATTTACATTGTTTGTTGATCTAGAAAAGAAGTTTGATAGCAAGTCCGAGTATATTTCTAAATTAATTTTTTAACAATTTTCTGCTCTATTGCGAGCTTTGTCTTCTGCAAACTATGATGGGTTTAGTGCCGTAACACATTTGCCTTACACTAATAACTACAAAGCAAGCATTAGTAGTTAGCATTTATTGAAGATACTTTTTCAGAAGTTTCACCCTGCTAACTCATAAACTGCAACGTAAGGGGTATTTAAATGCCAAAAAAGTTATATATATACCCAGAAAACTCCACAGAAAACGCGCTCATTTTATTTAGGTTATGTATTTTTCATAAAATAGGACGATCAGTGCATAATTTTTAAAATGATTAACATGTGTGCACCAGGGTTGTACGTACAAAATTAAATGGCGATAACAATTGTCTTATAACGAAATAATTGTGATATAATTGCTATAAAATAATTTCATATATTAAAATAAACGAATCATGCAAAAATGCATAGGCTATAATTGTGTTGTTGGTAAGTGATTAGTGAGGCGTAACGTTTAAGCACAATTTACAAAAGCTGTGCTAGGAAAGAAGTCATTGGTAAAGACAAATTACGTAGGAAACAGCAATTATCTTGAAGTCATAGTAACAAAGGTAATTAGGCTCCCGGAATTCCAGTCAATAAGCAAACCCATGTATCAAGGTTAAGTCCATCGAATTATTGCTTTCACAATTCTAAGGGAGACTTAGATTGTTGCTGAAAGAGCGTTTAAGGCATTTCTGAGATTTTAGCCCAAAGAAAGAATACAAGAAAGGATTGAGCAATCAAAGAGAGTAAACTGTGTGTCTTAGATTCTAATATGAAGGGTAAGATTCAGTAACGTAGCATATAGGAACTATGGTCTGATGTAGGCGGTACTTTGTTAGTATAAGTGAATCTCGTAAAACATATTGAAATGTATTTTATTAAAATATAGAATTTCGAAAATTTAGTTGTTCTGGCGCCTCCTGCACTTCAAGAGACATATTCACGTGTTTCTTGCTACACTGATTATTGCACAGCGCTAAGCGCATAACCCGTTTAGATATGATTGCAAAGGAATTCACTGTATAGCAGTTTAGCGCATCATCGTAACAAACTCTTTACTTTACGACGGAAACATGTTCTGCCTACAAAGTAAAGCTCTTAATCTTCTGGAAGATAGCAGGTTTTATATGACATCTCGAATTCCTCATGCTTCACTTCAGGAGCAGCTTAATGATTATTCATCTTAAAACAAACGGCATCTCATTTCAAACAAATCAGTTTTTCAATTAAATTAAATAATCCCATATATTTGAACTGATGTTCATTCTCGGCATATTCACGCATACCCTAAAAGAGAGATCACAGAGTATATCACTGAAGAAACAGGCTGCAGAAGTAAAACTGGTAAGATATAGTCTCTGTCCAGCTGCTCTTAGCAACTGAGCTAGCATTGCAATATCCCGACATGACATTAAATTCTCCAACTAACTCGTATTTTTTCCGGTAAGGAACAAAGAGATCTTCATTTATTCTGAAATGACATACCCCAAATGGTGACTTACAGTGTCGTATGTAGTTTCAGTCCCGAGCTTCATAGTTTAACAAACTATAAGGTCAAGCAATGGAAATTAATTGTGATTACCCCCCCCCCCCAAAAAAAAGCTGTTACAATCGTCATGTAACTCACTTTCACTCAATGTTGGTCAGGACATTTTAAATGTGGTTTTTATTTTCAAAGATGCAAGGCACAAAGACAGGATGGATATCGATGCATATGACCATCTTTTATTTCACTGCGCAGTCCTAGAGCATAAACGAAGAATCTTCTACGCACATTTAATAGCTATTTATGATACAAAGGTAAAAATTGTGTTTTAAATTGTGAGTAGGAACCTTTTCGTAATCCTACGAGGAATATAAAACAATTTTAACACGTGTGTACATACTCGTATATTATTTTTAGGCAGTTCTTAATATTTATAAACATACTATAATTATAAACAGATTGGTTTTCCTATTTCACCGAGTTCATGCATAATGGTCTGCGATATTCAGTTGTAGCCTTCCTTATCATCTGTGCCGACAACTTGATTAGTTGCTCGTACAGTACGAAAACATTCTATTCAACGGAGGCAGTGTAGCAGTTGTAATTTTGCTGCTTGCATACTTTTGTTTGGTTCAGCAGATTCCATGTTCATGACAATGAAATTATCCGGCATGTTATGGACCGATACGGGCTTTCAGAGTTATAGCCTACTTGAATGAGGCCGTGGACGCATAAACCAAAGTTGGCTACATTGGAGTTTTATAATTGCATAACACTAAGTGACAGAATTTTCTACCTTTAACACTACTGATATCTGATAAAGGACCTAATTTTAACATCAACTGTCTAAAACAAATATTATATTAGATCTGACAAACCACCATATAAGATATTTAGAAAAAAGAGTGCTGTCACAGGGAATTTCAAAGTTTTTATGCACTATTTATAAGACATAATAGGCAGAAAAGATATTGTGTTGGACCCAAAACCTCGATTCCGAGATTTCACTGGAAATATATGCTTTGAGGTCCTCTAAATACTCGGTATGTAAGTTCAGCATTTTCAAGAATAGGACAGCAAGATTTATAGCATAATCCCTCACCCGAAAATACCGTTTCATGAAACATTTTTCGAACATTTTGAGTTTCTCAAAAATGGCTCTGGCAATTTCGATTAAAATACTATATATTTTAAATATTTTCATGATAAACCAAACGTATATTTTTGAATTCTCTGAAAGCACCTTTTTAACCCTCTTCATTCTGCACTACTTTGTACAACTGGTAAACTGTAGGAGATAGAAAAAACATACTACACAAAATTGTAGATTTCGGGTCTCATTAAAATACACAATTTGTCATATACCTGTTAAAGTAACCATTTCCGATATATTCCTTGTTATTGGTGTCAATTTTAAGCTACTTAAAACTTTTTTAAACAGGAAATCGTCTTTTGTTTCATCTCTTTGTTGTTTGGCTCCTGACCATCCAAATAGAGTTGAATTTCGATTGCTTCACATAGTACCCAACTTTCAAAAGACTATCGGTTTAGCTCAGCGCACTTGATTATTTTCCTTCTACTTTCGAGGAGGCAGCTAATAAGACAATTTTTGCTAGTGTTTATCTCGATTTGTGTGATGTAGTAAAAGATTAATCTATGTACGAGCAGCTTGTAGAACACATAGAGAACGCCATGTGAATGGAACGCTTTACAGTTTCATCATACACAGTTGTTTTGGTTTCTTTTAGCAGCATGACTGCATCCAGCCTATGGCTAATATATACTCATTAATATTGTAAATTAATTTTTACTTTCTCTAGCCCGTATGTACCTACAATGTACATAGTGGATAGAGAAGGTATTGTATTTCACCCAAAAATTCCATGTCGAGATTTCACCTGAAATATATGTTTTGAGGTCCCCGAGTCCGAAAAAATCATGTTTAGAAGCATATGTGTGCGTGTGTGTGTGTGTGCCTGTGGACAGCATAGCTCAAAAACGAAAAGACGTTAAATACCAAATTTGGTAATTATGTTCAGTATCTTACAAGATGTGACGTGAAGATTTTCAAGAAAATTTCCGCACCACAAACTATCGTTTATATGGAACAAATTTTGAAAATTGTAATATTCTCAAAAATGGCTCTAACGGCTTTGATAAAAAATTTCGCATATTAAAGATATTTATACCTCAAATAAAACGTGTAACTTGAATTTTCGGGGAATTACCTCTGAATATCTCTTTATTCTGGATGACTTTTGCTGAATTTTGCTACTGGTAAACGCAAGTTATAGAAAAAACTTACCACACAAAAATGTAGATCTCGTCAAAACACACAATTTATGACCTTTACATTTTTGTTGTAGAGGTAACCATTTCCGACATATTCCTTGTTGTAGGTTTCCATGGTAAAGTTCTTATACTTTTCTCAGACAGGAAGCGTCTTTTTCTTTTTTTGTCTACAGGCAAAGAAGTGAATTTCAGTGACAATTGAATAACAACAGCTTTTAAAAGATTTGTCTATGGCTTTAGCTTAGTTTAAGGAATATCTTTTGTAAGAAGTTTGTTTTAGTACAGCTAGAGAAAGTCATGTGAGTGTAACACATCATATTTTTATTCTATATACTTTTATATATAATAACTGAATAAATAAATGACTCCCTTATTTTCATACCAACAAAAATATCTACACGATAATACTCCTAGAAGCTTGAAATCAGACATTGTCGCTGTTTCGGGATTTATTATTCCCCATACAAAACTTAGGTTGTTTATCTTGCTTCTGAGTTGCATTGCTAAAGCTGCAACTGCAGACCAAAGCCTGAACAGATGACTTTGATCCGACCACAGCTTTTCACTCTGGAAAGAATTTGGTTCCATTGATGCTGGATTTGAAAGGCTACGTTCCTTAATGAATGTAACCAAAGCTATAGAAACGTTTAAACAGTTCCTGCTGTTGTTTCTGGGTTGCCAATAAATCGATTGACAATAATAAAGTATGAAACTATGAAGTAGTGAATAGAGGGGAGGAATGTGGAAATGGCAGGCTTTGCTTTCAGTTGCTAGCCTATTCTCTTGCTGAAATGCTCGCCGTTTGGTCCCAATATTTGTCGTCCTTTCCTCTCTTCTGACTGACCCATTCAGATATTTTATTTGCTCCAAACTTATTGCCGACATCATACCAGCAGGACTAGTATTTCCATTAGGTACACACAAATGGAAGTCATGTTTCATTTAGAGGAGAGAGGAGAGAATGCAGTCGTACGGAGCATAATAGGGGACCACTGCTCACATTCATTCTATGCATTACAATGCACACAATTCACATATTAATGTCTTGGCATACCACTAGTCAGTTCTAGGTGTCTGTTCGGCTCTTTACACGACGGGATTCCTGCGATTCGGCATGTTTCCAACGATGAATAGCAGCAAATGATACGTGTTAACTCCATATCCTAACTGCGAGCGATGGATCCAACAGTTCGTTTCTGAGAACTACTTCATTTTTATTATGAAGTTTAAATAAAGCAATTCGTTCATGAAGTATGAATAAGCGTATTTATTGAAATAACAGAATCATACATTGATCTTCTTACTCGCATGGGTCCACAGACCGTACCTGTTTTTACAATACACAAAATAGTAAACAGTATTAAAAAACAAAACAAAAATGAAAAGAGTGAACACGAGAGCCAGGTCGTGACCTAGTGGTTAGACTCGCCTCTCACCTAGACGGCCCGTGTTGGATCCCAAGCGACCGCATGTGAGATTTGTGGTGGACAAAGCCGCGCAGGGGCGGGTTTACTCCGGATTCTCCGGTTTCCCCCACCATCGCATTCCACCAGTGCTCCATCTTCATTACATATATCACCAGTGGCATCGCCTGTGGTGCTACAAGTAGTAAAAGCGGGCGTTAAACACTATAAAAACTGAACACGAAAATAAAAGGACATACAGAAACTTAAATTTACAACATAAAATAAACCATATTCCGAGGTATTAATGAACCCCTTTATAGTAGACAAACTTAAGAGAAATATATATACACACACACACACACACACACAGTACTAAACTACAGTGGCGGCACTGTGTTCAGTGGTTGGACCGCTCGCCTCCAAGCTAGACGGCCCGGGTTCGTGTGGGATTTGCGGTGGACGTAGCAGAGGGTTTTCTCCGGGTCCTCCGGTTTTCCCCGCCACTCATTTAACCAACTGCTCCATCATTACCTTTCGATTCATCAATTTCGCTTACATTTCATATCATCCACTTCCTCATGTTCATGCCTGGCTACGGGCCGACCCTTTAGCAGGTTCTCTATTCTATGGTGTCGTGCCGTTGCCTCCCCGACAGGCTTCTGACCCCTAGGCATTGACTTGTAACTCCTAGGGGCGTGTCAGTGCTACAAATACGGGGAGAGTAAGCCGATTGCGAAACGCAACAATGACCGAAGAGTATCATGTAAAGTATTACTATCACTTTTTGTTTTTAGCGCACTCTTCAAGTATTGAGGAATTAATTGTTTTTCCCTCAGTATCCGCATTTGTAAAGGTAGAGTCAGTCTGAAAAATGCAATTCGGGATTTGAACTTCGGATCTCGTGATCTCCGTCAAGTTGCTCTAACCAATGATCTAACATAGCAATATGCCGACATGATATTACATTTTTTAACTTATTGTCGTTTTTCCGGTAACGCACACGCAGGTCGCAGATTATTTTGAAATGACAGACCTCAATGCCGGCCTACAATGTCCAGCCTTCATAGTTAACCAACTGTTAGGTCACTCAGGTCAATTAATCGTTTCTTCCACACTGGCCGTGTTTAGGACAGGAACTGGAAAGGTAGAATAAGATGGAACACTTCTCCTGATCTCTGCGCAGTTCCTCTAATCACTGAGCTATCATGGCAACATGGCCGACACGACATTAAACTCCCCAACTGGCGCACGTTTTTCCCAGTAAACCACAAGGTCTAAAATTATTTTGATATGACATAGACCAATGGCGACTTATGTCGTAAGTACTTTGGTTCCTGTTTTCATAGTTTAACTAACTATTAGGTCAGACATGGCTGTTTATCTCTCACAACTACTTCATCCTTCAGTTGAAGTTGAAATAAAGTAGCTCTTTTATCAAGTAACGCACTCATGAAGTATTAAAGTATGACATTCACATTAGTTTATATCTCAGAACTACTACATTCTTCATTGTTAACAGTTGGTTTTTGAAGTAGTGCCCTTCTGTGATATGACATTCGCCCTGTAACGTATTGATTATTATGCACCCCTTCAGTTCCTAGTTTGTGTATTCTTTCTATGTACTCTTACTACTCAGACGAGTCGAGTTGCAGCAACTTGTACTACGGTATTAAATAAATGTTTAAGAGCGTAAATAATATCACACTTTTCAGTTAGAAATCTATTTTTTCATGCTTGAGTTGCCTACCGGCCCTTAAGCATGGCGGAGCAGTATGTTTGTGAAATTGTAAGAACTGGGGGTTACTGTGGAATCTCAATAAATACGATGATATTTTCTTGCGGGAAAAAAAATTCAGCGCATTTTATGTAGTTTACCAGAAATATTTATGTACTAAATGGAAGTAAAGTAAATCTAAATTAAATATTACACAACAAAAAATATTTAAAGCCCAAGACTTAACGAATTAAAGTTTAAAAATACTTAGGAAAATAATTTAAATGCGTACATAACCACCAAATAAATATATGAATAACTAAGTATTTTGACATATGTTGCAGCTTGGATAGCTCTGAAGCTTGTTTGAAAAAGAAACAAGAAAGAAGGAAACAGAAAAGAAAAGGGAAAATCTGATGTGTTCCATTCTCACGACTTTCTCTACAGACTGTTATTGCAAGAGATTATTTCTTTATCTACATCGCGGTACTTGATGAACATTAGCAGAAATAGTTGCATTGTTTCCTTATAAGTAAAAGGGAAACAAGGAAATACACTAAACTAAAGCGACAGTCAAATCTATTAAAATATCGGTCGCTAAGTGAAACAATTGAAACTCGGTTCTTCATGCACGGCCAGGAGTAAAGCAAAAGAGAGATGAAACGGAAGATCACCTCCCGTTTGAGAAAGGTTTAAGTAGCTCAAGAAGTATATGTGGACAGCATGGCTAAGTGAAGTAGAATTAAGCATTTCCGAGATCTTAATTGTCATTGGTTGTAATTTTAAAATGCTTACATTTTTCTCAAGCGTATTCCGTTATTTCGCTTCTGCTTGCAAGGAAGAATATTTCTACTAACGTTTTTCTCAATTAGCTTAATGTAGGTAAAATTATAATATTTTGTTAGAATAATCTGTTTACGGAATAGGTAGAGAAATTCATGTAAATGGAAGACATATTTTTCTTCTGCACGTCTTCTCATGTGTTTCTTGTTTTGTGCTGAAGCAGTAGTCCTCACTTTATGGTTATTGAAGTTTTGGAAGAAGGCAATTCTGCAGAATACTTCATTATTATTTCTTCATATTGTATTTAGAATAATATTTCCATATACATTTACGATGTTCTAAAGTTAACACCGTACAAATATCTGTAAATTAAAGTTCAGTGTTGTCACTAATGAGTAAATGGTAACTGAAAGGCAGAGAATCTGTCGTGAGTGCGGAGTGAAGGTAGTGAGGGAGACAGTCGGCATTGGCTCTGGTGCACAACACCGTGCGAGCGGTCAGCTTTTATACCAAGGATCTTGTACCTTCATCAGTGTTGTCAATTTAGCTATTTTATAGCTAGTTCTAGCTATTTTGAAAAGTGATTTGCTACAAAATTTTGTGTTTAGCAATTAGCTATATTTGTAGTCATAAATTTCTTTTTCGTGCGCTAATTTAGTTTTCATTCATTTTAATACCATGTTTGGTGATTTGAGTTTTTATATCCCACTGCGAATGACACACGAGTCAGTAAAGTGACTGGATTGTATTATTACAGGTCAATAACCCAACCAGTTCAGGAAATCCCCTAATTCCAACGGTTATTTATTCATCAGAAACTGCAACTCAGTATTCGTGCTGCGTTTCAAGAAGCAGATGTGTATAATATGGAATAAATTGTGACGCAAAGTAAATGAGTGAAATATACGACTGAAGCTGACAGTGTAAAATAAATAATAGTATACTGCTAAGAGAGCTGTTGAAAATCAAGAGGAGAATGAGGAGAATATATTTTTCATTGATTAGGTGAGTTAATGTAACCTTTTCTTTAGCTATTTTTATTTGTAATTTTAATCACTTTTAGCTATGTTTTTGAAGTATTTTAGCTACTTTTTATGTTGATGAGTTGGCAACACTGACTTTCAAGCGTCATATTGTTCTGACCCTCTGTCCCCGCGCACCTGCACACCCTATTGGTCCCTAAACCAGGCAAGTTCAAATGTAACTCCGCGAAGTACTGATGTCACAATGTCGTTTCCTCAGGCTCCAGCCAAGGAGGGGAAATACTGGTGAGTCACACACACTTTCATTCACACATACATAACTACTTATATAATTATATACATATGTACAGTGGCCACTAGGAAGTGTTCAGTTTGTAAGCAAACATAAGCACAATCTCGGCTTCACAACGCGGGAAGTATCACTTTCATATCATTTTCGGAGGCTCCACACGAAGCAAATTGAATTATTTGCTGTACAAAAGAGAAAGTTGGAAAGAAGTTGGAAGTTATTTAAATCAATCCCAAGGGATTCATTTTCCAAGTTTCAAATATTTGCATAACATTTAATGGCAATGTTTGGCTGCACATATATTTGTTACACAAGCTTCTTTAAAAGTAATTATAGATATTAAAGACCAGTACCGTAGTATACTATGTGATGGTCATTAAGTTCATTTATTAAAGCACTATACATCACCCATTGTAGCAGAAATTGTTGCACTCGTCCACATAAAACACGTCCCCAAATTCAATAAGGACAACAACACTAGATGTGGATAAGGAAGGTCTTGCGTTTACAAGGATCCCTTTACTTAGCATTGCGGCATGCTGCAATGCTTCACACGGAGTGCAATGAGTTGCGTTTCCTTCTGTTGCTTCAATTTGGATATGCCCGCTGTAAACAGAACCATGACCTGATGGTGATGATTTCTAACCTACTAATAAATCCATTCTCATCTTTTCTCTCTAGACCTGCCTTCATCTAATCAGCTGCAAATGAAGTGCTGGGTCGTTCCGAATGAAAAGCAGCGTAAGAATACATGTGCTCTTTAATGAAAATATTAAAAATAAAGCACTTAACCACAAGCAAGCAGGACGCCTACCTAAATAGTGCAGCGTGGTCCAAAATCATTTAAAATTTAAAAGAAAGGTCTTAAATAAAAGAATACAATTGTGTTTTCCGTGTCAAAATGCGAGAAGAGTTTCCCTTAAACAAAGCTCAGCGTTGAAACTCGTGACGTCACTTCTACTGTTTGCGGTTTGCCACTTGAGCGCCTGCAATAAAGTTACTCTACCTCTCTAAACGATTTGTTTGGTTGTTGCAAAGCTACCTATGAGAAAACAAACATCTTTGTTTACAGCTTTCCTAAATAAATCAATATATATATTCTGAGAATAGAAAAATCTGATTTGTTCCATTCATATGACTGTCTACATCTCTGTATTAAATATTGTGAGAAAAATGTTATTCTTCTATCTACTTCATGATAATTCAGATAAAAATTAGAAGAAATTGTCATTATTTGGTTTTTGTAAGTAGAAGAGAAAAATCTAATGTGTTCCATTCATATGATATCCTGTAACCTTTCGGTAAACAAACCTTTTATTCAAAAGATTAATCTGTTATCTACATCGTGCTAATGAAGATAAACATAAGCAGAATTAGTCTTCTTACTAGCTTACTTGTAAGTAGAAGGGAAATACGAGTAAGAACATGCACAGGCTAAAGTGATAGTATCGTCCTTTAAAAGCCAGTAGCTATGTGAAACAATTGAAATTCAAATATCTTTGCTTGTCAGGAGTAAACAAATGAGAAACGAGAAAAAAGAAAACGTCTTCCCGTTTGAGAAAGGTTTCAGTGGCTTAAAATTGAAACCAATAATCCGGAATATCTCGAAAACCGTTTTCCTCTATCTACTTCTCATAATCGAGATAAACATTAGCATAAATTGCCCTTATTACTTGATTCCTTGTAAGCAGAAAGGAACAAATATAATGTGTTCCATTCACATCATGTCCTCTATCCGTTCTGTAAGCAAACCTCTTATTCAAAACATTAATATGTTATCTACATAATGCTCATCCAAACAAACATCAGCAGAATTAGTCTTATTACTAGCTTCTTTGAAAGTAGAAGGGAAATAAGAAAATGCACAAGCTAAACGATGGTCTCGTCCTTTAAAAGGCGGTCTCTAAGTGAAACAATTGAAATTCAAATACCTTTGCTTGCCAGGAGTAAACAAACGAGAAAAAAGATGTCTTCCCGTTTGAGGAAAGTTTAGGCGGCTTACAATTGAAACCAATAATCCGAAATATCTCAAAACAGTGATTCTACATAAAAAAAAAAAAAATAATAATAATTATGTAACATAAAATGTGTGTTTTAATGACATCCACATTTTTTCTGTAGTAAGTGTTTGTATATCTCTTACGGTTTGCCAGTTATATAAAAGTCAAAAGTCATAAAGAATGAAGAGGTCTTCAGAGGCTATTCTCGGAATATCCAAGATATACATTTCGTTTCTCATAAAAATATCTTATACATAACGTATTTTAATAAAAATCGTTAGAGCCATTTTTGAGAAAATCAAAGTTTTCGAAAACTGTTCCATGTAAACATGTAAAGGGTAGTTTGGAGTGGCAGATTTTCTTGAAAATGTTCGTGTTGCGTCCTTGGAGGATACCAAACTTAAATACAAAGCTTGGTATATAACGGTCTTTTCATTTTTGAGCTATGCTGTCCACAGACACACGGACTTTTTCTATTTTTTTTTTTTATTTTGGTTTAGAGGGTCTAAAAACGATTTCCGGTGAAATCTTGCTATTGAGTTTTGAGTGCATTACAATACCTTCTTTATACACTATGTACATAGTATGTGTAGAGAAAGTACATATCTGAGGTGTCTTCCATTCATATGGCTTGAATGATTTCCATTCATATGGTTCTGCAAACAAACTATTCTTACAAAAGATTATTCTTTTATCTATATCATGCCAATCAAGATAAATATTACAGAAATGAGCATATTACTTAGTTCCTTATAATTAAAAGGGAAATAAGAGAATACCCGACGTTAAACCGACAGTCAAAATCTTTTAAAACTTGTTGCTATGCGACTGTCATTGAAACTCGGTACTCTTTCCATGGTCGGTATAAAACATAGAAGATGTGAAACGGATGAGGGCTTCCCTTGAGGCGGGAACTTGGGATGTACCTGAAGTCCTGGTCTGCGTAGCGACGACGGGTCCTATCTCCCCCTTCCTCTCTCCGGATTCGCAGTTGGAGGTGATGACTCTAATTTCTCCACGGCTATACTTACTCGGCGGCGAGCAATAGCGACTTATTTATTTTGCCTACGGTAGTAAGCGAACGGAGATCTCGGGAAGTGGTACGGGAACTTATCCCACAATAATCATCGACACTTGCATTGAGTCAAAGGTTTTATTTCCTTACACATACGTTCGCGTAGAAATTTTCTGGCGTGATTCAACACAGTTATTTCTCTCGCTAGAGATCTTAAGCTCGCATAAAGAAACTTTAATTTTGCGCGGCACTAATCTCAATTATTAACATTCAGAACATTTGCGAGCACTTAGCTTTCTTTTTTTTTGGCGCGGATTTCGGGTTCAGAGCGACGCAGGTTCCGCGTGGTGTTACATTATAACAGTGTGTAGATTCGGGCGAACACTCTACATTTATACTAAATGTTACCTACGCGCAAAACTCTCAACGTTAAATTTCCGTGGATCGTTTTGGCGCCGAAAATGGCTTGGGGTGCGCTTTGGACGTGACGTAACTATTTGCAATTGGTCAATACATCTCACATGTTCTTTTTGACCTCAATTTTCTAGTGGTTCCCCTATGTATACACCACATCAACTTTCTCTTTGCGAACCGTGACTGATACAAAAGCATGCTTTCCTCCTTAGCAATACACAAAAGCTGCTGTTGTAAATTTCTAAAGCCGTCGTTTGAAAACCCTCTTGTTACTTCAAAAAACGCTTTCCAGGAACAGCCTTCTCTGAACTTACTACATATATTATAACAAATAATTATATATTTGAGAACATACGGAAAAGCACATTATACTTATAAATTAACTTATACAGTCTAATTAATTGAAATATATCCTATGGGCTCGTTCATCTGGGCGCAATCAGTTTTCCCTTTTGAGAAAGGTATGTTACAACACAAAACAATAACAAGGAATATCTGGACATTTCTTAACACTACTGAACACTGCATAGCCATAAATTGTTTTAACGAGATCTACATTTTAATTTAGTAGGATTTTGTCTATCTCTTGCCAGCTATGCAAAAGTCCTTCAGAATAATTTCAGAGGGTAGTCCAAAGAAGTTCAGGATATACATTTTATCTATCATGGAATTAACTTTAATATGCGGCATTTTGAACAAAATTGCCACAGCTAATTTTAGAAAAAAATGTTAAAACATGTTCCATGTAAAAGTTAGTTTGGGATGTGCAAAATTTCCTGTCACATCCTTTGAAGGCCTGAAGTTAAATACAAAGTTTGGTCTTTAGCAGACTGTTCGCTTTTTACGGAACTTGCCTTTTTTTTACATGTTTTTTTACTTTCTCTACACGTATTGTGTAATGGTATAAAGAGAAGGTATTGTATTGCACCGATACGGAAATTTCACCAGAAATACATGTTTTGAGACCCCTGAATAAAACATTTTTAGAAAAATGTCCGTGTATGTACCTGTCTGTGGGCAGCATAGTTCAAAAACGAAAAGACCGTTAAAAACCAAACTTGGTATTTCAGTTTGGTATCTTCCAAGGATGCGACACGAAGCTTTTCAAAAAATCTCCCCATCCACAACTACGCTTTACATGGCAAAAATCTCTAAATGTTTATTTTTTTCAAAAATGGCCCTAACGAAGTTGATTAAAATTTCTTATATTTAACATATTTGCATGTCCAATAAAATGTATATTTTCAATTTTCTGGAAATAGCTTCTGAGGACATGTTTATTCAGGATGAATTTTGCAGAAATTTGCAGAAACCGTAAGAGATAGACAAAAGCTTACCACACAAAATATGTGGAGCTCGTTAAAACACATAACTTATGTTACATATATATTTTTTTTTTCGTGAGGTTGACAGTTTTTGAGATATTCCTTGTTACTACTTTCAGCTTTAAAATACTTATGCTTTTCTCATATGGATATTTGTCAACTCCTGTCTGTACACACAAAGGTAGTTCAATCACATGCCTATCAACCAGCTTTTAAAAAAGTTAACTATCAGTTTAGCCTATGGTACTCCCTTATTTCCCTTCCACATGCAAGGAAGCAAATAATAAGACCCTTTCTGCTAATTTTTTCTCGATTAGCATTAAGTAAATAGAAGAATAAGCCTTTTAACAATAATTTGTTGCAGAGATGTAGAGAAAGTCATGTTTTTCATTCAAGGGTACTCAAAACATGTATTTCCGGTGACATCTCGCTATTGAATTTTTGGGTGGAATGTAATACCTTCTCTACCTACTATATAAAGTCTACATACGTGCTAGAGAAAGTAAACAGCTGTAAAGATCACGTCGATACCTTACTGCAGAGAATACAGGATGAAGCACTTAAAATTTTGCACCGCAAATATTTCGGAAATGGAAAGTATTATTGATGTATGGTTTTCACAGAATTTGTTGGTAGTCAAGGGCTGATACTTTTAGGCTATAAACGGATGTTTATAATTTTTGAGCAAACATAAATTTTAAATGGAACATTGTCTATTTACATGAATAAAATAAAAGTAGGGTAAATTAGAATGGCAATAGAGTTTGCTGCAGTATACTAGTGCAAGTAGTTAGAGGTATCGTATTCTGAATAGTTTCCACACAGATAGCTGTTCCATTCAACCTGCTTGCTTGCTACGTACGATGTTATGTTTGTTTACATGGGTTTTCTGTCCATTGCGACTTTTTGGTCGGCTTGTGATAGTTGAAGCAGTAGGTCGCGAGTGGAAAATGGGATTTACCAATGCTCTTGGTGTATGGAGAGTGTAGGAAGAATGATTTAGAGTGGTAGCGCAGCACCTATAAAACGTAACAGAAACAAACAAGTGACTGGAACCGCGCAGTCATCCCGCCCCTGATGCTGTACGGCTGCGAGGTCTGGGGTTCGGTGGCTCGTTCCACCATCCGCAGGCTGCAGACCGTGCAGAACAGGGCATTGAGGATGATATACGGCACAGAACGCAGATTCCCGTCCCACATTCTCCATTCCCACTCCGGAATCCCTTACATAGTGGACGTTGTGCGAGAAAGAGCTCGCACAATATACACTAAACTTGCTCCCCACCCAAATCCCCAGGTGAACACTCTCGGTCTTCACGACCACACGCTGCCTAGGAGACGCGTAAGCTACCGCCTTCCCAAGGACGCCTTGGGATGGTAGTTTTCCGGCTGCCTCTCCCTTTATTGTTCTACCCGCCAAGTTAAGTAGCATCGGGCCCGGTCACGACTCGGACGGGTGACCGTCCAGTTGTACTCCGACCAGATCTGCAACACTGGCCAGGAGCCAGGAGCAGGGGCATCCCCCACCCCATACCTATATCCCTTCAGTTCTCCCCGCTAGCCGGCACTGCTTTCCTTGACAGCCCGCAAACGGCTGGTCAAGGTAAGCAACATCGGGCCTGGTCCCTCTCTGGGTGGGTAACCACTCAGGTAGGTAAGTCAGTCCGCGCCGCCTGCACAGAGGGAAACACCCTGCCCACATTACTTCGACACAGACAAAAACGCTTGCATAAGACTACATCTTTTATATCACACGGGTAAATCCGCGAGAAAAGCGGATAGGTACCGTGGTGATTTGCCCCCGCCCGAGTACACTCGGCCGACTAGTTCCTGCTCCTGGCTCCTAGAAGTGACTGGAGAAGAGAGAGAAGTGAATGTGTTGGCCACTGTTGCAGTAGATCCGGATATTAATTCCAGCGTAATCGTACGTAGAAGTGGCATGAGTGAGGCAAGTGTACTTCGGATTCTCCATCAACATAAGTTCCGTCCTTTTCACATCTGTCTCCGTCAAGAGCTGCATGGACTCCATTTTGAGAATCTTGTTAACTTTTGTTCAGGGGCATTAAAGCACATTTCAGATTCAGCATGTATCTTGCTTATTGGTGAAGCAACGTTTAATAACCATGGCCAGCTAAACCGCAGAAACATGCACTATGGGTCAGTTGGCAATACCCGTTAGCTCTGCCAGCTGGTACGTCAGCATCCATGGATTTGAAACATTTGGTGTGGGATACTTAACCACCGACTCATAGGCCCTTTTTACTTTCTCTAGCCCGCATGTCCAATGTACATAGTGGATAGGGAGGGTACTGTATAACACCCAAAACTTTCATGTCGAAATTTCACCGGAAATATATCTTTTGAGGTCACCCGAATCCGAAAAAACATTTTTAGAAAAAGGTCCGTGTGTCTGTGGACAGCATAGCTCTGAAACGAAAAGGCTTATAAAAACCAAACTTGGTATTTAAGTTTAGACTCTTCCAAGAATAAGACAAAAATTTTCAAGGAAATCCCCAACCACTATTTACCCTTTACAAGGGCAGTTGGTTGAACATTTTGTTTTCTCAAAAATGGCTCCAACGATTTGATTAAAATACCATATATTAATGATATTTACATCACAAATAAAAATGTATATTTTGAATTTTATGAGAATGGTCACTGGAGACCTCTTTATTTTGGATGAGTGTTGCAGAATTTTGTATAACATTTAAACCGTTTACTACAAACGAAATATTGATCTCCTTAAAACACATAATTTATGACATATACGTTTTTTATGTAGAGCTGGCCGTTTCTGAGATATTCCTTCTTATTGGTTTCAATTTTAAGTTTTTCTCAAACGGGAAGTGACGTTTCATATCTCTTGTTTTACTGCAGACCATGCAAAGCGAATCGAACTTCAGTTGCTTCACATGGGACCAGCTTTAAAAAGATTTGACTGTCGATTTAGTCTAGTGTATTCCTTTATGTCTCTTATACTTACAAGGAAGCAAGTAATAAGGCAACTTTTGCTAATGTTTATCTTGATTGGCATGTCGTATATAAAATATTTGTATTTTATAAGGAAAGTTGCTTGTGTAACAGCTATAGAGAGTCATGTAAATGGAACACATCAGATTTTTCATAGAAGGAGCACTGAACTTGCTCAATTATTGCAGCCTCCTAAGAGACCATCTTCTACAGATGCTAGACTAGGAGAATGATGGATGTCCAGCCCATAGTGCACAAATTACTACAGCTTGTCTTCCTTATTCACTGGCATTCCGGAAACTTAATTACCCTCACTACTGCGACTTCTAATTGCTTCTTCCAAAGTAACTTACCATTAGAATTCTTATAACTTGTGGTTTTTAAATTATTCCGTTGCTTAATATATGGGTAGTGTTTAACGCCCGCTTTAACTACTAATGGCACCGCAGGCGGTGACACTGATGATACATGAATGATGATGGAGCACCGGTGGAATGCGATGGCGGGGGAAACCGGAGTACCCGGAGAAAACCCGCCCCAGCGCCGTTTTGTCCACCACAAATCTCACATGCGGTCGCTTGGGATCGAACCCCGACCGTCTAGGTGAGAGTTGAGTGGTCTAACCACTCGGCCACGGCGCGGCCTCGCTGCTTAATATATGATATTATTTATGGCTATTTTGGCATAATTCCCCATTCTTTTTGCTACACATTTATTTATGTAATATGGCCATAATTATGGTATAAAAGATACGAAATAAAGTAAGAAGTATCGTAGTCACTGATTTAAACAGTGTCAATCGGAGTGTGTTTAGTCGCTAAAATGACTGCTTAGAGGGGTTCACTCCAAACAGTTGCTCTAAGGCACACGGTTTTTAGAGCGAAGTCAGAGAGCAAGCGAAGCCAGTGGAAGCATTGACAGCTGCCAAGATGAAAATAAAAAAATATGCAGAGGGTAAGGATATCAACTGAATGCCCGGTATTTAAATCTGCAGTTTAATGATGAACAGTTGGCGAGTTGGATTAATTTAACTAATGGCGTTCAGTGGTAAATTTGTGTCATGCCGTGTTCTGAATGAGATGCGACACTACTTCCCTGAACGTAATTAATTTTTTCTCAGATTTAGAAGCACCATGAATGTTCTACAGGTTTTAAGACGTATTATTTAAAACCGCGAGCAAGCAATGGGATGTTCAGATATTCAATTGCGTCAACAGTGAGCAGAGTAAGTAACATCATATCTCTTGAGGTCTGTGTTTTCGCTTGCTGCCAAGTTTTCAGACTATTACTATTATGATAATTTTAATTGATTTCTCACAGCAACCGTGTGTAGGACAGGAGTTGGATAGGTAGAGTCAGACTGAAAATTGCAATGCTATAGCAGGGATTTGAACCACGGATCTCCGGGTCTCTTGTAAGTCGCCATTGGGGTTGTCATCTCAAAATAATTTGAGATCACTATGCCGGCATGTTGCAATGGTAGCTCAGTGGTAGAGTAACCGCCTAGAGGCTGGGAGATCCGTGGTTCAAATCCCGACTATGACATAGAATATTTCGGTCTCAATCTACCTATCCAACTCCTATTATTGTTGTTGTTATTACTATCATCATTATCATTATAATTATTGTTGTTATTATTGTCATCATTATTAATTATTGTTATTATTAATTATTTACTATCATTATTATCTATTATTAATTATTATTTTATTTTTATTATTATTATTGTTATTTATATTATTAATCACTATTAATTATTATGATTATTATTTATTTTATTTATTGTTATTTATATTACGATTATAATTATGATTATTGTTATTATTTATTCCAATTTTTAAAATAATTATATTTAAAAACAATATTATACCCCTTTTTCTTTAGCACTTATTGTCGCCAAAAGCACCTCATTGGTCATTCCGTCGAACCTTTTCGCAGACCGTCCTTTCACACAGAAAGTAACGGAAGAACACAGGTGCTCCTCTTTAACTAATTAATGAATAACAAACTGCACATAAAATTGCTACATTCACTATTGGTTTGTTAACTTACTATAGGAAAGGTATGCACATACAGGAGCATAATCTAACTCAATATAGCCTTGATGCCAGAATGATAGCCATATAAATTAATAACTGGTTTGCACAGAAATAATAATGCAATAATTGCGATAAATAATTTCTTATATTAAAATTAACGGAAAAAATGCGTAAGTTCCAATTCTGTGATAAATGAAATGGAGTCTTATTTATGGATGCTCTTTAAATCCAGTGGTTCTCAGCGTCTCGTTCTATACTGGGCGTGAAAGACTGCTTAGATTGCTCAGAGCCCTCTTTATCAGGCCTGAGGTTCTTTTAAATCTACTACACGGGACCAACGTAATTCTGTGGTAGTAAGTCGTCAGTGAGCAACCTATTTAAGCAAGAGTTAAAATATCTCTTGTTAGATTTCAAGTCATTTCCAAAAGCAAGTTACGTTGGAAGAAGCAGTTAGCTCGAAGTCATAGAAGTGAAGATTATGTTTCTAGAAACTGAAACCTCAGAACGCAGAAACTGCATTAAGTTCAAGGCTCGATTCATTGAATTAATGTGTTTACAAGGCTTAAACCCATTTAAATCTTATACCTAATCTGTATACTTTAAATAAACAATACAAGGGGAACTTAGAAAAATGTTAAAAAGCGCCTAAAATATTTAAGAAAATTTAGTAAAGGGAAAGGACAGGATTGAGCAATCACAGAGTGAAGTTGTGGCAGATGCTAGTGTGAAGTATAACAGTTGGCAACATAGAATACATGAGCTCTGTTTGGGGTAGTCTGATGTAGGCGGGGCTTTATGTTAATATAAGGGTACCCGTTTTTCGTGATGGTAAGGGATTAACCGTATAGCAGTTTAGCGAGTCTATGTAATTTAAAAGTTTATTTATTTGACGACAGAAACAAATGTTGCCTACAAGGGAGGGGAACACCAGGCGCAACGCAATCTATGTAGATTTATTATGGCTAACACCCTTCGGGACGATGCTATGAGGTAAAGGAGCCATGGAAGGCCACAAGCCGCAGGCATCAGAGATGCGCGGAAGTCTTTTAATGTTTCCAACCCCGATAACTCGTTTGACTGCCAGGCCACCACAGAGACCCGTCGACTTGACAGCCATCTAATGTTCATGAGGGGTGATGTATCACTTGAGCATGCGTATGAGCCATCTGTTCACATTGCCGGACACCACGAAGCTGGAGGTACATCTGGAAGATCGGAAGGAAACAGAATGAAGACGATATTATGGAAAGAAAATCACGATAAATGAGAAAGCACCACAGCACTTGCCTAGCGATCCATAGACCAGAATGGGCGTTCGCGGAGGATCGAATCAGGGTCCATCCGAATTCGAGCAGCTCCACTTCAGTCGGTAGGTTAAGGATTTAAAAAGTATCGTATGCTCTCTCGTAATGAGGAAAAACGTGTCATATTTTGTAAGCCCGAAAACTTCAAAGTATTTGTGTTTACGCTCTTAAAGATGCACGCATCCCACAACTTTTAATGATCTCCAATTTCACGAAGAAACCGGAGAGGTCCTGAAATTGTTTCCCTCCATGTCGTCGTTTAAGTTTTAAATTTGACGAGCTCTACTATACTTAAGCACTACAATAAATATTGTGTTGGAGCTTGTTACAGCGTGTTGAGAAGAATAACAGAAGTTTAATTGCCACTCTAGGCGCAGCATGCAATTTCATTTTTTGATTAGTTGAACCGTTGGCAATTCGTTTCGATAAATGCATTCAGGTGCCCAAAGAAAACATGCTCGTGTTTTTCAGCATCACACAACTAAACATTCTATACATTTCAACCTCCTGCCCTTCCAGGATATACTTTAATCTGCCATTAATTATTATTTTCCTAAGTTATAGATATAGGAATACCATTTATTTGAGGAAAAACTCAGGACAACAAATTTTGCTCACACCTGGACATTCGAGAATCTGCTGCAGAATGTTAGTTTTCCGCTGCTTATCATTTTTAAATTTCCCAGAAATTACTGATAAGCTTTTTGTAGTGTTTGAACATATTGTTCATTTTCCTTAGCCAAAAAATGTTTTTTGGTGATTGGATACTTATTAAAAATGTAAAATAGAGATTGTTTTAAAATAAACGGAAGCAGATAGCCACTTATTCAGGTTCCATATAATGAATTGATTAATTAATAAACGAAATAGTAAGTAATATTTAAAAAACAGTGAATACCAAAAATAAAGAGACAAAAATATTAAATTACAACATCTTAAATTTAAAGATATGCAACGTAAATCATATTCAGATGCATTATTGTGTCTTAGAAGAAGAAATAAATGAACACAACACCAACATTGATCGAAAAAGCTGACTTAAAAATATGTGGTGAAATGTAAATGGAGTGTTATTTATGGCGGAGGACGATGGACCTTTTCGGGCGTAAATTTCCTTAGCATGGCTTCCTTTGGAAGGAAAGTACAGCCGTTAGTCCCTTGTCGTTGGTTTACGGCACATAAAAGCACCTCAAGCCTAACAAAGAGGTGTCTGAGCAAAAGTAATCGGCCTTTCACGCCCAATATAGAATGGGACGCTGAGAACCACAGTAGTTAAAGAGCATCTATAAATAAAACTCCATTTCATTTCATTCTAGTACCGTCCAACATACGCCTGACTCATTCGAGGCGGTAAAGGACCGCGGTAAATACTCTGCCCTCCATCCCTCCGTATCCGTACATCTTGCCAAGATAGGCACCCACGATTCTTCCTCCTTCCAAATGGGAGAGATTATTATCATCAGTGATTATTGTCATCGCCGTGCTCCGAGCCTAATCGACGCAAACTCCTCTAATGATTTTAGTAGCTGAACGTATTTTCCATATATAACTGGCTAACAAGGAGCAGTGTATTTTAGAACACTGTAACCTGTTCTTTTGAGTTATACCACAACATTCGATCATGAAACCCCATGTACAGCTTTCTTATGCTTGTTTAACTGTTTACGGTGATCTTCAATTGCACTCACCACTTCTGTGAACAACAGAAAATACTCCAGCTTACTGTGAACACTGCTGACGATGTTCAAACCACCATACGTCGTGCAAAACCTTGTGTTCACTTTTCTCCCATGGCGATGTTACAAACGAAAGATGAGCCGAAGCAGTATATCACTTCACTTCTACCTTTTAATAAAACAAAGGCCCTGGAACTACATAGCTGCTGAATGCTGCACAAGCTTTTACGCAACCAATACAACCTGGATACGATTCTCGAAAATATGAAAACGGAACACAGCTGTAACTTGACTAAACAAATCGAGTGCGCTATTATAGCCGTAAACTTCAGAAATATTTATTACACTTTACTTCTACCCCATTTCTTTTCGGCAAAAACAAATGTAATTTTTCAAACTTATCGTAATTGCAATAATCTGCTTTATGTACGAAAACCTGGACAGTTTTCAACCCCGGACTTTACCCAGGACAGTATAAGAAAACAAGTTTGTCCGGTCAAATTCCGAACGGAAGCAGCCTACATAGACAGAATACCAACAGACCTTCATTTTGTTCTAACAGTTGGAAGTTTCTACTAAAAGTTTGCTGAATATTTCTCACCAGGATCAAAGGAATTCAAGGATTTTGAGAATGAGATATCCTAGTAACAAACCAAGCGAGATGACGTCGCGGTAACGCTTTCGACTCGCATTTGATAGGTCCCGGGTTCGATCTCTTGTGACTTCCCACATTAATCTATGGGTGTTTCTTGGTTTTCCCAAGATCGGCAGAACAATGCTAGAGTGGGTTCTCATCTTCCACGATTTCCATTCCATCGTATTTCTCTCGTTCCTCTTCCTTCTCCTCTTTCAGGTCTGCTTCTATGCTTGTAGAGTATGGCGGTGCCAAACGGATGGCGCGGATACATGCTCCATGCAAAGAATACTCCCTGCGGACTCTGGAGTACTTCCAGGTCGACGGATCTCTTGATCGTCGTCTCTGGCGACTCCAGCAGTGAGATGGCTCATTTGGATTTGGAAATTTTAAAAGACTTCTGCGTGTTTCTTTGACCGCCAGTGGCCTGTAGTCTCTTATACTTCCATCATTACAACTCTTCCTTTTGGGGGCTAGGGGTTACAGCCACAATAAATAAATATACAGTGCGCGAGGTGTCCAACGATGAGTTAGGTGTTCCCCTTCGTTTTCTATCCTCCTCCGTTTAGCCTTGTCACAAGCACTCCGAATTTCCGAAACTGCACCTTAGCAATCAGTAAGGGACCTGAAGGAACTTAAGTAGTCAGTTGAAAGGAGCCTCGTTGGAATGTGATAGCGGGGAAACCGGAGAACCTGGAGAAAAACCCCTGCGCCCCTTTGTTCACCTCAAATCTCACATGTAGTTGCTTGGGATCGAACACGGACCACTTAGGTGAGAGGCAACCTCTCGGCCACGGCACGGCTTCAGCTGGAACTGAATGAGCTAATAAAGGTGTACATGAATTGCCAATAAATCAGTCAATAGGTAGCTTTTGTTTCCGGCGTCAAGTAAAACATTTAAATTACCAAAATTCGCTAAACTGCTATGCGGTGAATCCCTTTCCAATCACGCTAAACGGGTAATGAGCCAAACGTTGAGCTACGATCACTGTAGCAAGAGTCGTGAAGCGCGAGAATAGTTCACTTTAGGTACAAAAGGCCCTAGATAATGTAAAAATAAATGTTAGCTATGAATTAACCTAGGTTTCGCTTACATCAGACTACCCCCAACCATAGTTGCTATACTCTGGGTTACCAATTTATGTGCTTCATATTAGCATCCGAAACAACTTCATTCTCTAAGTCGCTCAATCCTAAATATTCCTTTCCTATGCTAAATTCTCATAAGTGGCTTACGCTCTTTTCAACAACCTTATAATTGTCCCTTAGATTTGTGAACACATTAATTCGACGAATCCAACCTTGAACTCCCCCCTCCTCCCGGGGCTGTAGCCAAAATTAATCCATCATGCCGTGACAGTGAGTGAGATGTCCCACTCCGTTCCCATACTCTACATCCTGCAGCAGAGAAAATTTGAAAACCACTGAGCAAATTAGCACGTTGTGTAATTCATAAATGTTTGTCACACTTAAGAGTCAATTCAATATTATCTAGAAGCTACACCTAAGGGTGTCATTTATTAAAAAATACCTATGTTTTGGAATCACATGACTTTTTCTACGCATAACAGATTGCCATAATTTCGTTATATTCTATAGCATAAATATAAAACATTATTTGTTTTAGGTGTCTTTAAGTGTATCAGAAAGTGTTGTTGATGAAGATGATGACGATGATGATGATGATGATGATGACGATGATGAGTGGGGTAAGGGGCGCACAGCGGCTAGGTCATTAGCGCCCATAAAAATAAGGCGCGGCTTCTTACGCAATTAAAACGTCATAGAAAATTAAAAGACGGATAAAAAAGAGCCACTCACCAATTAAACACACTGGAAATAAAAACGCCCACGGCAGAACTAATAGAGACAAAAAGGCTAATAAAAATGGAACTAAAATCCAGTTCCTCCGAGCTAAAATTCAAACAGCTAAAAGTTTTAAAACGTATTAAACCTAAGCTATCAATTCCCTACCAGAGCCCGAAAGAAATAAAAGAATGAGTAGAAAAGTAACACTAAACATGAAATTTAAAAGGCACATCAGCTAAAAGGTTAAAAACTCTTCGTACTGCTCCGGTATCGTCCGCAAGGATCTCTTTGAGAGTCGCCGGCATCTGTAGAGCGCCTCGTAGATGTGCTAGACGAGCACACTCTAGCAGTACATGAGAGACTGACAGTGCCTGTCCACAGAGCACACACACACACACACACTGGAACACATTTCCTCTGAAACAGATAGCTGTGTGTAAAACGACAGTGGCCAATACGTAACCGAGCCAATATGACTTCCTCACGACGAGAGATACGTGAGGAGGTTACCCAGTTCACTGGAAGGTCCTTCACTACCCGGAGCTTGTTGTCGCGGAGTGCAGACCAATCCTTATGCCAGCATAAATCACTGACTTCCCACAAAAAGCCTGAAGTCCTCCGATATCACACACGAGATGTTGACACTGGGTTCTGTGGTTGCCGTCCTTGCTGCTGAGTCCGCTAAGTTATTCTCGGGCAAGCCAGCGTGTTCGGGAATCTATGCACACGTCACATTTACGCCCCAAGATCTGCAAAAGGTGAAGGAGATTCTGAGGGTGGCGGTTGTACAATTCATGAACACTCTGAAGGGCACTAAGAGAATCACTTAAAATAAGGCAGTTACCTAAATTGCTGCGGCGAACATGCAGAATGGCTCGGTAGATGGTGTACAGCTCTGCAGTAAAAATGGACGTGTTAATATGCAAACCGAAAGTATATGGTTCGGTAACAGTAACAAAGACACCTCCAACACCGTCGCTGCACTTACTGCTATCGGTGTAAATAAAAGATCGGCCACTGTAATGGGATAAAAATGCTATAAAACAAGTACGGATACTAGAGAGAGGCAGCGCATATTTCCCGTAAGCTGTCATCCCGAAATCTACATGAGAGGCAACATGTAACCTAGGTGTTCATTGTGTTTCCGAAGAAGCTCACGGAAACGGAAACCTGCAGGCCTTGGACTAAGTAAGTGCTTGCAATATCGTGCGTCCAGCTCAGTAGAGAAGAAAGTGGTAAACGACGGAGGCAAAGACATGCACTTAAGGACACAGCCATAGTTTCTAACAGGACATCACGCTGGAACCGCAGAAGGGGTACTGCCGATTCGGCGTAGAGGCTCACAACTGGGCTTGTTGGAAAGGCCCCAAAAGCCACACGGATGCCCTGATGATGGACAGGGTCCAAACGTCTCAGCACAGATGGTCTTGCAGAAGAATAAACGATGCATCCATAGTCTAACTTAAATCGGGTCAGTACACGATAAAGACGAAGCAGTATTGTCCGATCTGCAACCCAAGATTTGCCACTTAGTATCCGTAAAATATTTAGAGAACGGTCACACTGCGCTTTAAGCTGTGCTATGTGTGGTGACCAGCATAGTGTTCGACCGAATACCAACCCCAAGAATCTCACCTCATTTGTGAAGGGAAGTAAATCTGGTCCAAGTTGAAGAGTAGGAGCCATTCGCCACCTACGACGCCAGAAATTAACGCAGACTGTCTTCTCAGGTGAGAAACGAAAGCCAGTTTTCGAGCTCCAATCATAAAGATTGCCCAAACACCGCTGGAGACAGCGTTCCAAAAACGGTGTTGGCTGATAAGTACAGAAGATGGCAAAGTCTTCCGCGAATAAACAGGTAGCGACACCTGGGGAAACACATTCCAATATGGAATATATCGCTATAGCAATCACCATCAAGCTGAGTACCGAGCCCTGCGGCACACCGTTCTCTTGAATAAAACGGTTAGAAAAAACTGACCCGACCCTTACTCGGAAAACGCGGTCCCGCATAAACTCCCGAATGAACAACGGTAGGCGTCCACGTATATTCCAGCTGTGGATGGAGGGTAAAATCCCTGCCCGCCAGCACGTATCATAAACCTTCTCGAGGTCAAAAAATATCCCAACCGTCTGACAATTCTGGAGAAAGCCGTTCTTCATCTGTGTCGATAACGACACAAGGTGTCAACCGCAGATCGACGTCTTCGAAAACCACATTGGATGTTGGTCAGATTGTGGGATTCCAACCACCACACCAATCATGTGTTCCATCACCTTGCAAGCATAGCTGGTGAGGGAAATTGGACAATAGCTGGATGGAAGATGACGGTCCTTTCCAGGCTTCAAAATAGGTATGATGGTGGCCTCCCGCCACTGAGTTGGAAAAGCGGCAACTACCCAGACGCGATTATAGACCTCGAGGACGAAAGCCTTGCCCGCAGGAGAGAGATGCTGTAACAGGTTGACGTAAATACCATCTGGACCTGACGCAGAGTTTCGAGAAGATGAGAAGGCATGGTCTAGCTCCGCCATGGTGAAAAGGCGCTTGTAGTCTTCAAAGTTTCCGAAGCGGAAGGCAAAACCTTGAGATTCAACCTGAGCCTTAACTGGAAGAAACTCAGGCGAATAACCTGTCTAGATTTGGCACGCATCTTTTTATACTGTATAAGGTTATCCAGCGTAGGGCGACGCTGGAAATTCCGTAAAACATGTTTGCTTGCACGAATGGCATCCCGATATTCAGCTGTCCACCAAAGAACAGGAAATCGATGAGGTTGGCCGTTGTTCGCGGAATACACCGTTCAGCAACAGAAAGATTGGTGGCTGTGTGGTGTTCGACTAAAACATCCACCGGGTCGTGCTCGCAGTGGTTAAAGCAGCCAAATGGGAATAAAAGGTTCCAGTTGACTCGGTATAAGCGTGATCTAGGTAAGCGTGTGGAACATAAGTCGTGTGCTAAGAGACTTAAAAGAACTGGAAAGTGGTCACTAGAGTATAGATCAAAGATGACGATGCATTGTAAAGAAACTGCTACCTGCGGAGAACAAACAGCTACGTCGAAGTGTGGAAAACTATTGAAGGCGTCAGAGAGAAATGTTGGCTCTCAGGTATTCAGGAGAGAGAGATCATGACTGTCGAAGAAATCGGCAATTAGATGACCTCTCGCTCCATCCCTATCAGAAAGTGAAGAAGGAAGCGGAGTTGTAAGGAAAATAATAGAAAGGGAATCGTATTAGATGAGAAACCACCAGCAATCGCCAACCGACTGTTAAGATTATGAAACGCAAAGAACAGAGTGGGCTGTCGACGGTAATCGAATCCAGGACCTACCGAACAGGAGCCTCAAACGTTGTCATAGAACCATCTCGCTAGGTATACAGAACTTACTAACCAAATTTCTTAGTTATCTAAAACTTCGCTGTCGTATTTTACTGACACCTTTCCCTCTCTGTCTGTCTGTCTCTCTCTAACTCACACGCATGTAGGTAGCATAGCCCTGTTGGTTAAGTTATAGTTATTTCATAATGAATGAGGATACTGAACGAAGTATAATAACTAGGGTTGGGATTTCATTACCGTCGATGCCTCGATACTTGGGGCATCAAATCCTGTCTCATAGTTTGAGATATATCTTCGCTAATTTTAAATTTTTAAGATATGAGTTACTAAACAATGGTAAGTTTAACTTAGTGTTAGATAAAGAATAAAAAGATATCAAGGCTTCAAGTTGTTTACTCGCATTTGCCCCCAAGAGAGTTACTGGACTACAGTGTTGGATAGACCATGACTACATTTCCTGAGGTTGAATGAACAAAACATCCCATAGATTCGTGTCTGGGAATGAAAGGGGACTAATTAAAATACCCATGGAATATGTAGCAGTAATTAGGTGACTCTCTCTCTCTGTCTCTCTCTCAGGCGTTACATTTACCTACTCCGGTGAACAAAGTATGTGAATCCAGCAGAAACAGTTAGAACTTAAGACGTGAGATAATGCAGCGCATGGAAATATTTTTTTCTTTCCTCCCATCTGTTAGTTTATGTTAACACAAGTCAAACTGGAATCACAAGCGTAGACCATGATATGCAAAAATCTGATGTGTTCCATTCACATGACTATCTCAACATCTCTGTAACAAATTATTGCTAATAAGCTTATTCTTCTGTCCACTTCATACTAATCGAGATAAACACCAGCAGAAACGGTCTTGTTACTTAGTTCCTTATAAGTGGAAGGGAAATAAGGGAATACACTAGGCTGAACCGAAAGTCACATGTTTTAAAATGTAGTTGCTATGGGATTGAAATCCATTTCTTTGCGTGGCCAGGAGTATGGGAAAAGTATTTTAAAACTGAAACCAATAACAAGAGGTATCTCGAAAACGGCCAACTCCGCGATAAATCTGTATATGACATAAAGTGTGCGTTTTAAGTAGTCTTACATTTTTTTGTGTAGTAAGTTTTTGGCTATCTCTTACAGTTTACGAGTTGTGCAAAATTCAGAAAAATCCCTCCAGAATAATGTGGTATTCAGAAACTATTACCAGAAAATTCAAGATATACATTTTATTTGCCATGTAAAATTTTCGAAAAAAAGATCCATGTAAAGGGTATTTGTGGGTAGGGGATTTTCTTGAAAATTTTCGTATCGCATCCTTGGAAGATACCAAACTTAAATACCAAGTTTGGGGTTTAACGGTGTTTTCGTTTTTGAGCTATGCTGCCCCGGATTTGTGGGTGGAATGCAATACCTTCCATATACTCTATGTACATGGTAGCTGTAGAGAAAGTAAAAAGGTATTTCATTATGCTCTGAAATTGATTGTTACAAATGCTGAAGGTGAAAGTAAGTGCACACACACAATCATATATGGAATACTTCACATATGTGCGCTTGTGGTCAGCAAGCTTTGGTTTACCCAAATGAGAAACATCATTTGAATCAAAGAACGAGTGTAAAACCAGCAATTAATCTCTGCGGACATCATAGGAGTATTAATGGAGTGCTCGGAAGTAAACCAAACGAGTAGAGACAGGTATATTGTTCGCACGCCTGTGGCAATGAATCATGTTCCTACTAGCCAAATAAAGGTTTTATCTTCTTTTTCCAGCTTGACCAGGGGTGGGATGGTTGTGGAGGTAGGAGGAATCCTCCCAGACACGTAGTTTTTGCTCGTGAAGCTGGCGCACATTTATTTATTGGCAAATGTCCCAAAATTGCGAATCCCAGCGAGGGAAGGGTGAAGAAGAACTCGAATAATAGCTGCAGAGGCGGTGAGTAATAGAGACGTAAATAATGGGAAGATGCCTTGCAATACTTTAGACCATGGCTGCGAGATACATTTAGCATGAAATCGTTTGAGGGAGGAAACATCTATTTCTGAATGTCTTCTTTTTTCCCCTCTTCTTATTTCTTCCCCAAAAGTACAACCCTCCTTTTGCCCTGTGTCAACCTTTCCGTCGAACCCTCTTAACCATATCAGATGGTTATGCATTAGGAAGGGAAAAATGCTGGCTTTTTTTACGCTCGGAGCACGCATTAGTTTCATAAATATCCTCAAACTTATAGCAATATTATCTTCAGTTGCAATGCGAACATAAATTTATGACACATAAGATCTAAGCCAATCATCTTACACCAGTTAAGGGGACACAGAAGGCTTTTTCAGCAATTTTGGGCAAAAATGTGGGTTTAAGGATTTCTGGTGCAAAAAATGCACCACACTTTAATGTAAAGCGAATCCAGCACATGTTTTGGGCGCCATTTCAAAGCGTTGTGCTGGTTAAATTACACTATGTTAAATTTGAAAGCCGTTTTCTCCAGTTCAAATTTGTTGTTATTTTTCCATATTCAAAATCTATCTTCTTCCAGAAAAATACAGCTAAAGCTCAGAAAATGTTTCTCAAAGCACTGAAGAATGTATGTAAAATGTATTCAGAGGACTTTGCTATTAGACCTAGATTAGTTTTTAAAAATGTATTAGTATAATAACGCGCTGATTTTTGTAGCTTCTTCCACTTGAAAAACATTTCAAATAGACAATTTGTTACAAATGTATTAAGCAAAATTATTTTAAAAATGATGCATTTAGATCATTCAGAAGAAGATGGATTCTACTTAAGCTATTTAAATCGAATAAGTTAATAGATCTAGAATGCAAATATAAACTGGATTGATACTTGGCATGAATGCTTCTTTTATTACCAGAAATATCTGTACAAAAGTTAAAGCTTTAGCTTTAATAATTTAGAATGTCACTTTTACCACTTCGGTGTTTCCTTAAAGAACTATTCTGGCGTCCTTTACTCCACATCTTGCATTGTACAGTGCTTACAAGGTAATCTAGCAAAACAAAAACAAGCAGAATGTGAGATTAGTACGAAATTGTTTACATGCGTGTCAGCTTGTACCTCAGACAGCATGTAACATCATTGTAAAATCTGTTTTGCAGTCACCGTCGCCGGTAACAGTTGCAAATTGTTGAATAAACAACTGTAAGTTGAACGGTGGTAACCAATGATATGGGATTTTATGATCGGTATATGCTATTTTACGCATCTTTAAGTAAATTAGTTAAATAGTTATTTATTGGAATGAAAACAATAATGCACAAACATTTATTAGCAAAACTGCCTGAAAGATCATTAACATAAATACTAAATAGAAGCGGTGCAAGAATAGAGTCTTGAGGGACATCAAGCAAAAAAGGTTTAAAATCAGCAAAAAATGTATGATTTGTTCCATTCTCATAATTAGCTGTTACAAATAGCTGTTACAAGACATTATTCTTTTTTCTACATCATGTTGGTCAACATAAACCTACAGAAATTGTCTTATTACTTAGTTCCTTACAAGTAGAAGTGAAACAGGCAAACATACTATGCTAAAACGACAGTCTAATCCTTTTAAGGCTCGTCACTATATGAAAAATTGAAATTCGGGTTTCTTTGTACACCCGGGAGTAAAACAAGAGAGACATCAGACAAAGATGACTTTTCGTTTGAGAAAATCTTAAGTATTTTAAAATTGAAACCAATAACAAAGAATATCTCGGAAAATACTGTATGATATAAATGGTCCTTTACCATGATCCGTATTTTTTTGGGTAGTAAATTTTTCTTTATTCCTTATGACTTACTAATTATACAAAAATCATCCAGAATGAAGAGATCTTCAGACGCTACTACCCAAAAAAATTGAACATATACATCTCGTTGTTCATGAAAATATTTATGGTATTTCAATACAAAATCGTAAGAGCTATTTTTGAGAGAATTGAAAAATGTTCCATGCTAAGGGTAGTTGGGGTTTGAGACTTTCCTAAAAATCTTTGTGGAGCATCCTCGAAAAATACTAAACTTAAATACCAAGTTTATGTTTTTGAGTAACGCTGTCCACACAAACGCACGGACTATTTATATAAATGTTATATTCAGGGGGTCTCAAAACATATATATTCGCTGAAATCATGGTATTCAACTTTTGGGTCTCAGAAGAAAAAGTAAAAAGCATTGTAATGAAGCGTTTGAAGTTTTACTTTGAGGCAAATACAATTAATGCGTAAGCATCAAATTCATAAACAAGATTTAGATAAATTATATTTGAAATGAGATATGGACTCATATGCCTTAATAAAACCATAAAGGCTATCAAACAATTGAAGCGTCGACTAGAATAACGTAACTAGCTTTGGGAAAACTTACGAGTAACATTAACAACACGTGATGTGTTCCATTCATATGACTTTCTCTACCTGTTCTACAAACAAACTTCTTACAAAGATTCTTCTTCTTTCCACTCCATCCTAATCGAGATCATCATTCGCAGAATGGTCTTATTATTTACTTCCTAAGAGAATACGATATGCTAAAACGATAGGCAAACGCTTTTACTGCATTTTATATTTAAACCAGCAAAGATTTCCAATGAATGTTGCTACAACTTCAACAACTAAAACCATATTAACAAATACCTGTGTACAAATTAGCTAGTAGGTAATTTGCGTGTTTGGCAATGTTTCAAGCTCATGGGAATGGTATTTAATGGCCTTTAGACAGAGCAATCGTCATTGCTTCCTGCTTATCTACGTCACTGATGTGTTTAAAAGCATCAGAAAAGCTGATATTGTCAATAAAGTAATTGAATGTATTTGTCACAGACTCTCAAACTTCCCAGCTGATAATGCGTAAACTTCCCCAACTGAGCTCATATTGTGGATATCCTCGTAGATATTCCATTAAGTTTCAATATGGATAAAGGTAACAGCAAAAGAAATATACTTGCACACAATACATGTGAGTTTGGTTGATGAGGGGTAAACTAAGTAAAATTAAACAAAGGCCCTTCCTCCCCTCCCCAAAAAAAGAATTTTCGCCCAAAATATAACTTTAAACAAATAAGCATTGGTCCCATAAACAATACTTTAATGTATTTTTGTACTCACTGATTCCATTTCTTTTTCTTTTTTAAAAAAATGGAATATATACCATACGTACATAATTACCTTCTCTAGCGCGTATGTACAATGTACACAGAAATAGAGAATGTATCGTATTCCATAAACATTTTATATCGATTTTGGAAATACATGTTTTGAGGGCACCAAAAAGAACTGTTTAGAAAAACCTCACTGTATGTGTGTGTATGTTAGTCTGTGTATGTGTCTGCGGATAGCTTAACTCAAAAACGAAAAGTCGGTGGCATTACCAAACCTGGTATTTAAGTTTAGTATCTTCCAAGGATGCGGCATGAGTATATTCTGAAAAATTCTCTACCTCCCACTATTCTTCACTTGGAATATTTTCGAAAATTTTGATTCTTTCAAAAATAGTTCTAATGATTCTTTACCGTTTGCTTAAGATATCTTTATGGCAAACGAAACGTATATCTTGAACTTTTGGAAAATAGCGTCTCAAGACTTCTTCATTATGAATGACTTTTCTATGACTGGGGAACTGTTAGAGATAGACAAAGCTTACTGCACAAAAAAATAGGTGTCGTGAAAACACGAAATTTATATCCTATCATTTATTTTATTTGTAAAGTTAACCGCTTCAGATATATTCCTTGTTGTTCGTTTCAATTTTAAACGCCTTGTATTTTGCTCACACGTAAAGTCATCCTTCGTTTCATATATCTTTTGTTTTATTCCAGGCCATACAAAGAGGCCCGAATTTCAATTGCTTCTCATGCGACCTGCTTTTTGAAAGATTTGAGTATCGCTTTTGCCCAGAGTATTACCTTACTTCTCTTCCACTTAGACGGAGCTAATAAAACCATTTCTGCTAATGTTCATCTCGGTTACCGTGATGTAGACAGAGACTTTTATATCAATAGTTTGTAGAGAAATGTGAATAGGACTCGTCAGATGTTTCATATTGTTACCAGCATTTTAAAAGATATTCTGTAATGGAGGAAGGTTTCATCGATGCTCACATTGGCCTTAAGTAAACGAACACAAAAACTGAGATATAAGTATGGCTTGCGTTTGCTTAACCGTGATTTTGTTTTTCAAATACAGTAACTTGTTACGTCTAAACGGGTTATTTTGTTATCAATAGATATTTATAATTCTTTATTTTACGGGAAGATACGAGGGAAGTAAGAGCGACGTTAATATCCCTAGTCCATATCTAAAAGAACCTGCATTGTACATCAGTGATTTTATAGCTTCTAGAAGCAAAATGCTACTAATACTTAAATAAAATTAAAAATGAAATAGTAAGCAGACTGCATAATGGGTAAAATTTCCTCACTTTTTTACACAATATTTTCCTCGGTAGCACACATAGATGCTAACAATGAATGTAGCGTCCCGGTAATCTTTATCACATATATAAACATTTTTTTTTTTTACTGCTTAAAACCTTAGGGTGAAAATTTTACATCTTGTGTTGTACTTTCTCATACCAGCATGTTTAACTTCACGATTGTACGCTAAAGTATGTACTTCTTTATTATGAAACTAGTATAAAAATTGTATTTAAATAATGTTTGCTGTTGGCCTAGTTTGTAAATTTTCCAAATATATTGCTATACTCATTTTAATTAATATTGCATGACAACCACTTTTGGTCACTTGTTAGAATTTACTAGTTAGTTTTAAATAATTTGGTAAAATTTGATTGGAATAAATAAACATTTTAACACTATAAACACACACACAAACGAAAAAAGGTGGTCCTTGATCTGAAAAAGAGGAAATGTAAATGTAAATGGCGTGTTATTTATGGACGCTCTTTAACTACTGTGGCTCTCAGCGTCCCATTCCGTACTGGGCGTGAAAGACCGCTTACTTTTTGCTCAGAGGCATCTCTATCAGGCTTGAGGTTCTTTTACGTGCCGTAAATCTACGACACGGGACCAACGGCTTTACTGGCCTTCCGAAGGAAGCCATGCTAAGGATTTTTACACCCGAAAAAATCCATCGTCCTTCGCCGGTACGGTTGCATCGTCAGGGTTTTTAAATATTTAAGTTAAAGTAGTGCTGAAAATAATAAAAATAAAGTTTATTGCCCGTTAAACTGTTTTACAACATTGCAATTGGTTTCTTCAAGCATATAATTTATCATATAACAGAATTAAAGCTTTATACAATTATTTGTCATTTAAGATATAGTTGAATATATTTACTCTATTTACATAATTTAATATTTACAGCATGTTCATGATAAATTTGTATTATGATTAAATTTTGCAGAGCTAACTTAGATGCCACTCATCTACGTGAAAGTTATCACATTCAAGGAACTCTTCTACTGAGTACAATTATTTATGTCCAGAAATGTTTTGAATTTATATTGCTGAGACAGTATTTGGCGTATCACGGGGTTAAAAGTTATCTAAAAGGGAGATATAAATTATAGCAAATGTAGCAAGTGCTTATTCATGTTAAGGGTATTAAAAATAATATCACTACTGAATCATTAATTACAGCTTATTATGGTTTCATTCATAGTCATCTTAACCATGGTGTTTTACTTTGAGGTAACCATACATCTGCTTTTAGAGTGTTTATATTGCAAAAAAAGCATTGAGATTAATCTATGAAGTTTCATAGTTTCATTGTAAACCACTTTTTATTAAATCTGGTACACTTATTCTGCCCTCAGTGTACATTCTGGCCTGTCTTTTGTATGTAAAGAAACATATTACTGAATTTACAACTTGTGCTTCTGTACATAGTCATGATACTCGAAGTAATTCTAACATATATAAAGTAAGGGTAAATACAGTATAAATGGTTTCCATTCTATATATATTTAAATGAAGTTTATAGTGTAAAATGTACTTGATTTGTTTATATAATTGTACAGTTTTGACGATGTCATGAATACTTGTATTCCTATTGCAAATAAAGTACCTATCTAATATAAACTATACTAAGAGGGGACAAATGTACATTGAAAATGGCCAGGGAAGAAATACTGTAAAATAGTCTAAGAAGGGCAAGGACAGACAGTTGTCACGAGCTGACAAGGGACCCTGGTCGGAATGTACCGTCAAGGGAAGGACATTAAACTGAAGGGGTGAGGTTACACTGCCCGAGGGTGGACATAACAAGGAGAACAGAATTCCCTTACTGGTCAAGCGACACTTTTGCCCTTGGCATGGAACTTTCGCGGATGTAGGATGTGATATTTGGGTCCGAGGTGGAGCCGAACGGTCATGACGGAAATAGTGTGAATTTAATACGCCAGAATATGAGGTAATCACTGCACCAAAAGACGGCCAAAAGTAATACGTAATGATAGGCGCGGTCGAGTTAAGCGTAACTTAAGAGTAGAAAATATAGTAGAAATGAGTGTGTTCGACGGCAGAAAAGGCGGAACAAAATGAATAAATGAGTTCAAAAATAATCTGGAACTCGAAGAAAGTCACTTGTGTCTTACCACACCTGAAAAAGATTCCATGCGAACAAAATCCTGAGCTAGGGCATCTACATCTCCACCCATTCCTTAATATCCAAAACCTGCACGCCGGATATGAACGTGGGACCCCTATGTTGTCGCTGCATTGGGTAGTGAGGTAATATGTTTCGGAAGTTTGTTATATATATATATTTAATTTTAAATATTTATGGCTAACATGAATTTTTGATAATCTTGACCAAGGCAACTCTAAAGTACAATTATGTACTGTTTGTCGGAATGCAGCTTTTATTAGGGTTTGTTTTATGAATATCAGTGAATGGAAATGTACAATACTGGCACGGTCATGATTTGAAAAATTGTCTGCAAGGATGGTTATAATCTAGATTAGCAATACACCTAACTGCCTTTTTGTACCACTTCAATATAGTTTGTATTCCTGCAGAATTACTCCAGGGAAGTATACCATATTTTGGACAGGAATGAAAGATAGCATAATATGCATGTATAATTAAGTTTTCACTAACACCATGACGAAGTTTAAAACAAACTGGATATTCTGGCAACATATTCTCAAAGTATTTGTTACCAAATTAAAGTGTCATAAAATGTTACGGGAGAGGTTAAGATGCTACAAGAGACTATGAAGGGTTGTTTTACGGTGCTGGGTAATTCTAAATGATTCCTTGAATATTAAGCGTAAATTGGGTATTCCCACAGAATAGGAAATTTGCCATTCAGGGTACACTTTTCCGAATCAATCTCTAACGGATCAGGTTGACATTTTCACCATATTTGTAACACAACATTATAAAGGAATCTGTCTATCCGTTTTTATACTCTGATTTATTAACTTAAAATTAATATTTTGTGTGTTAAAATTTTAGAAACAAATTTATGTTATTCCCTTAAAGAAATGGAAAAGTAATTCTAAGAATGTACAAGGTTATTATAAAACATGCAAAGATTTATTACTAGTTATATTATTAAGCTGAGCATTCTCAGGGACCTAGTACAGATTTTAATTCTAAAAAGTGTTCCCCAAATTTATACCAACTTTTAAAAGTTAATAACCCACTTTCTCAAAAACAATGAAGTTTTGTCATGTAGAGCATAGTATAGTGTATGTAACTTTCTGAAATTTTCATCAGGTTTTGTTTAATAGAATGTTAAGTTCCAATATATACTAGTCTCCCCTTAAGGAAATTTGTCTATGAAATTTAGAATATCCACAGTAAATGAGTTATCTTATTGACGATAATGGTGATATTTTTCCGTGTTTAAAGCTTCTAGTTTGCATTGTTACTTAAATCATTTTTTTGTATAACTCATTGCTTTAAAAAAAACGAGTGACATGATCAATTTTAAGAATATTCACATAACGAGTTTGTAAGTTATGGTACATGAGCTTAAAATACATATCTAGTATTAACTGTTTTATATTAACCCTAATTTTTGTAGGAGAAATATTACTTTTCGTACTTTCCAAAACATATAAAATTGTATTATTTACTTCACAAAACTGTAGTATTAATTTAAAAATTATATTACTATTTTAATGCACTCCATATGGTGCAATATGTTACTAATATGTTTCAAAGTTATTATTTTCTCTCAAGAGCATATTAGAAAACTGACCATGTACTTTTTGGAAATAATGCTCCAATTTTGAGAAATAAATCGTTCAATTCTGAAAAATTATGATTTTTGGCGAGTGCGAAAAATAATATTATTCTACACTCATTAGAGCTAATATAAAAATAATATGACAAATCCATGTATAATTTCATTTACTGTAAAATTGGAACATTTTATGTGAAAGATTTTAAAAATGTATCATGTGGGTCATTTTCATTAAAACAATTAACGTAGGCAACAAAAACTACCTTTTAAATAACTATACAAACTCCAATTTTGATTCATGGCAAAAAGATCTCTATTATTGTACGAGGGTCATCCAGAAAGTGACAGGCGATTTGGCATAACTAAATGATCATGAAATATATGAACACAAAACTTCATTTGCAAAGCTACAGTGCCTTACTCTATTTCTCAACGCAATCTCCATTCTGTCAAAATACTTATTGTCACGTGGTACCAGTGTTTTAAGATCGATGTTATACTTTTCTAGCCGAAGAACTTATACGTTTTTCTGAATGCATAAAATGTTCCGCCAATCGAATTTTATAGGCAAATAACGCAAGTGAATAGTGATAATGCAAAGAACGAATCTTCTGTGAGGAAATGACTCATAGCTTACGAATAATCAAGGATGTACCACTCTGCACGACAAAGATCGGAGTGGAAGTTCATCAATCTTTATAGAAGAGTTGAAAGCAAATGTTGATAAAAGAATGCAGAAAAAACAATGTTTCACTTTGGACACCGTACATGACTTTTTGGATTTAAAAGATTTCCCAGCCATGAAGACCTCAAAGTGACAGTGAAATGTTGGCTCAGCGGTGGAAGAATATAACATCTGCATTGAAAACCCGGTATCACGTGACAATAAATATCTCAATAGCAATGACGATTACGTTGAAAAATAGAGTAAGGTACTGTAACTTTGTTAATAAAGTTTTGTGTTGATAACTTTCGTTATTTTTTAATTATACCAAATAGTCTGCCACTTTATGGATGGACCCTCGTATAACTGGTATAAATTTCAATTAGATATCTTACGTGCTGTGGATTTTCCAAATTTTACAGATACTATGCCTTAATATGAGCCAGCTAAAACTACAAAAATTTACATAAATAATAATTTGTAAAATGATAGGAAAACACATAAAGGTTGGCATTGATATTCGCGTGACTCTTACGGATCAGAATCCTCTAGTCTTATTATTGCTGAGGGCTTGAATCCCTGACCCATACAACAGCACGCAATTTGATGACTCATATTAGACAGCTGCTATTGCGACAAAAGGGGGGGGGGGAAGGCATTCAATGCTCGTGATTGTATAGGAGTAGACGAGCTCATTTCAAGTAGTGGTCAGACCATCGTGAAGGGCTTTTTAAGTTATTTCATTAAGACATTGTTGGTTTAAGCGGCATGATTTATTTTGACGCAAGTCGAACGCTCAACGTGATTACGTTAAATGTATATGTGTGAGGCGAGAGACGAATTTTTGTTATTGCAATATGACAAAACCGATTACAACTTTACCATTCACAAAGAGGGAAGGGTGCGAACGCCTTCAGAGCGAATTCGCCCATTATAAGTGGCTAACAAAACACAGCCCCCATCGTAAGGGCTCCAGAGGGTGCAATAACTGCAGGGGATACAAAACTTCCCCTTCCTTATTGGTAACAGCATAAAGTGATTCATTTATTCTTCCTTAATGCTCTGCTCAAATTAATTATAAACTGTGTAGCAGAAAGAAGGTGATCAGTATTTATTGTGAATGTGTTTTGTTTTAGACACTTACTTACCTTGTTATTTTAGTAGAGCAATCAAATATCTCACGAATGTCAGTCCGCAAAAAATATAGAAGAGCTCAGAGATAAATCAGATCAAATGCTGAACTTTACAATTTTAAAAATATTCCTTAACTGTTCTTAAGGTTTAATGTTCGTTGGCTCATCGATGGCTTTTGATCCTAGGAATCCACGTGTGCAGGTCCCCTATACAGGGAATAAAAAGCAACTAAGGTTATTAATTTCTCCAGCACGTATGTACAATGTACGTAGTAGGTAGAGAACGCATTACAATTCACCCAAAAAGTCGATACCGACACTTGACCGGAAATAGATGTTTTCAGGAGTCCTGAGTTAAAAAAAATGCATTTTTTGAAAAAGGTCAGTCTGTGTATGTCTGTCTGTCTGTCTATCTGTGGACAGCATAAAACATACAATTCATGTCATATGTACAGTTTTAGAAGTAACCATTTTAGAGATATTCTCTGTTATTAATTTCAATTTTCAAATACTTTTCTAAAACGGGAAGCCCTCATCCGTTTCATCTCGCTTATGTTTTACTCCTGGCCAAGGAAAACAAAATCGAATTTCAATGAAAATCGCATAGCGACAGCTTTTAAAAGTTTTGGCCGTCACTTTAGAGTATTCTCTTCTACTTATAAGGAAATATATAATCAGACCATTTGTGGTAATGTTTATCTTGATTACGATGATGTATATAAAAGGATAATCTTTTCTGAATAGTTTCTTTGCAGAGGAGTTAGGACACATCAAAAACTAATTTAAAACAACAGATTATCGTGTTCTAATTTTAAAGTATTGGCTTCCTGATGATTTAGTTTGTGCACATAAATCAATCTGTTATTGCAGTTTCTATTTAATTTAAACACCCTATTAACGTTCCAACAAATTGCATCGACTTCCTGATTAAATTTCGAACACCGTCAGTGAAGACAATCACCAGATGTTTGCGCATTTCTCTGTACTGCTGGGAATACGTTTTCTCCTGCTTTCTCATCCATCAGAAAAATGAAATTGAGAAAGACTTAATTTGGAATACATTAACAAGCTGATTAGCAACCAAGTATAAGATCGTCAAATTTGATAATTTTAGCATGCGTCTGCTTGATTTGGCACTTTTAAAACTACATTTCCACTCTTAAAATATACATCGTTATTTGAAACTGTAATTCCAAGCAGTGGGAAATTCATCCATAAAGAAATATCACAATACTACTCCTTCAATTTGAATATAAGAAAGCCCTTCTGTCACTCAGATCTACAGGAGGGTAAACTTGAAATCAATTCTGTTCAGAAAAATTGCCTAGAGCAGTTCAAGTGCTCTCCTGGTTGAGAAATAATCCTGGATGTGTATCTCATCCAGATAGCTTAAAGAAGCAGGATTGTATGTAGCGCCCTCTGCGGATGTAGCTGATTGAAAACATAAACGGAAACAGCCGCCGGCGGCAACGGTAACACCCACAATGCACTGCTGGAGCTTGAATGTGACGTCACATATTCTGTGCCGCTAAATTTGTAACGCCTGACTTACTTATGTGTGACGCGAAAGTCTTTACTCAGAAAGTGCATATTATTTGCGCAATTTTGCTTACCGCTGTAACCGAACATGAGCTGTGATATAACTTTAGTGCAAAAATGTTTCCCATTCCGCCAGGTTGCAGCAATGTGTTTACTGCCGCAAGATTTCCACATTTATGTGTCTAACTTTAGCTATCGAGTCCTCATCACGCGTCTCTAGGACTACTTTCAAACAATTCTCAAGAAACAAACATGAACCGATGACACACTCGGCGTACCGAGCCAATTGGCTCAGGTGTTTTGTCTGAGACTGGAATTCGGGAGGTCGTGGGATTGATTCCCCCAGTCTACCTCTCTGACCCTTGGGATTTTTCGGGGGTTTTCCCGGGTCTCTAGGCAAATGCTGGGGAGATATCTTCACCACCCCGAACCTCCTGTCCCTTCGTTTCATCTCCATTTCATCCAACCGGTCTCTTTCAGGGGGTAAGTGTTGGAGAGGACTGCGGCGTTGCTGCCCTACCTTTGTGGTGAATACGCTATGGAAATACAACTCTCGGCGGTGGGATGACGTTGGAAGTCATCTGTAGACCCAGGGAGTTCGGACAGACTTGGGGCGTGGACTCCTAGCGCTCCCCGCGTCAGGATGAACGAACTACTTGGAATATGTTAGGGACACTCCACAGTGGCTCTTCGGCCACCCGTTGATTTTACTCTCATCTCATCTATCCTCCTGGGGTCTGACGCACAATAAGCCCATGGCTGCAGTGTGAATACCCCTCCTGCATCACTCTCTCTCTCTCTCTCTCTCTCTCTCTCTCACACACACACACACACACACACACAGACACTGCATGAAACGAAGGAGTTAGAATTAAACTCTCTTAGGCAGGATAATATAAAGGTAGTTTGACTGGAGGATTAGTTAAACCAAACCAAAGTTGAACTGCAAGCTATGTTTTATAACCTTCTAGATAAGTTAAACCGTAATGCAGCGAGGTTTATATATCTGAAGGATAAGAAAAGAAGACGATCGCTAACCTGGTGAGGTTATGGTTATCATCATTATTATTAATGTTTTACTATATTGTAATTATACTTTTAGCATTATTATTACCCACAAATAAATTCCATTCGTAGACCTAGAGGTTTAGGAAGAAAAAAAACGATAGCTAAAATCCTTTATACGGTTGAAGAGAAAATGGCTGAAACTAATCAAAATTTTCACACGAAAAATGAAAACTGACGTTTGTGGAAACAATTTAGGTATATTCACCAATTTGCCTGGCATTCTTTTCTGATGTATATTCACTTGATCGGACTATCTCGGTCTATTTTCATGCATATATTAAAAATTGTTGAACAAAAGTCGTTTTCCATCTGCATACAAGTTAATCATGGCTGAAATGGAACATTTTCTCAAATACAGAAAGCCATGTGGCAAGTAAATCTTTAAAAGAGCCTGTCTTTTCGTTTACATTTAATTTCCAAATATTCGTTTTTCTTTTCATAGAAAACCAATAATGAAATATGTTGTTTTATAATTTCACGTAGTATTCAGTATCCGGTTTTGAATTTCACCTAGTAAGATAAGGTTGTTGTTTAAACTCTAAAGCTGTGTAAAATTCATGGTCGTTCTACATCTGACAGGGATCAGGTCTATTTAAGAAAGTTTTGGGATTGCGAGGTCTTTAAATTATCCGAGTAGCTTCCTCCTTATCACTTAGGAACTCTTCAAATACACCCTACCACCACCCAAAATCCACAGTCGCAATGCCATGTTATGAGATGTGATGCTGGAATGTGCAGAAGTTTAAACCTCCTTTATAAGAATGGGTCTTCAGGGGTTCTAATCTGATTCATGGAAACAATTAGTTCAACGTAACATGATGAGTAGATCTTCGATAACAGCCAGAATATTTTTTACTTTTTCTAGTACGTATATAAAATGTACATAGTAGATAGAGAAGGTATTCTATTCCACCCAAAATTCGATACCGACATTTCACTGGAAGTATATATTTGGAGAGCACCTGAATTAAAAAAAAACAAATAGCATTTTAGAAAAAGGTCAGTGTGTTTGTATTTGGACGGCATTAAATCAAAAACGGAAAGTCCGTTAAATTCCAAACTTGGTATTTACGTAGAGTACCTCCAACGATACAACACCAAGATTTTCAAGAAAATCACCCCAACCTTAACTACCTTTACTTAAGAAAGCTTTCGAAAATGTTCATTGCCTCAAAAATGACTAAGGATTTAGGAGATACCGTATATTAAAGATATTTACACGACATATAGTATATATACCCTGAATTACCTGGGAATAACTTCAGAAGTCGCCTTCATTCTGAATGACGTTTGCATAACGTAAACCGTAAGAGAGATTCGGCTGGGGTGAGCCGATGATTACCGGGTCTGAGCCCCTAATACACAGCTCCTACTTCTAATAATAGATAGATTGTTTGATAATTCATGACTGTGCATTTTTACAATGTGGGTTTACTTCAAACGTAATGCATAGATGAAATCGCAGTCTACAAACTTGTATGGGAACGATGAAAATGCAGCTGTAGACTGCATGACACTGTTGTAGATAACAGAACACTATCTTAAATAATAATGCATTCAGTGTAATTGTTAGGTTTCAACATTTCCAGTTGTTCCCTTACATCGTTACACAAGTATTTAGCAGTATCACCTTCCCGTCACGGATTGAGTCATCCCGCTCCGAACCGATGCCGATCCCGGTGGCTCGCTTTGGCGCTTCGTGGTGCATAGGATCGTGGGTTCGAGTCCCGCCTTGGGCATGGGTGTTTCTGTGTTTGTAAATGTGTCTATGTTTGTTTATGGATATGTAAATCGAAAACGTTAGGAATAATAAGGTCTACTAAGGAAATATAGGAAAATGGAGAGAAAAAAGGAATACAGCGCCTGAGTCCTGACAAGCCTCCGGAACTGTACTTTTATAAAAAAAAAAAAAAAAAAAAAAAAACCGCGCTGTAGCCGAGTGCTTAGACCACTCGCCTCTGATCCAGGCAACTGTATGTGGGATTTTTGGTGGACAAAGCGGCGCAGGGGCGGGTTTTTTTCCGGATTCTCCGGTTTCCCCGCCATCGCATTCCACCGGTGCTCCATCTTAATTCCTTATATCATCAGTGCCTATGTAATAAAAGCGGGCATTGAACACTATCAAAAAATCCCTTTCCGAGGTTAATATTGCCTCGACACAGAGTACTTTGTACCTAGGTCACACTTTTCAACAGGATAGTGACATAAGGATTGCCTTGTCAATCTGTCTTCTTTCTACTTGTGGTACCAGCTTCTTTGTTAACTAAAAATTTCTCCATTATAATTTCAGTCTTTAATTTCATCTAATAACGTGACATTTTAAACATATTCGAGAAACCTAATTTGTGCAACTTTAATTCGCCTTTTATTTTGGGGTCTCAAAGTGTATGATTCAGTTCCACACAAGCACAGGCTTTGATATATTTTTGCAATGTTATTAAATTTTGTCACTCTCTCTTTCTCTCTCCTAGCCAATAAGACTCAGTCGTCAGCAAATAAAATTGTTGAAGTACTGTTATTTCTTTACAGAGGCTTTGCTTTTGGCTGCATCAATATCCATTCATCTGATGTTCAGTAATTAAAATCTAGAGTAACTTTTGAGAACATAAACAGATTTGAAATTTTTCCCATGTAAAGGGTAGTTTGAGGTGGGGAAGTGTCGCACACTTAGGGAGTACTACATTTAAACACTAAGTATGAGTTATGGTGGTCATAGACAGACAGACACACACACACTCACACTGACCTCTTTCTAAAAATGTTTTATGGATTCATTGGAACTTAAAACATGTGTTTCTGGTCCAATCTCCATATCGAATGTCTGGGTGAAGTTCAATACCCTCTCTACCTAATATGTATTCTGTATATGCGTGCTAGAGTAACTAAAATAATATTATTGTAATTTAGGAGATTTCTCCCTGGTGTACATTCTCATAAGCTGTCTTCTGTGTGCTCTGATGTTTACGGTCGTTTCCTTAGTGCGGTGGTAGCACGGCTGTTTGCCAAGTGGGAGATCTAGGTTCGGTTCCCGGTACTGTCGTGAGGAATTTTCCCCCGCTATGAGACCTGGTCCGGATCAGTCAGTCTCGTGATCAGTCTCTGGGGGATCAATTGCGGAGCTACTTGATTGAGAAGTAGCGGCTCCAGATCCAGAAGACCGCGTCAACCGGCCGGGAGCGACTCAAGGGCTGATCACATCTCACCCTCCAGCACTGCATCCCATTCATGACGCCTTCGGTCCGAGATAGGGGATGCAGCGGCCGGGTGGTAGGCCAAGATCCCTTGTGGACTTTCGTGCCATGGAGTTTACTGATGTTTACACCCAGTCTCAGAGAACCTCCTGTCATTTACACCCTCTGGTCCACAAAAGCAAGGTCGTTTAGGTAATATATCGAGAAGCGGCAAGTTATATTCAATAAGTTTGCCAGTATATAAGCATCAGCCATAGGCTGAAAAATCTTTTACCCGGTTTTACTTGGGTGTGCTGTGCTGGTAACACATATGTCGTGATAACCAAAGCTTTGGAACGCGAGACATCCCTTGGTTCAACCAGAAACTTCGGTTTCTACGAGCTTAAAGAAATTCTGTAACGTCATTTTCTAGCTATAAAGGGAGCAAGAATTGCAAGTCGGTGTGTGTTGTAAATGGTACTGAGTTGTGAGTGACTGTAGGTTAGCGCAAAATGGCGCGCGAGCCATGGATGGAGAAGGCACTCAAGAGTCTCTGTCGAAACGTCGAGTGAATTAATTGCATCAGTAAATTAAAGACTTTATTTTTAACCAATTTTTAAGTCGATAAAGACATATTTTTGTGGAGTTATCAATTATCGAGCTATTCCTTGTTGTTGGTTTCAATTTTAAAATACGTATATTTTTCTCAAACGGCACTCTTTATTAGTTTCATCTCTCTTTTGTTCAACTCCTGGCCACGCGGAATGAGCCAAATTTTAATTTCATCACATAGCGATAGGTGGTAAAGATTTTACCACAGATTTAACCTACTGTATTCCTTTATTCACTTTCTATTTATAAGGACCTATTTCTGTTAATGTTTTTCTGAATTAGAATGAACTAGATAAAGAACAATATTTTGTAATAATAGTTTGTTTGTAGAATAGGTAGAGAAATTCCTTTGAATGGAACAAAAATTTTCCAGTGACAGTTGCCTCCAAAAAAAAAAAAAAAAAAAGAAAAATCTGATGTGTTCCACTTATATGACTTTCTCTATTTGTTCTGTAGAAAAAAACTTTTCTTGCAAAATACTACTCCTTTATTTACATTATGCTAGTCAGAGGTTGTCTTATTACCTATTTCCCTATAAGTAGACGGGAAGTAAAAATATACACTAGACTAAATCGTGAGTCAAACCTTTTAAAAGCTGTCACTATGCGTTTGATACTGAAATGTGGTTCTCTTTCCACGGCCAGCAGAAAAACAAGAGAGATGAAAGTGACGAGGGCTTCCCGTTTGAGAAAAGTGTAAGTATTTTTATTTGCCCTTTACACATCCTTAATATGCGGCACTTTAATCATAATCGTTAAGCGCGATGTGTTATAAAATAAAAAATTTCGAAAATGTACCATATAAAGGGTAGTTTGGGGTCGGGGAATTTTCCTGAAATTCTTCGAGTCACATCCTTGGAAGATACTAAACTTAAATGCCTAGTTTGGTATTTAAGCGTTTTTTTGTTTTTGAGTTATGCTGTCTATAGACACACACACAGGACCTTTTTCTAGAAATTAAGTTATTGGATTCAGTGGTCCTCAAAACATGTATTTCCGGTGAAATCTCGATATTGAATGTTGGGGTGGAATACAATACCTTCCCTGTCTACTGTACGCTTTGAATATACAAGAAAGTAAAAATTTAAGAGACAATAATTATTTTTAGACAGTTGATGCTAAAAGTAGGTCTTTACCAGATGCCAACAGTGTTAAAAGTAGAAAGTTCTTTCACTGAATGCTAAAAAATTATAACACTCCGATGTAGCCAACTTTGGTTTATGCGTTCACGGCCTCATTCAAGTAGACTTTGACTCTGTAAGCTCGTATCGATCCATAAAGTGGCGGATGATTTGAATGACGTGAACATGGAATCTGCTGAACCAGACGAAATTATGTAAGTAGCGGAGAGAAAATGAAACGGCGCTTTATTTATGGACGCTCTTTAACTGCTTTGGTTCTCAGCGTCCCATTCTATATCGGGAATGAAAGACCGCTTAATTTTGCTCAGAGGCCTCTCTATCAGGCTTGAGGTTCTTTTACGTGCCATAAATCTACGACACGGGACCAACGGCTTTACTTCCCTTCCGAAGGAAGCCATACAGCGGAGAGAGGAAAATTACAACTGCTACACTGCCTCCTTTGTATAGAGTGTTTTCGTTCTGAGCGAGTAAATCGCCATGTTGTCAGTACTGATTCTAAGCAAGGTAATAACTGAATATTGCAGACTATTAAGCGTGAACTCCGTGAAATAGGCAAAATAATCTATTTATAACTATAACATGTCTATAAATATTCAGAACTGTCTGAAATATAGTATGTGACACACGTAGGATTACGATGTTCCTACACACAGTGTAAAACAGCATTTTTACCACTTGTATGATAAAGAACTAATTTTAGCAAGTTCTCTGGTACAATGCATCTTAAACACCGATATATTCAAGGAAGAAAATATTATTACTGAATCATTTTAATCTGTAAATAATTGCTTCTTGTCAAACTTGGGTATGCGCGAGAGAAAGGCGAAGCACGAGTTTTTATTTCCGTTCTACTTTCACTAAAAGAATCCCAGCTCGATGCATATTATCAATGTGACAATGGCCTTTTTAGGACTAGTTTTGCCTGGAGTTTCAAATTGGGGAACAATTCTAGGTAAGCTAAGCCAAACTATGTCTGCCTGTGAGTGTTACACGCGAGGTGATATATCTCTGTTCGAAAACTTACACTTTGTACGCATTAATCAACACGAGAGACTTTGCAGAATTGTGGTGTGAGAATAACTGTGCAAAGCTTCCCTCTTTTCCATCCCCCTTGCAGTAAATCCACACCCTCAGAAATAGTTTCCTTAGTGATTGCTCCATCAAGCCAATTTGCCTTAAGCCGTGTATATTTATCACTATACGTACACAAGCCTCATGCCACGCATTATGGTTATGGGGACAATATCCTGTGTACAGTCCTCACTAAAATCTCCAGGAAGGATAACAGGAGTACCCGTAAAATTAACATGACAAGGCAGCGTCGACAACATGGACTTGTGGAGGCTGTTGAAAATGTCATCAGTAAAAACTCCGACTTTCTTACGTAACATATTACAAAATCAGCTTAAAAGAAACTCTATGTGTTGCAATGATCAAGCGAGGTAACGCGTCAGACTCGCAATCTGGTGGTTCGGGGCTTCCCCGGATCATCAAGCGAATGATGGGAGTTGTTACTGCCATAGGGTTGTATTTTATCTCCCTTGCTATTTAATCTCTTCGTGGATGATATTACTGATACAATGATAGCAGAGAATATTCAAGCACCAAAAGTAGCGGATTTGCAGATCCCAACACTTTTATACGCAGACGATTTAGTATTGTGCTCTACGACAGTAAACGGATTGCAACGAGGACTGGACAAACTTAAGAACTATTGCGATGAATGGCTACTTACAGTTAATGTGAATAAGACTAAGGCGCTGACTTTCAAAAAGGGTTGTGTTTATAGCAGGGAGGAGACTTGGACATATGCAGGACAGATACTGGACAATGTTAAATCTTTTGTGTACTTAGGACTCACATTTACAATGAACGGAAAATGGACAAAACATATTGGCATTACGAAACACAAGGCAAGGGTGAAAGCGGCAGAAGCTCTCCGGATACGCTGCAGAATTCCGAATATCTCCATAACCTTAATGGAAACTGTATACGGAGCGACAGTTAGATCCACGATGACATACGGAGGAGAAATATGGGGGTGGGAACAAACAGGGAATCTGGATCAAGTGAGGACCCAATTTTTGAGAGGAATTCTGGGTGTAGGGAGGGGTACGGCAAACTGCGGAATAATGAGGGAATTCGGGGTACATAGTGAAACGATAGAGTGCAAAATCAGAGCAGTTAAATATTGGATGAGAATCGTTCACGGAAACCAATCTCTAATTAGGGCAGTCTGCTACTGTGAACAGTTGCGAATGGAAGGTAATTTGACGTGGGCATCAACATTAAAGAAAGGGTTGGAAACCATTGGGATGGGAGACATTTGGACGGCGGGGCAGGAAAACAGGCGAAGTATTTGGAGAAAAATTAAGAAACGTCTCTGTGATATTGACAGACAGCAAATAATTGCGCAATGCACAGAGAAGGTGTCATTAGAAGTACAGTCTGGGCTGAAATCGGAGTGGGGTATGGAGCAATAGGAGCAATACATCAAAACAGGTACCAAACTCATTAGAGAGGGGCTCGCGTGGATTAGACTTGGAGCATGGAGGAGCACGAAAATTTCTGACGAGAATGGTACGAGAATCTGTCCCATTTGCGAGGAGGAAGAGTCGTGGACTCACATCTTGGCAAGATGTAGGGGTATGGAGGAATGGCGGGAAAAATATTTGCCGCGATTTTTTACCACTGGGAATGTAGGGATAGAAGCATGTTGGACGCTACTGGCAGGCACGGAAAACATGGACGGGCTAGATAAATTTATACTTAAGGCAAGACAGCTGAGATCTGAGGAGGCTGCCAATAGAGAAAGGGAGGGAATAAGATCAGCCAAACAAAAGTGACTACAATGTTCTACATACATATATATTATGTCATACTTAGGTCACTGTTGTGCTAGTGTTGTATATATTATGTGTATATGTCTTTTAAGTGTAATTATCTATGATAAGAGGGTGCATTTATGAAGGTGTACTCTGTGCTGTAAATTTAAATTGCTATATTTGAATATCTTTGTATCTTTATTTTCGGATTCACTCTTAATTGTTATTGTTGTTTAATATTGCTTTTGGCTGTGTATTTCCTTTGTCTTTTTATTTTCCTGTTTACACGTGAGCGCGTTAGGCCTGTTGTTATGGTAACAGCTGCTTTGTAGTTAGATGTAATTACCATATGCTCATTCATAGTGTGTACTCAATGCTCACATTACGCTTGACTTCATCTTGCAGTTAGTAATTTTGTTTTCTGTATTTTCATCTGCGTTATTTGTTGCTTATTCACTGCATTGTTTTGCGGCTGCGAAATTTGTATTTCTAAGAGGTCGACGGAGGCAAGAGATGTAAGAGATTTTGGCGGTAGCTCTCGATTCAAGTAAACGCACGAAACTGTATGGCAGCATGCAGCAGATTTGGTTTCTTTATATTTGTCTTAGCCTCAATTTGTTTACCTTATTATCTAATTTGTAGTTAAGAGGAAAAACTAAAGCTGAAATGTCATTTTAATTATCTATGGTCATTTAATGTGTTTAAACTTAATGTGAACTTTCCCCAGCACTTCAGAGCGCATGCAAGACCGGCTTGAAGTAATCGCCGATTTTGTTCTCTGTCTCCATTTCTTTCTTCCTTTCTTTAATTAAGCTCTCTGGAACAGTGCTTAAATTAATTTCAGTCGAATTATTAATTTTTTCATAAATATAATTTTAGATTACTCTATTCTGCTGTCTCAATTTATGACATTCTGATGTATGCGCATTCAAGATAAACACGTGTTGTTCACATTGGCAACATGGCGCTAACCTGTCAGATTCCAACTTTAGAAAATAGAGCTGCACATTACATACAGTGTGCAGCGTTAGCACGCCAGCGTTTAAAGCAGTGCTAGCACAAGAGCGTATATTCTTGTAAGCCTTGTGGATATGTTGAAGGTAGAGCCGTTATCTTTTTCAGGTAACGCTGGAGTTGATGATAACACAGTCCTTACAGCACATTCTCCTGAGTGGAACACAGTACAATATCTTCACATGATCGGTGATGAGTCCCCACCGAAAACGTACTATTCCTATCCCTATCACTATGCTGTGTGTTATATTTACATGACTTTCTAAACCCACTGCCTGTTAAATGTCTATAAACTATTCTTACGAAAGCTTATTGTCCTATTTACTTTATCTTAATCAAGATAAACATTTGCAGAAGTACCTTTACAGCACATCCAGTTTAGGGTAAAAGGGGGATAAAAGAAAATGGGCCACACAGAGAAAACGGTTACTTCAGAAATGGCTGTTGCCACAAAAAACGATTCTAGAATATATTGTCCCTTTTAAAGTGATGTTCTTTATTGTGCATTACTTATAGTTTAGTTACAGAAAGTTATACAAATATTCCCCGAATGAACAGGCATTCACGGAATATATCCAGAAAATTCACGATATACATTTAATTTTTCATGTAACTATTATCTTATTCTGTGGTGATTTATTCAAAATCGTTGGAGTCACTTTTTATAAAAAACAAAATTTAAACAAAAAATCTCTAGTTAACGCCTATTAAAGGATGGGTGATATTTCCAAAAATCTTTATGTCACACTTTTTGAAGTTGCTAAACCTAAATTTTTAGAATGGTATTTATCGGCTATCCCGGATTTTGTTACACAGCTTCACATACAGACACATAACACACGCACGCACACATACACACACTCTCTCACGCTAAAATGATTTGTATTTTTGGTGATATGTCGACACAGAATTTTTGGGTGAAATGCATCACTTTCTATTACCTTCTATACAGGGGCTAATGTATAGGTACACATATTTTGGTATCAATAAGTATACATTTAGTTGTTTTTTTCCCTTCGTCTAACACATTTTTCCACAATCACACTACAAAATTTACTACCTGATGTTTTCTACTCGGTCGAAAACAACCAACTCGCATATTTCCCGGTAAACCACAAGGTGATTTCACATTATTTTGAGATGACATACCCCCATGGTGACTTACAATGTCATAAGTAAATTAAGTCCCGGGCTTCATAGTTTAGAAATTTAGTGTCGTGCCTACATGTTGCAATGGTAACTTAGTGGATAGAGCAACCGGCAAGACTTTGGGGGGATCCGTAGTTCAGATCCCGGCTATGGCATTGCATTTTTCAGTCTGACTCTACCTATCCCTCTTCCGTCATAGATATTGTTCATGTGGAAAAGAAGCAATTCAATTTTACTAATCTGTTTACTGGATAGGCTTTCAGGAGTTAATTAAAATAATTGGTCATATATGTTCTTCAAAATAATGCTCCAATTTTCAAATAAGTAATTAGCATTTGAAAAATCGAGTGTTTTGGACAGCACAAAAAGTAATATTTTTCTACAACAAATAAACTAAAATATACTCTACTATATACTATGAGCGATATATTTGTAAACTCATTTCCTATAAAACTAGAAGTTTTTTTGTGAATATTTCTTTAATGCTTCACGTGATTCTTTTTTAATACAACAATAATTCAGACATTGAGCACTTGATGTGCTCCATTCACATGACTTTCCCCATCTGTTCTGCAAACAAAATATTCTTACAAAAATTATTCTTATATATATAATGCTAATCAAGATAAACTTTACTAAAGAATAGGGTCTTATTGCTTAGTTCCTTATAAGTAGAAAGGAAATAAGAGAATACTGCGATAGTGCCGTATGCAACCGACCTCAAGTTCGCTTTGGTATGCGAGTCGGCGGATATGGAGATGCTACAAACAGGAAATTCGCCGCGACTGTAACCAGAGACTTTACAACGTTTTGGCTTCCACAAGTTTCCATAAAGTTCTATGATGTCATTTTCTAGCTCTAAAAGGAGGAAGAATTGTAGCTGTAGTAGTGTGTAGTGAAGTGTTTTAAATCGTGGATGACTGGAGTATTAGCGCGCAGTGGCGTGCAGCCGTCAACTTCCTACGCGTCGAAGCATAGAGTGATCTGTAACTAATGTTTGAGTCTATAAACACATTTGTTATAATACAAGAGGCTAAAGAAACGGTGAAATTATATAAAAGCTGTTCCAATACGATTGTCATGGGCAGGAGTGAATTTCCTTTTGAGAAAGGATTTAAGTACTTAAAAAATTGAACCCAATAACAGGGAATATCTCTGAAATAGATTTTACAAATAAACTGTATAGGATATAAATAATGCGTTTTAATGAGATCTAGATTTTTTTGTGCAGTAAGTCTTCGTCTATCTCTTATGGTTTACCAGTTATGCTAAAAGCATTTAGAAAGAACACTTTAGAGGCTATTCCCAAGAAATTCAGCGAACATCTTTAATATACAGCATTTTAATCAGAATCGCTTTTTTTTTTTTTAACTCAACATTATGTAAAGGGTAGTTTGAGTTGGGGGTTTTCCTGAAACTCTTCGTATCGCACCCTTAAGAGATACTAACTAGACTTAAATACTAAGTTTAGTATTTAACCGACTTCTCGGTTTTCAGTTATGCTGTCAACACACACTCGCGCATATTTGTCAAAATGTTTTTTTTTATTCAGGGCTCCTCAAAACACCCATTTAGTTAAAATATCGCTATTGAATTTCTTGTGGAATGAATTACCTTCTCTACCTACTGTGTAGATTGTATATATGTGCTAGAGAAAGTAAAAATTATCATTTAAAGAATTATGTAAGCTAGAATTTTAATAGACAAAAGTATCGCGATTGTTTTGTATAATAACTGGTATCAATTTCAGCAGGATACGTTACATATTGCGAATATTCTAAAGTTCACAGATAAGAGACTAAGAAATGGCTTGTGTATGATTAGTTTGTCCAAAAATCTGTACAGAACTAGCCATAATTACCTGCAGTAACAGACACTAGTATGTTGTCGAAAACAAGACAATAAATCTGTGCAATCCTTACATGAACAAATGACTAAGTTTCCTTTCTCAACTTATTTTATCAGCAGTTGAGGGAACTCCAAAGAGAACTGCCCTTAATTGCCAAGTATAAATTAAATTTGTCACAACCAGAGCAGCACTATTGTTATTTTTTGTCCGGTGTTAAGCTAGATGCAGCTAGAGAAGTAAAACGGCTCCAAACTTCAACGTCCACAAATCACATTAGTGGTTCTGTTTGGGCAGCGGCTAATTAGATGGGCTGTTTGTTTGTTTCTTTCTTCCTTTCCAAAGAAACGAGGAAACAACTAGTGCTGAATCAAGTGATAGGGTATTTAGGAAAAGGTTTTCATTCGTTTAACTTGATATTGCACCTATCTGAGTGATGTAAGTATCTAAGGAAAAAGTTTAATTTCCAAACTGAAACTAATTAGGCGAAATACCACTCAAAACTATCACTTGACAATTCTGAAAGGGATGTTCCCACAGGTGTGTGGGTTAAGGCGAGAGAGTAAGCCCTACCTCAGCTAACATAAAATGTATAAGGTAGTTTCCTCTGAAACTACTGAGCAGCGTTTAATCAAACCCATACTGTTCGTTAAGGAATTGTTATACAAATTACTAATCTACAATGAGAGTTGTATTTATGTTTTCAGGCTATTTATGATTTTACGTGGATAGAGAAGGTATTGTATTCCACCCAAAATTCGATGTAGATTTTTCAGCAGGAAAACGATTTAAGGTCCCCTGAGTCCGAACAAAGCCCTTTTAGAAAAGATATCCGTGTGTATGTGTCAGCGCCTATGGACAGCATAGCTAAAAAACGAAAAGACCGATAACAATCAAACCTGGTACTTGTGTTAAGCATCTTGCAAGGATGCTACACAAAGACTTTCAGAATAAATCCCCCATTCCAAACTACCCTTTACATGGATTATTGTGAAAAAAAATCGTTTTTCTCAAAAATAGCTGTAATGATTTTAATTAAATACCGTATATTAAAGATGCATCACAAACAAACTGTATATTTTGAATTTTCTGGGTATAGTCTCTCAACATCACTTTACTCTGGATGAGTTTTCCATAACTTTGTCTTACGGTTAAACCGTAAGAGAAATATTTTTGTAAATCTTATACATGTTTTGTATAAATAATTGGTAATATGTGTGATTACGCTGAAACTACGTATTTAATCTTCACGATTGAAAATTCACATTCCACTTAAAGTTATTAATACTCCTTCTAATAATGTCGTGTGAAAACGGGGAAAAAAATTCATTTCCGAGGTTTCCAATACGTTATGGCCATATTTAAAAATAAAACAATTTCATGTGACAAAAATGACACACTCATATAAAATTATATACATACCCTAGTTGCAGAAAGTGTAAACTTACCACCTGTGCCTTTGTTCGGGTGTGTTTACTTTGCTGTAGTATTTATTATTTATTGTCAAGTTTAGAAAGCACAAATAGCAGACTAAGACTCGCAGTTAAAGGTTACTCGCGTACGGTGAGTTACCCGAATCAGGTTTGTTTAGAAACATGTCTGTGTCATTTAAGTTTGCTATCTTCCAAGGATACCACACAAAGATTTTCAACAAAATCCCCTCACTCCAAACTACCCTTTACATGGAACAATTCTTGAAAATGTTGTTTTTCTCAAACATGGCTCTAACGATTTTGATTAACATGTCTTATAGAGCTATTTATATCAAAAATAAGATGTATTTCTGGAATTTTCTGGGAAATGCTTTTGAAGACCTCTTCATTCAGAAGACAAGGACATAGTATACAAAAAAAAATGAAAATTTCGTTAAAATACACAAATTATGTCATACAATTTTTTTGTAGAGTTGGCCGTTTCATAGACATTCCTTGTTATTGGTTTCAATTTTAAACTAGATATCTTCTCAAACGAGGTCCCTTTCGTTTAATTCCCCTTTGTTTTTCTGGAAATGCAAAGCAAATCGAACTTCAATTATTGTTTACATATAGAAGGCCTTTATAAGATATGACTATCGCTTTAGCCTGGTATATTCCCTCATTTCCCTTCTGCTTATGACAAACTAAGCACTGAGACCAATTCTGTTAATGTTTAATTCGCATAGCACTATGCAGATCAAATAATAATCTTTTGTAAGAAAACTTATAAAACAGATAGAGCAAGGCATGTGAATGCAACACATCAGATTTGTTTCTTCAACAAAATGTATGTACCCATATTTCATTGACTATGCGATAGGTTTTAATGAACCATTGCACATTAGTATAACTGTACATAAGGTTCAATTTGGTGCATATTTCATAAATAATAACAATTTGCGTAGATGGAATCAGACATCAATTTTAAATATTATTTTAAAAAATCGTTTAAAATAAACGAAGAGTAACAAACCCCGCCTCTTTATTGTGGGGGTAACGCGTCTGTCTCACATTCAAGAGGTTCCATGCTCGAATCTCTGTTAGGGCGAGTTATCTATGAGGTTTTTTCCGGGGTTTTTCTTTACCTTGAGAAGACGAAAACCAAGTTATTCTCTGCCCTATGGTCCCTGGCCTCATTTGAGCATAATTTATGCCAATTCATTTATCATCAGATGCGACCTACGAGGTTAAAGAACTCTAATCTACATAAAAAACAAATCCTTAATAGGTACATTATTACAATAATTAAGTTAAAGAGTGAAACATTTCAAGTAGTCATCTCTGAAGGTTTCTTTTAAAAATGCGCTTAAAGGTAGTTTATATTTTTTAAAAAAATGTATGTAATTTGTTACACGAATATTCTATCAATTTAATTTCAATTTGTAGCAAATATATCTTATTATAGTGTAAAATAAGTACCAATTTCAAAAACCTATGACGAAAAATAAGGAAATTACACTTTTTTTTAAACATGCTGTATTTTATTTGACATCTTCGCTTAAGCATACCACATTTCTGGTTCCTAATTCAAAACCAGTTTTGTGTCTCCCTTCAATATTACGAGTCCGGTATATCTAAATTCATGTTTTTTTTTTTCTTGCAATATTTACTGTATATCAAGTTTTCCTTTATTTGCATCCAGAAACGCTACCCCACATGTATTAATAGTAATATTGGTTCTAGAGCTTGTTGACGGGGCAGCTGTCTCATATCAGTCGCCACACTGTGGATGAACGTTCCTAAATTTATCCTTAACTAAACGGTACTTTGCATGTTGATAAACGTTACATGGAATAAAGAACATTGCGGTGTTAACACGCTCGCTAGCGGTCAACATTATCTCAATGGGCAATCCTTCCAACTACATTCATGGAATGTACTGCCTTTATAATTCATGACCTCTTCTTTGTCACCACAAGGTCCTAAAGCTAGAGTTTTATTGCTGCTTGTTCGCCTGTAACTTATTGCAAACACAGGAGCAACAGTAGCCATCTGTTTGGACAACAATACCAGTAGTAACATAAATATTTTAATCTTTTGAAACACTCAACATGTCATGGAGTCTTGTCTGCGTGTATTGTACCTATAGATATACCAGTGTAAGCCAAATACCGTACACAGTAAACCAAATACTATATAACGAATAGGAACACATCCAACACTGAGACCTCTAGAAATATATTGTGGGCTAACACTTTTAGGAGGAAGTGAAGGAACTTTGAAGGGCACAGGCCGTAAACAGACAGGCTATAGAGAAGCGTGAAAATCACTAACTTAGTGGCTGAAAGTTGTTCGTCCCTGCGCCAGGATCTACCTGAGCCAACACCATGGGTTTCGGGTCTCATCAAACGCCCAAGCCCTTGGAGGGGAACCTGCTATAATAGTGCCTACGCATGTACACCATCTACCAGCAGTCACACGCGCGAACCTGAAGGACAAGGAAATGGCATGAAATCGAATTATGGATAGAAAATAGTGGAGAATGAGCACCCTAGTATTCGCCTAAATGATAAGGGAGAACTACGAATAGCGTTAAGTCAAAGTGTCCAGTCGACAGGAAACGAACCCGTGACCACCCGAAAGCCAGTCGCACACGTCACCCCGCGGCCACCTCGTTCGGTATCTAGCAGACTTTGGCTACCCTCTTTTATCCAGCAATTTCTAGGGCCTTGAAGGCATTCCTTTGGAAAGGTAGTCTGCTTCTCCAATAGCACCGGCTGTAAAGCGCAGCTACATCAGGGGATTAGGATTATCCAGCAGTATCCACGGTCTTATCGGCATTCCTTTGGTACCTTGGTACCGAGTCTGCTTCTCCAATAGCACCGGTTGTAAAGCGCAGCAACATCAGGGGATTAGGATTATCGAACAGTAACTATGGTCTTGTCGGCATCCCTTTGGAACTGTAGTTGGCTTCTCCAGTGACACCAGCTGTAAAGCGCAGCTACATCAGGGGATTAGGATTATCCAGCAGTATCCACGGTCTTATCGGCATTCCTTTGGTACCTTGGTACCGAGTCTGCTTCTCCAATAGCACCGGTTGTAAAGCGCAGCAACATCAGGGGATTAGGATTATCGAACAGTAACTATGGTCTTGTCGGCATCCCTTTGGAACTGTAGTTGGCTTCTCCAGTGACACCAGTTGTAAAGCGCAGCTACATCAGGGGATTAGGATTATCCAGCAGTAACTATGGTGTTGTAGGCATCCCTTTGGAACTGTAGATGACTTCTCCTGTGGCACCAGTTGCAAAGCGCATCTACATCAAGGGATTAGGATTATCCAGTAATACCTATGGTGTTGTAGGCATTCCTTTGGAACCGTAGTTGGCTTCTCTAGTGGCGTCTACTGAACCTTGACCCTGAAACAAGAGGACAAGGAAGTGGTGAGAACAGATGGGCATAAAAATTCGGCGCATTTAGTGAAACTATCCTGCATTTGTGTGGCAACCCAGAAAAATCTCCTAAAAAGCCATGGGTCAGGAAGGCCGGCCACGGGAATCAAACCCACGACCTCCCGAATGCGAGTCGCACACCTTACTATGGCGCCATCGCGTTCGGTGCATTAGGTTAGCTGTGGGTAAAGATATATACAGCAACAATATCCCAGAATAGTCATTGAGTTTAAAGGGACCTAACATTACCAGAACATTGTCACCATGAAGATATTCCCATTCAAGAGCAAAATTTCATCGAAATGAAGAAGATACAGCGGAATGGAGGTCCAGCTGCCCAACTGGTCACTGCTGTTGAAGTAACGGAAAATTACCTCTGTGCTTACACATTCACTTATTTTCAAATACCAATCGTATTGAGAAAATAAGAATTCCTTGAATTCGATGACTTATGTAAGCCAAAATGAAATTCTGAAGAATGATTCGATTTGTGAGAGGGTGATGGATGAGTTGCTAGGGGAATGATTAAAAATGAAAAAGGGTCTATCCTCCCAATTTAATGAAAATATATAGCATTTTCCTTGAAGAAATGATGAGAAAAGGGAAAAAGAAATCTATTCAGACAATAGAATACAAGTCCTCTAATTTACAAATGAAACAAGCTATACACTAATAATAGACAGCAACAATGGTAAAAACTACCAACCTTAGAAAGCTTAAGCTAGAATTGTGACGATTTTACATTGTTTAGCATTTGTTTGGAAGCCATCATTAATGAATGCTCTCAGCAATTTTGTAAACATGGATAAAGCTGGTCACCACTATGTGATACAATACTTTTATTTGAAAGGTGTATTAAAGCTGAGCTAGATTTTAATTTGGGAGAGTCTTCTCCTTCGTTAACAAGAGTGAAACATTGGGTGGCAGAGTTTATGCGCGGTCACACGAGCTGCCAAGACGAACATAGCAGTGGTCGACCAAGTGAGGCTACCAGTCCAGAAATTGTAAAGAAAATCCATAAAATGGTACTGGATGACCGTCGGCTGAAAGTGCGCGAGCTAGCAGACAGTGCAGATATTTCAAAAAGTTCTGTACATCGTATACTGACTCAAAGTTTGGATATGAAAAAGTTGTGTGCAAGGTGGGTGTTGCGTTTGCTCACAGCGTCGTGAAGATGTTTCAGTCGAGTGTTTGGCAATGTTTCGCTGCAATAAATCTGAGTTTTGGCGTCAATTCATAATAGTGGATGAAACCTGGGTCCCTCACTTCACATCTGAGACGAAGGAACAATCAAAACTGAAAACCGGCTCCAAAAAAGGCGAAGTCAGTTCCATCTACAGGAAAGGTCATGGCGTCAGTTTTCTGGGACGCACGCGGGATAATTGCTTATCTCAAAAAAGGAAAAGTAATCAATGGCAAATATTATGCAAACATTTACAGCGTTTGAGAAATAAAATCGAGCAAATGCGGCCTCATTTAGCTAAAAAAAAAAAAGGTTTGTTTCATTAATACAATGCACCAGTTCACTCGTCCATTATCGCCATGGTCAAAATCAATGAGTTAAATTTCGAATTGCTTCCTTATGCACCTTATTCACCAGATTTAGCCCCCCATCATTATTTTCTGTTTCCAAACTTGAGGAGATAGATTGGTGGTAGAATATTTGCCAACAATTAAGAGATGGTGTCTGTAGTTGATGGCTATTTTGCAGACCTCATAGTTCTTACTATAAACAGAGTATCGACGTTATTGAACATCGCTGGGAAGACTGTATCGAGCTGAAAGGAGACTATGTAGAGAAATAAAGATGTTTTCCCCAAATTTGTGTGCTTTCTTTGTTAGGTCGGGTACTTCTGGGATAGCCGTCGTACCTCTATGGCAAATATATCGCTGCTGTACACTGCGTTTCTAAATTTCCTCAGGATTATTTCATTTGTTTATTGTATTTTTTTATTTTTGAAATGTTATGTCCTATCTGTTTGTGCTGTATCCATTCCTAAAGGTACGTCCATTTTGAAACCCTTTTCAAAAATGTTTTAAACAGAGATCTCAGAAACCTGGCTCTGAACGTAGCCGAACCTCAGTAGAGCCTAGTACCATAACCTCTACTAGAAATGGTGAGCATGATTACTATTAAGGCATTTCATTTCATGTCTTCCAAAATGAATAATTCTAGTTTGCTCAAAATTAAATCAATCTGGGACAATATTGTGGCAACTGTAGTGAAGATGATATTCAGGGAAGCTACGTCAACGGGCGAGGGAAATGTTATTTATGTAGAGGCCATTGAAGTAACATATTTGCCTGTAAGAACAATTTATTTACCTGTCTTTTCTTTTTGTCGCCCTCCGTGGTGCAATGGTTACCATGCTAACTTCATATACCCAAGGTCGCGGGTTCAAACCCGGCGGAGGACGATGGATTTTTTCGGGCGTAAAAATCCTTAGCATGGCTTCCTTTGGAAGGTAAGTAAAGCTGTGGGTCCCGTGTCGTAGATTTACGGCACGTAAAAGAACCTCAAGCCTGATAAGAGAGGCCTCTGAGCAAAATTAAGCGATCTTTCACGCCCAATATAGAATGGGACGCTGAGAACCAAAGCAGTTAAAGAGCGTCCTTAAATAACAGGCCATTTCCATTTGTCTTTTCTTTGGATTCTTTCAGAGAAGAAATTAATTTTCTCCTACAATTAAAATTATTCAAAATTTCAGTACGAAAGTTTGTGACCTAATACATTAGGTCAGCTTTGAAGGACCTGTTCCGGAGAATGTTTATGTGACACCTCGATTTAGTAGGTGGGTGATGAATGTGTGTCTGCTTTCTTCACAATTTGAGAATGAGTATACTCCATTAGTTCAAGCTAATTGAACGAACTTCTTCATACTCTAAACTTATGGAAGCATGTTTCTAATGTGGAACATTATCCTTGTCTGAGGTGATTTCTTCTATCTTTTCTAAAACGGAATCTAAACTTTGCTTTGCGAATGACGTTCTATTGCTGGCAATGTTAGCGAATGCAATAATTATTCATGGATGATGTAATCTTTCTGCTGCCCGCTAATTGCTCCAGGGGGTGTGGTGAGAATAGACAACACCAGGCAATTTTTATGAGAAAATTGAATTCAAGTTGGTAACTAATCTGCTTAGAACGCAATTCGATTGTTTAAGATAAAGTTCGCCTTTACTAATGGCTTCGTACCTAGCAACAGCTTTTGTTTTTGTGGTTAAATATCACGCCTCTTTAATGGCTTGCCTACAATAGAACTATAACTTATGTATTTTATATTATTCGTTTATATTATTTAGTGTATTTAGTATATTTTTTTCTATTTTGCTTTATTTAACACTTATTAATTTAATACCACTATGATTCTGCAATCGTGAGGAAAATTACTGGGGTTTCCTGTAACAGATGCCTGCAACTGAAGCTTGTAACGAAGCTGATTATGGCTCCCTCATTCGCTTGAGCTGAGAGCACTTCTTTGTTGAAACGGTGATTTACATGGTAACAGCAGAAAGTCTTGGGGCTGAACCATAAGTCAAAAGCAATCAACTTCTTCAGTGTAAAGCAGATTAAGAGAGTGACTCATTATTAACTTGTCAAAACTTTGATTTTTCAGCGCCGTTTACGAAAATTTTTTTTTATTAGTGATAGACTATTTTATTTCATGTTGTCATTCAACAAAGTTTAATATAATCTTATAAATATTACAAAATCAATGCTTTACCATGTGATCCAGCTGCCCCTATTTTACGTCTGCAGATATCCCTTAGTGTGTTAAAATAGTTTCAGAACTCAAGGGGGTTATTCAAGTTAAAACCGATAAATAAGGAAGTGTCTATTGGACCTTCGCTTTACCCCTCTTGCTTATCAGCGAGACGGTGAACTTGTCACGCTCACGAGGCAAAACGAAGGGCACCCTCGCTAGTTCTCCACTGGCCGGTTTTAGCTTGCAGTAGTCCCATTGAGTTCTGCAACTCTTTTAGTGCACAAAGCAATGTCTAAAACACCCCGTCAAATACGGAGCAGTTGGGCAGCTGGTGGGAAACATTTGCTATTCATTATGTATCTTAGAAAGAAAAAAAAAAATAAAGTAAAGGTATAAGAAATATTTTCTTATAGATAAATTGCAATTTAAAAGGTTTAGCAAAGGTTATTCCATCACCGTATTGCACTTTATTACTAGAGAAATTGAGAAACCGTGTACACTCAGACCTAAAAATCTTCAATAGCTGTTGTAAAATTTTCTGAGCAAAAAATTGTAAACCTTCTTGAGTATATATATGGTATTAGTTTACGGTCTGTTTAAGGCGCATATCTGAACACACTATGCAATCTACAAACAGTTAAATCTTCCTTTGACGCTTTTGAAAGACCCAGCAAAGAAAGATAAAATTGGAAGGAAAGTTGTATTATAAAGAACACTATGCGCTCAATAAAATTAACGAAAGCAAAATAAAGTTGCGGATGAATGAAAACCTATGAGAGCCGAATGTCGGTGAGGCTACCCTTTATATCTTATTCATCGAAAATTTTGTTCAGCCGCTGAGTATTAAACTAACAGAGCTGTAAAACTAACAAATAAAACTCAAGTTTCATCTTAATTCACACACATCTATAGAATATCCTGTGTTTCTCCGCGAATAGACTTTAAGTATTTGCGAATGGAGACAACACTGAGCATTTGGGAATTATTTGCGAATGTTAAACCACTCCTTATACCTACTTTTGCTATGAAATTACTTTTTAAACGTTTTACTACAGTACGCAATGTTCTCACGACTATTTTGAGTCCATTACAAACTGTAGTATTAGAAAATATTTTAACAGCTAATGGGGTACTATTGTGCACATAAAAATAGACAGGTACCAATCAGTGTGTGCAGCTCCATAATATTGCTTTCCTCTACGGAAGCTCTACAAAAAGACTGCCTCTTTTGTGTTTGTAAAATGCACAGTTTGAAGTCCTCTACAGAGGATCAGAAGAATTCTTCAAAAGGAATTTTAATCTTTTTACAGTGTGGTCGTTTTACGTCGAGGCCGCGGATCGTGCGTTTGCGTGCTCCGCACTATCTATTACATTGGGGGTTTTCCGTTTCGTAACTCCCGCTTTACTTACGAGTGATAGTGGCATGCGCTATAGTGGGTACTAGCATTGTTATAAGTGGTGTTGAAATAGTGTCCATTTTTTTTTCAAGGCGTTGCTGGCATCTGCGGATGAAATTTCCACTCACACCCATAAGTTCTTCGAAATTATCAATATTTCTATTTATGTGTTGCCCTTAAGTCCGTCCAAGATGTGGCAGCTATGAGGCATCTTGGTCATTTAAATGAAACCATTGCCTCATCTGCAGAAATTAAATTTGTGTCAAGGAAGTTTTCTAAACTAATATCACCGAAATTGCCTCGCTTTTAGGGTCACGAGGTTGTAATTCAAAACTAAAGTCACTCTGTGGAATGAATGAATGCATGAATGAAGACGAATGGGAATGTTCCATCACTCCACGTTAGCATATTTAAGACATCGACGGTGTCTCCTAGATATGACATTTCTAATTCCTGATTTCGCCAGTATGTCCACATGTTGCTGAGGATCATTGCACACATGACGCCATAGTATAAAATCACGACTTACAGACGTAAAGTGGTGGAATTTTGCCCAGGGACCTGCCTTTTGCGTGCAAAAAAATTACATGGGAACAACGATTTTGCTTCCCTTCTGAAGGAACGACTTTACGCTCACTCGACAGAAGATTAGTATTTGTAAGACGCAGTTGTAAGAGGTTTTTGAAAAATCTATTTGCTGTATAACACATCTTAGAGGAACATTCGAACGATGCACCAATTTCGTACAGTTTTTTCCTCCGTTAGAACATGTCGTTTTCTCCTTTTAGGTCTATCGTTTAGGATCCCGTTGTCGTAAAGTTATTAACCAGACGCCTCGCTGTATCTCTACCTGGAACTGGATAACGAAGGAACTTTTTCTAAAATTGTGCACACACCTGTCTACATGATTCGCTTTTTAATATCTATCGTACATACAAATTCAATGTTCAAACGTGAATTTCACGGTAGGCAGTTCAGTGGACTAAGAACAAGACAATAATATTTTTAAACAAACCATACACAATATAGCTGTATTTAACGAACATTCACCTTTGAGACGCACAATAGACAAAGCACCATTACAATACCAACGTAAGCTGGTAAGCTAAGCCTTCGCTGTTTCTTACAGTATAGCCCGCAAAGCATAAAGGCGGCTGGTGGCCTCACCATGATAGGACAGTATATTTTTCTCCAAAACATGATGACTCTCAAACGGGACCGCTCTCCCCGAACACTGGGCAATTACCATTAGCAAACAAAAGACAAACCTGTACTAGGAGCGAGAGGCAACGTAGTAAAATTTGTTTCCTGGAGACGCTGCTTGTAAGTCGTGAATCGTATCTCAGTTAAGGGACCAGTAAGTGGAAGACTTGGCAACACCGAGGATTGGTTTCCAACCGCAAACCCCCTAACCCCAAACTTTAAGAAGAACTTGGAAGAAGAGTGGGGCAGGGTAATCATGTTCTGAAAAATACTGTACTCTATTTCCAAGCCTATAAGATTTGTGCGAGCACTAATGTAGTACTTTACAGAAAAAAATCTGAATTCCATTCACCTGACTTTGTCTATGAAAAGTCTCCCTACAAAAGACTATTCTTATAACTACATATGCTAATCAGAATATCAGTATCGGCAATGGTCTTATTACTTAGTTCCTTATAAATAGAAGGAAACTAAGGGAATACACTAGGTTAAAGCGATAGTCAAATGCTTTTAAAACTGTCGCTATGCAATTGTTACTGTAATTCACAAATTTGCAGGGCCAGGAGTAAAAGAAAAGAAACACGGACGATATTCTGTTTGAGAAACGTATGAATACTTTAAAATTAAACCATTAACAGGGAATAGCTCCGAAGTTGTTATCTTTACAAAACAAAACCTGTATAATAGTTATATAAACTGTATGTTTTAACGAGACCTGCAGTTTTTGAGTAGTAAGTTTTTGTCAGTCTCTTACGATTTACCGTTACACAAAAGTCATTCAGAATGAAGAAATTTCAGGGGCTATTACCAAGAAATTCAAGATATACATTTTATTTGCCATATAAACAAATTTAATAAACGAAATTTTGATAAAAATTATTACAGCCATTTTTAGAAAATCGAAAATTTCGAAAAATATTCATGAAAGGGGGTGATTTGGTGCTGCGGGTTTTCTTGAAAATATCCTTATCGCATCCTTGGAAGATACTAAACTTAGATGCCAAGTTTTATATTTAAGTGACTTTTCGTTTTGGAGTTATGCTGTCCACAGGAGCACACTCATCTTCCTCTAAAAATGCGTGTTTTATACAGTGGATTTCAAAAGATGTATTTCTAGTGAAATCTTAGTATCGAAGTTTTGGTGGAATACAATATCTTCTCTAACTACTATGTATATTTTACATACGTGCTAGAAAAAGTAAAAACTGGAACATTTAAAACTGCAGTTTCAATAGTCAATACAAGAAGGTTCTGGTTTTAAATGTAATCAGTAATTCAGCAGAGGTGTTCTACTAAGGAAATAGAGACAGTTTACTTGAAAGTAATTTCGTCTGAAGACTTCTGTTGTGAATATCTCTCGGAGAACTTGGCATAACAACAACAACTTGCTGACATTCTCAGAGTTGCGAAGAACTTGGTTCAACGGGATGTTGCAACTTGTCATTCCGCCAGGTTGCCCACGAATGTTGTGAGAACTTTCCTCCTTGACTCACAGGTAGGGGAGTGAAGCAGCAAGCATGTTTCCTGCTTGCAGCATCATGAAACCGCACTGAATCTTCCATCAAGCGTTTCCGACGGAAGAAACCTTCTACGTGTATTAAAATATTTCACTTTATTGATTTAAAACAATTCCTGATCTAGAGCATCTCCTTCAATAACTTTCCAAACATATCACCCTTAAATCAGCATTCCACGATAAAATATTGATAAATCCAACAAAAAGCGAATATTGTCATCCACCAAGTGTCCAGATAAAGAATAAATAAATAAATAAAAAATATAAACTGCGAGTCAGTTGAGACATTTAAATTCCGTGCCGGTATGTTGCCATGGTAGCACAGTGGTAGAGCAAGCGGCAACCACGGCTCAAATCCCGGCTATGGCATTGAATTTTGCAGTCTGACTCTACCTATCCAACTCCTGTACTACACACGGCTTCTGTGAAAAAAAAAACAACAATTAAATGAATATTAATTGACCAAAATATTTGGTTATACTATCAATCCTGGGGCTTAAAGTACTTACTTAATACATTGTAGTAGTAGCAGTAGTGGTAGTGGTAGTGGTAGTGGCGGTGGTGGTGGTGGTGGTGGTGGTGGTTGTGGTGGTCGTGGTGGTCGCGGTGGTCGCGGCGGTCGCGGCGGTAGCAGTAGCAGCAGCAGCAGCAGGAGCAGCAGCAGCAGCAGCAGGAGGAGCAGCAGCAGCAGGAACAGCAGGAGCAGGAGCAGCAGCAGCAGCAGGAGCAGCAGCAGGAGTAGGAGCAGCAGCAGCAGCAGCAGGAGCAGGAGCAGTAGCAGTAGTAGTTAGTAGTAGTTAGTAGTTAGTAGTAGTTAGTAGTAGTAGTAATAGTAGTAGTTAGTACTAGTAGCAGCAGCAGGAGCAGCAGCAGGAGCAGGAGCAGCGGGAGCGGGAGCGGGAGCGGTGGCAGTGGCGGTGGCGGTGGCGGCAGCGGTGGCGGTGGCGGTGGTGGTGGTGGTGGTCGTAGTAGTAGTAGTAGTAGTAGTAGTAGTAGTAGTAGTAGTAGTAGTAGTAGTAGTAGTAGTAGTAGTAGTAGTAGTAGTAGTAGTAGTAGTAGTATGGTTTTAGGGCGCACAACTGCATTGGTTATTAGCGCCCTAGAGTAGTTAAAAGCGCCAAAAAAACCACTAAAACAGAATTACCACACAAGGGTTAAAACTTGACAGAGAATAAAAAGGCTACCTAAGCCAGATTAAAAACAAGGTACTAAAGAAAAAAAAAAAAAAAAACAAGTCGGGAAAGGATAAAACCAAAATAAAAATTTAAACCCACAGCGGCGGAGAAAATTAAAAAGCCCGGCACAAGATACAGGATTGTCGCCGAGAAGGGTAGGGATGTCAGTAGGCAGACATAGGGACGCACGCAGCACAGTATAAAGGTGGCACTCCAATAAAAAATGACGCACCGTCAAAGGCTCGTTACACGAAGCACATTGCGGTGCGGCTTCCCCACGTAAAAGGTATTCATGGCTAAAACGGCAGTGTCCAATACGCAGTCGCGCTAAAATCACTTCATCGCGGCGAGGTGCACGCGAAGAAGTAGTCCAGGGGACAGGAAGGGACTTTACTTCTCTGAGTTTGTTCCCACGCACCCCGAACCATTCCGCGAACCAGCGCGAAAGAATGGCCCGGCGCAGGAGGACACGAGCAGCATTGGGAGGAACAGTGGAGCTAAAAACAGTGGGATTTAAAATCGCAGACTTGGCAGGTGCGTCCGCCTGCTCATTCCCGCTCACACCTACGTGACCAGGAACCCAAACAAACGACGCGCTGACGCCAGCATCGGCGAGCGAATGCAGGCGATCCTGAATACGCTGTATCAAAGGATGGTATGGATACAGCTCACGCAGCCCCTGTAGTGCACTGAGGGAATCGCTACACATAACAAACTGCCTAAAATCCTGTCCCCGGATAAAAACAAGAGCTTGATAAATACTGAAAAGTTCGGCGGTAAAAATTGAACACTGCCCCTATAGGTGAAACGCGTAACTCCGCGAATTAAAAACAAAAGCACATCCCACACCACGGTCATCCTTTGAACCATCCGTGAAAATAAAACAATGGTTTGGGAAACTGGGCCTGCAACTCTAAAAAAGCGGAGCGGAAGGCCGAGGGTGGAGTAACTGATTTCGTCATGGATGCCAACCGTAGGTGGACCGGGGTGTCGCAGCGTAACCAAAGAGGGGATGACCATTACCCCAGTGACAGCAGAGCCGGTAGCTGAACATTCAACAGGCGAAACAATTCACGAAAGCGAACCCCGGCAGGAAGCAAGGGCAGCGCACTAACAGCATATTGACGGTCAAGAGACTCGTCAAAGAATAGCTTGAAAGACGGGTGATCCGGCATTGCATGGAGGCGGAGGGCATAGATGCAAAGAAGGGCCTCACGCCTATAGCACAGCGGAGGTTCAGCAGCCTCAGCAGACAAACTAATAACTGGGCTCGTGGGAAACGCACCCAGTGCCTGGCGAATCCCTCGATGGTGAACGGGGTTTAAACGACGTAAAACTGAACGACACGCCAAAGAGTACACAATACACACGTAATCAAGCTTAGAGCGAACAAGCGAACGATATAGCTGTAATAGTAGAGTGCGATCTGCTCCCCAGGATGTGCCACATAAAACACGTAAAATATTAAGTGCTCGATCACATCGAGCCCTCAACGAAGAAATATGAGACGACCAGCTAAGTTTCCTGTCAAACACTAGGCCAAGAAACTTCACAGTTTCGGCGAAGGGCAGCGGTACCGGCCCAAGGTGTAGGGAAGGCGCCGCGTAACGTTTCCGACGCCAGAAGTTGACACAAACGGTTTTCTCGGTAGAAAAACGGAAACCATTCGCAACGCTCCAAATATGCAGACGGTCGAGACAGGCCTGAAGGCGACGCTCCAAAAGGCATGTGCGCCGAGAGCTGCAATAAATTGCAAAGTCGTCAACAAATAAGGATGAGGAAATTCCAGCAGGAAGACAATCAGCGATAGGATTGATGGCGATGGCGAAGAGGGTGCAACTGAGAACCGAACCTTGAGGTACACCATTCTCCTGACTAAATACGCGGGAGCAAACAGAACCAACACGTACACGAAATACCCGCTTCTCCATAAACTCGCGGAGGAACACTGGAAGGCGGCCACGGCAGCCCCACTTATGCAACGTACGCAATAAAACAGCCCTCCAGCAGGTGTCATATACTTTCTCGAGATCGAAAAATATGGCCAGAGTTTGGCACTTGCGCAGAAATCCATTCAGGATATGAGTTGAGAGGGAGATTAGGTGGTCAGTCGAAGAGCGGTATCGGCGAAAGCCGCCCTGGATATTGCAGAGGAGTTTCTCAGACGCGAGCCACCATCGTAACCGCCCTTTGATCATGCGCTCCATCACCTTACAAACTGCACTGGTGAGGGAGATAGGACGGTAACTGGAAGGAAGTCTACGATCCTTTCCCGGTTTTAAAATAGGAACAACCGTGGCTCCACGCCAAGCCGAAGGAAACACACCCTCTTGCCAAACCCGGTTATATAGGCTCAGGAGATAGAGTTTACCATCAGAAGTGAGGTGCTGCAGCATGGAATGCCGAGAAGATGCTAGTGAGGCATCCAGCTCTCGCATGCTAAACGATGTGTTATAGCACTCAGTGTCAGAGGACCGGAAAGAGAGACTCTGAGACTCCACCTCCGTCTTAATGGCAGGGAATGCCGGGTGATAATTGGCGGAACTAGACACATTTGCGAATGTGCTGCCTAGGACGTCTGACACAGCAACCGGATCAACTACGGTGTCGGTGCCCACGAGTATCCCCGGTATGGAGGTACCAGTCTGCTTACCGGCAACACGGCGGAGCTTCTCCCACACAACGGATGAAGGTGTGCAGTTAAAGGTAAATACAAGCGAATTCCATTAAGACCTTTTGCTATCTTGAATAATTTGGCGTGCCCGTGCTCGTGTTTGTTTAAAAATGATCAAGTGCTCCAGCGTAGGGTTATGGCGAAATACCCTAAGAGCCCTCCTACGAGCACGAATGGCATCGCGGCACTCAGCAGTCCACCAAGGGACCGGTAAGCGTTTAGGTCGGGAAGATGTCCGGGGCATGGTTTGCTCTGCGGCAGAGAGTATAACACAGTTAAAGTGCTCAAGCATATGGTCAACCGTGTGGAACTGACGATCGCCAAACACAGCCAGAGAGGAAAAGAGCGCCCAGTTAGATCTTAGACAGCTGCCAAGTGCTAGCACGCGATGAGGAAATGTGGTGTGAAAGCATGGTGAGGATACAAGGAAAATGATCGCTGGAATGAGTGTCAGATACTACGTTCCATTGGAAGCAGCGAACAAGCTGTGCTGAACAAACAGAAAGGTCCAGGTGGGAAAGCGTGGCAGAAGAATCGAAAATGAAAGTAGGTTCATCGGTGTTCAGAACACAGAGACTATTTTGATCGAAAAGGTGAGCAACAACGGTCCCCCGTGCGCAGGCCCTAGGAGAACCCCATAGGGATGGTGGACATTAAAATCACCGAGCAGAAGAAAAGGTGCTGGGAGCTGTGACAAGAGATGGAGCATGTCAGCGGCGCAGAGGATAGATGAAGACGGAACGTAGACATTACATACGGTAAAGCAGAAACAAGGAAGGGTAAGTCGGGTAGCAACAGCTTGCAAGGTAGTAGTATGCGAGACTGGCTGACCGCAGATGTCATTGCGCGTGAGGATCATAACTCCCCCATGAGCAGGAGAGCCCTCTTCCGGTGTAACGTCAAACCGCATGGGAAGGTATTGGTGCAGGGCAAATGCATCATGGGGGCGAAGCTTTGTCTCCTGCAAACACAGAATCAGAGGGTTATAGGACCGTAGTAACAGCTGCAATTCGGCCCTATGGGTACGGACACCGCGGATATTCCACGTCAGGAGAGCCATGGGGCACAGTTAGAGGCGCGAAAGCTTACCGAATAATCATAATACGAGTTTGCAGCTGGGATGCAAACGAAGGGTGGAAACGAAGTAGATGGAGTTAAGGTGGGCGTTTCTTGTGCTTTGCACTCTTTGGACCCACAAGAGTATAGCCACCTTCGTCGGCGCTATCCGCTGATGTTCGGGATGCTGAAGATCCCCTACGGCTCGTAGAACGAGAACTAGACTTGGAAGGTTTATCAGTGGCCTTGAGTTTCTTGCGACTGCGCTCATGAGGAGCAGCGACAGATGGTGTCGGTCTCATTAGCGGCTTACGTGCATGTTCGGGAGAAACAGAACTTGTGGCAGTGGGTGGTGTGAATGTTGAAGACTGCGAGGTTGTTGTGGTCAGTTGTTCTGTTTGAGTACACGCGTCGGCTACAGGCACGGTTTGTAGTGCCACTGAGGAAACAGGAGTGCGGCGGAGCGCTGAGGCATAGCCTGAGATGGTCGCAGGCTGCATATTTTGGAAGCGACGCCTGGCTTCCGGAAAAGTCAGGCGTTGCTTAACTCGCAGCTCCTGGATGGCCCTTTCCTCGAGAAAACATGCACATTGCCGGGAGCTAGATGGATGCTTCTCTGTACAATGGACGCATCAAGGGTCTCGAGCACAAGCAGTTTCTCCGTGGGCAGCTTGTCCGCAACGTTCACAGGTAGCGTCGAAGGTGCACCGAGTTTGCGTGAGACCGAACCGTTGGCACCGAAAACAGCGCATTGGGTTTGGCACATATGGTCGCACAGAGACGCCTTCATATCCACAATATAAGGTCTCGGGTATTGTGGTGCCCTTAAAAGTCAGAAATACCGTACGCAGTGCCACTGATTCACCATCTCGTTTGCCGAGTTGACGGTACGCTTGGCATACACACTGGTCAGATAAATTAGTGACAATATCTGCTTCGGAAAGGCCGTCTAAACAAGAGGTAATTACGACATGTAAGGTCTCACTCTCGTGGTACATTCCTGTTTGTACAGTTCCCAATTATTCTGAAAATACTCATTTTCTTGTTTCTTAAAAGGTATAATCATTAATCATTATTTCACACAAACCACTAAAGACTGATCATTGACATCTGCGTCCGAAGTTCCTACACCACGAAACGGCTCCAAATATTCCAAATGTTTTCTACTATCACAATGTATTTTTACACAAGTCTAAATTTCAATTCTACTTTACATTACGTACAAAATGCATCTCCACTTCTCACAGTATTTCCGAAATTCTAATACAAAACTCATGTGAACATCTCACAGGAGGCATACTTTTGAAAGGCAACATGCAAATGTATGAACGAAATAAATATTGATATGAGAATGAATTAAATCTACACTATACATTAAAGAATTAGACAAACTTTCATTAAGAAATAATTTTACAAGGGCCTCTAAAAAGTGACAGACGATTTGGCATAACTAAATAACAACGAATGTTATCAACACAAAACTTTATTTACTAAGTTACAGTCTCTTGTTCTATGTTTCCGCGTAATCGTCATTGCTATCAAGGTATTTATTGTCACGTAGTACCGGTTTTTCAATGCAGATGTTGTACTCTTATACTGATAAAGGTGTGATGTCACTGTCACTTTGAGGTCTTCATTTGTTGGGAACTTTTTTACATCCAAAAAGTTATGTACGTTGATAAAAGGGAAACACCGGTTTATCTCAATTTTTTATCCACATTTGCTCTCAACTCTTCCCTAACGATTATTGAACTTCCACTCCAGTGTTTATCGTACACATTGGTTCTTCCTTGATTACTCGTAAATTGTGCGACATTTCTTCACTGAGGTTGCGCTCATTGCATTACCACCATACACTTGCGCTATCTACCTATAAAGTTCGATTTTCCGAATAAGTTCCTTTCCGGTAGAAAAGTATAACATCGGTATTTTCGGGCATAAAAATCCTTAGCATGGCTTCCTTCGGATGCAAAGTAAAGCCGCTGGTCCTGTGTCATAGATTTACGATAAGTAAAAGAATCTCTAGCCTGATAAAGAAGCCTCTGAGCAAAATTAAGCGATCTTTCACGCTCAGTATAGAATGGATCACCGAGAACCAAAGCAGTTAAAGAGCGTCCATAAACAAAACTCCGTTTCCATTTCTAGTTATAAGGAAATAAGTAATCAGAAAATTTCTGGTAATGCTTATCTTGATTTGCGTGTACATAGATAAAAGATAATTCTTTCGTGAGAATAAATTGTTGGTATAACAGAGAGAAAAACTCATATGGATGGAACACATCAGTCTTTTTACTTTTTCTACACAAGTACTATGCACATAGTAGCCAGAGAAGGTATAGTATTCCACCCAATAATTCGATACTGAGACTTCACCGAAAATATGTCTTGAAGTCTCCAGAAAAAAAAAGAAAAAAAAAGCATTTTGAGAAAACTATCCCTGAGTGTATGTGTGTCTGTATGTGTTTTTGGATAGCTTAGCTGAAAAACCAAAAGACCGTTAAATATCAAATTTGGGTTTAAGTTTAGTTTATTCCAGGGATGTTTCACGAGGACTTTCAATTAAGTCCCCCACTCCAAACTACCCTTTACATGGAACATAGTTCAAAATATTTGTTTTTCTCAAAAATGGCTCTAACGATTTTTATTAAAACGCTGTTTATTAAAGATATTTACATGACAAAAAAATTTACGTCTACAACTTTCTTGTAACATCCTCTGATCACCTCTTCATTTTGCATGAATGTTGCATAACAGAAAACCGTAAGAGATAGACAAAAGCTTACTACACAAAAATTTAGATCTCGTTAAAATACACAATTTGTGTCATATATATGTGTTGTACTGCTAACCATTTCACAGAATATTACTTGCTTTGGTTTAAATTTTAAACTACTTACTTTTCTTAAACGGGAAGGAATATTTAGTTACATCTCTCTTTATTTTATTACTGGCAACGTAAAAAAAAAAAAAAAAATAATTTCAGATGTTTCACAGGCGACCAGCTTTTCAAGCGTTTAGGCTAGCGTTTTAGCCTGTGTATTACCTTGTTTCTGTGCCATTTAGAAGGAACTAATAAAACCACTTCTGGTGATGCTCATCGCGATTACCACGATGTAGATAAAAGAAAATCGTTTAAACAACAGTTTGCAGAGAAAGTCATGTGAATGCGACACATCAAACTCTTTTTAGAGAATTAACAGACAGAGAGCCCATTTTTTTCAGCAACAATCTGCAACAGTTCATAGTCAATATTTCGATTACAACAACTGAAAGTGTGTCTAAGGACAGAATTATTAGTGGAGATCTGTGGCCCCCTGGGCCCCCCGATCTAACCACCTGTGATTTCTATCTCTGGGATAAATTGATATATAGTGTACAAGACAACTCACACACCCTGTGAGAACTAAAACAAAATATCCGCCAGAAAATGCCAGCAATTCTCGATGTGAACTGCGGAGAGTGATGAATACGGCTCTAAATAGGTGCCAAAGGTGTATGGACAAAGACGGTGGCAATTGTCAGCATTTCCGATTATAAAGTCCCTATGATTCGGCAAACGACGACTAGAGCCAATTAGGTGGACAGGAAAAACACTGCACAGCCGGCTCCTAGTTCATTGGCTCTCCCTGTAGTTCAGCTAATTCGTAGTTAGCTGACGTCGAAGTTGTGTCTTATTCACAATATATAAACATTCTCGTTGTAACCGCTACAAGAGTGGTGACGTTCTGTGATGCTTATTATGGTTGTTTGCCTCCCTCCCAGTGACACCCAGTGAGCTCATTTCGGTCAGTTTAAACAATATAGAATGTGAGGAGCAAACGTTTTGTAAATCTGCGTTCACCACATGCTCTAATTTGAACACTTAGCCAAGAGCTGACACGTTCTGATACCAGGGGTTCGTCACAGGCCTGGGGTGCTACAATTAATTGAATCAAACTGCTTGTATTCTGGCAGAATCATGTGGTGGTAAAACTACCATATGCATAACAACTATCCTTGGATGACATAGAAGGCAAGAAATTTAGGGAAGTTTTAGAAAATGGGAAACCAAATGAGCTTTAAGGGCAAATAAAATGACTTGGGGAACGGAAGCGTACATTATAGTAGGGGGCAAAGGGAAGATATAGCGTGGAAGCGGACGCGATTGGAATATTTGAAAGGATTAAGAGCAAAAGAGAAGGAATTTTGTTAACTTGCAGAGGGGAAGAGATCATAACACATTACCTAGCTGAATGTACTAAATTAACTAGATGTAGAAATAAAATATGGAGGAAAATGGGACGAAATGAATAAAGCAATAGCGGCAATAAAAATGATAAATCGGACGGAGCAAAAGAGAAATAGAGCACAGGGGTGCCTTTGAGAATAAAAGAGCAATGCACTAGGAAGGTAAAGGAAACAAAAAGTGGAGAAGGCCACAAAGAAAATAAAGATAAATGGAATAGCGATAGCTATACAGTTTATCTAAAGGCCAGGGAACCAGGAAAATTAAGGTAGTCAAGCTATTAGGCTCGGCAACATAGTTTAGAGCTGATTATAATTAGCGTGTAAACAACATTTAAAGACAAGTGGTATGAATAAATTCAGTTCAAAGCTCCTTGGCTTCCCTTTGTTTTTACCTAGGGAACATGTCACACCTGGCACGAGCTAGGCGTATTTGCGGCGAATGCAGGTTACTAGTTTGGATGCCTTAGAAGCGATGCCGTTATGGAACTTCCGTATAAATTCAGTCAGACATCACAAAATTCCGTTCGAGCAGAATAACAAATAATGTAGCCAGGACGCTCGAAGAGGTGGGTGATCCTGATCATCCAAGCGATATGGGCAGATGATCGCGTATCTCCTAGCTGAACAGTTTGCTCACAAGGACAGAAATACTACCTATCGCAAGACCTCACTTTCCTCATGCTGAGTGGTCACTGGTCCTAAATTAGGACCTAAAATCGTCACTACAATTAGAGGGATAGACCCGTGAAATTCTGTGGTCCAGAACCAGAGCTCCACTCTTTGCCCACAATGCTATGGGCAGTTGAAGAAACACCTAACGCAATAATCACACGCTGTTCTTTAATGTATGGCATCAGTGATACAATCAACAGAAAGATAACAAAACGTTATTCCCACTATATGCTGTGTCAAACAATGTAAAATGACCTTCAATTGTTATCCTCCATAGGTGCTTGAGCTGGCCAACGCAACGCGATGACGCTTGATTCAGTACCTACTGGGAGTTAAGATTGGCTGCACCAGGCGCGTCGTTAAAATTAAAGCCGCTATTTCGCTATTTAAATAGCATGATGCTACCGCTACAACGTGGAAAGTTCTCCGCCGTCGGGTGCAGGTGGAAAAGACGAAGAGCGCGTTTCCGTGCCTTTAATGCCAATCTGCAGTCCTCGGTCCTCCACGGCACAGGTATACGCTGAGGGGTAGAAGAGCTCCGAGGAATACTGAATTCTGCTGCTAGTAACACCAAGTAAGTAAAATACTCCACCATGCCTTCTATGGAAGCACAGCCATCGTAATGGAGATTGAGCAGAGAAGAAAACTTTGCCCAATCGGCCTTGGAGGTCATCCAGCGGGGATGCCTTGTGGGCAATGGATGTTAGCCCGAAAAACGAATGTCAATGCGGTAATGATCACTGCCATGGAGATTGGAAAATACCGACCAATCCAGAAGCGGTAGTAAAGCAGGGCTACAAAAAGTTACGTCTAGGGCGGAGTATAAGAGCAATAAACGAGACGCATCGCAAACGTCTGCGATTATGGTACCTCCAGCATAGTCAGCAAAAGAATCCCAAAGGACATTGCTCGCATTGACATCGCCCAAAAAGATCAGCGGTGGAGGAATTTGTGCTAACAATGCCCGAAGCTCAGCGTCTATTATCACATCGTGCGGCGGCAAATAGACATAGCAAACAGAAAAGGAGATGGAAGGCAGTGTCACACGCACAGCTACCGCTTGTAGCGGTGTGTTGAGTGTAATACGTGTGGCAAGGATGGTAGGCGCCACGACAGTAACAATACCGTTACAAGCACGCAGGCCACCAACAAAGTCGTGTCTGAAGGATTGAAAATGATGAAGAGGAAGGGCATAATGGGGATGTAAGTTGGCTTCCTGGAGACAAAGGGTTGAGGGTGAACGGTGGTGGACTATATGTTGAAGCTCCGGAATACGGGGCCTGATCCCATTGACATTCCACTGGATTATATCCATGGTGGGATAGAAATTAAGGTGGTATAATTTCTTTCTTTCTCGCCTTACCGAATTTGGAACCAACTATCCTAAAACCTGTGTCATCCGCAGACTCCACTGGTGGTCGGGAGTCCGAAGAAGCCCTTCGGTTCCCAGAACGAGAGCGTGACGTTGTCGAAGTTCGGCTCGTCTGTATACTACGTTGACGGGAACGGTATCCTGCGAAGGAAGAACCAGGAACACATGGATTAACAGACGGTTGAGTTTGCTGTTGTGCATCAGACGGTATACACGGGGATACAGATGATCGAGGAAATAAAGAAGCAGAGGCTGCGCACAAATCAGTTTGCGTCGACGTGTCTGCGACAGGCACAGTCTCTAAAACGACAGAGTGAACAAGATTACGGCGAACAGCTGAGGAGTATCCTGTGGTGTTGGCCGGCTTCAGCTGCTCAAAGCGGCGCCGCGCCTCAGGAAAGGTAAGATGTTCCTTCACACTTAATTCTTGAATACATTTCTCATCCAGGTGCCTGGGACACTGTCGAGAGCTAGACGGATGATTTCCATCACAGTTCACAATGCACGGCTCACGCGTACAGGCGGTGTCAACGTGGGCCGCTAGACCACAACGATCGCAGGTTGCAGGTCGGGTATGCCAGAAGCGCTGGCACTTGAAGCACCGCATAGGGTTCGACACATGCGGGCGGACGGCAGCACGTTTGTAACCACAGTATATAAATTCTGGAACAATAGTACCTTGAACGTGAGAAAGATCGTGCGCAATGGGTACTTCTTGTCGTCACTTTCACCATGTAAACGGCCCGCCTGGCAAACTCACTGTTCGAAAAGATGGGTGGCATTATCTACATTGGAAAGGTCGTCTAAGCTAGAGGTGGTCACAACTCCTCTTCAGGTGTTCCTCGACTTGTGGGGGTAAACTTTGACGCTGTACGAACCCAACAGAGTAGCAAGAAGTAGCTTGTCCGACTGTTCTTTATTGTAGGCCTCCACCAGTAGCGTACCGTCTCACAACCTTGTCGCGTTTTTAACCTTACTGCATACCCTGTCAACTTCCCTTTGTACGTAGAATGGACTTGTATCAGAAAATGTCTTCTTCTCATTCGACATAGCCATTACTAAATACTGGTCAAAATAAGAATGTGATGCGCGGTTTGACATATTGAAAGGACCCCCTCCCGGAACCGTCGGCGTCAGCCTGCCATCCAGGGGTTAAAGAAAAAATGATACCAAATCTCCAAGGTCTGTGACGTCACGGGAACCATCCTGTGACCGATACCCAAGGCCTATGTCACAAGGGTTACCCTCCAAACACCACTGCTGGTCCATATGCGTATACTGTTCACCATGCACGCACCGTTTTAAGCCCCTACCATAGGAATAACCGCCTGTGACTCCCCGCTCTAGGACGTGCAGAGACAGAACATATGCACGGATTCAGAGGATTTGTGGTTGATTACGCCGGATCACCGCCAGCGGTAACACGTCCGGTCCGTGAAACTATTCCAACGACGTAACGCGGTCGTCGGGACACCAGCACAGGCCGGGCTTTCGAGGAAGCTACGTGAATGTACTTGACGGTATGGACGGGCTCCGCACCTAAGGCTACACACAGGGGCAGTGGGCAGGGTGCCCCAACCTTCAGGCCTGGGACCTCCGGAGAGTACACAAATTGGGAACCGTGCTGGAACCGGGGGACAGGACTTTACAAACTAATAAGTTCCATAAGCCTAGAAGAGGAAGGGTGTGAGAAAGTAAACAAACGAAAGAAACCAATACAGTACAAAAGACGTGGCAAAAGTGGATGGCGATGGGTAGGGTGAATTGGCGATGAGCGGCTCGGGAACCCCCGGAGGCGCCAAACCAGTACCTACCGTAGTAGGCCCTTGCGGGAGACAGATCGGGTATCCCGCTCCGCATAGGTTCCAACGACCCAAAGGGCGATTTTTACATCCACCCCGGCAACAAGTGGAAGCATAGGGGTCTGTGAGAGCTCCTGAGAACATCCTTTTTCGCTGCCACGCCTCACTGCAGCACCATCGGCGACACTTCTAGTCCTGAAAGAGATCAACTGGGCGAACAATGAATGAAATGAAAATGGAACCACCTGGAGAGGCATGAAATTCGGGGAGGGAAGAAACCACTGTAGCATTCGCCTTTCAACCAGACAAACACTCCAAAAACTATGGATAAGAATGGGCGTTTGCCGTGGATCGAAGTCTGGACATATCGAATGCGAGTAGCACACGTTATCGTTGTGCCATCCCGCTCGGATATTTTATCTGTATTTGTTTCCTACTTTCGATAAATAAGGAGTTCACATATATTTTAAGCTTTCGTTGTTCTTCGGCATCTTCCGGCTCTAAATTAATCTAACTTCACGATTCATTTAGTACCGTCTTCAAAACGACGTTTATTTCCCTGGGAGTTTAGACAATGCAGTATAATTCTGGCAGAACAGCAAATACTAACGTGTGTAAAACTCCTGTTTTAGGATAACTGAACGCTGTGTGTTTGTGGAAAAATTGGCATATTCTCATATATAATAACAAATATAAAAAGATGCAGAACAGTGATGCTTTTTCGCAGAATTGCTTGCCAATACCACATAATATGTTTAAAACAGGTAGCATAGAAAAGCATTGAAATCATTTGTTTGACAGAATATTCTGCTACAATAATCTCATGAGTGAACACAAAGCCACGAACAATAAATACCATTAATTGAAAAATCGGAGAAGGGGCATAGGGAAAATTGCTATAAAGCTGAAAGCATATTGGGAAAAGGTAACAACGGTTTTAAATTGTCATTAATATTAAAAGCTATCTTCCCAGCAATTTGCTAACCTAAAATTACCCTGCGTCAGATTCACGCAGCGCAATGCAGAGAGTTGCACTTTAAATGAATGGGCTACAACTAAAGCCACCTGCAAGTTTAGTGAAAATAACTTTGTTAATAATTGCAGTCCATCTAGGGTTTGAATTTCTGCATTTTATACAAATTTACAAATTTTAGTCTATACACATAACTGAATTTATTATATATTGTAGCAATTCTATTAGTAAATGTTCAAAAGTATGCTACAATTGGAGAGATGTTAAACTGTGCCCTTACTTCAAACAAAAATTTCTTTTCTACTGCTAAAATAAACCATAATAAATCATAACACAAGATCATATTACAAGAATTTATATGTACATCTCTAAAAGCTACAAAAACCTAAAATGTCTACCCTGAACTCTCCAGTCTATGTGCCAATACCTTAGAGAAATGATTGATTTATAGTGTTTAACGCCCGCTTTTACTACATAGACACCGCAGGCGATGATACTAACGATATAGGGAATGAAGATGGAGCACCGTTGGAGTGCAATGGCGGGGGAAACTGGAGAACCCGGAAAAAATCCGCCCCCGCGCCACTTTGGCCACCACAAGTCCAACATGCTGTCGCCTGGGAGCGAACCCGAGCCGCCTTGGCCAACCTTAGAGAAATTTATGCAAAAGGAAAACAAGAGCGTTATTGAAGTCATATTCTAAAATTGTACTCGCTGGAAGAGAACTTATAGTTCACAGTGGCATTTAAAAAAAAACTCTTATATATTCCATTCACGTGGCTTTCTCTCCCTCTTCCGCACAAAAACTATACTTAAAAATGATTACTCTTTTATCTACAGCATGCTAATCGAGATAAAGATTATCAGAAATTGCCTTTTTCCTTGCTTCCTTCTGAGCAGAAGGGAAAAAAGTGAATACACTAGGATAGAGTGATAAGCAAAGGTTTCAAAAGCTGGCCGCTGTGTGAACATTTGACGTTTGGTTCGCTTTGCATGGCCATAGCTAAAGCAAAAGAGAAATGAAACGAAAGATGACTTCCCGTTTGAGTTAACTCTACTAAAGAGTGTGTAGGGTATAAATTGTGTACTTTAACGAGATCTCCACAGTTTTTGTGTAGCAAGTTTTGGTCTATCTCTTATGGGTTATCGGTTATGCAAAATTCATCTAGAATTAAGTGCTCTTTAGAGGCTATTCCCAAAAAATTCAAGGTATATATTTTATTGGTGATGTAAACAATTTTCAGATACGGCATTTTAATCAAACCTGTCAGAGCCATTTTTGTCGATAGATTTCCACATAAATATCTCCTGATCATAAACTGCATATTGATTTGTGAAGAAAAACTCCGGGAGCAATCCAAGTTTGGAATATCTTTACTGGTGATGAATCTTGGATGATTCATGATCCTGAAACGTAAAGCCAATCGGCTCAATGGGCCTTTTCAACAGAACCTAAGCCTACAACATTTCCACAAATTCGTAATACTGGAAAGATGATGGTTACTAGTTATTTTTTTCTCTAAAAGGAACTACATACTACTATAGCATTAGAAAATGGATGTAATATTATTGAAAATTGGTACAGAAAAGTCTGCTTACCGCAATTTTTTGAAAATTTCGTGAAAGCGCCAAAACAAAAATAACTTTACAATCATCACATCAGCAAAGCTATTAACTGAGCATCTGGATACCCTAAAGATCAGCACTCTAGCCCCTCCACCATACAGCCCCGGACTCTGGACCTTGTGATTTCTTTCATTTCCAAAAAAATAAAGATAAATGGCTTGGAATCACATTTTCGTCTTCAGATTAAGTTCTGGCAACATTGCTTTAAGGTTGAGAGCCTCTTAGGGTGCGTTATATAACTTGGCTAGGTTGACGACGGTGAAAAATCCAACTCTTGGACTGTTAGCAATAGCTGTGTGTCTCTCTCTTTCCAGCAGCTTTTTGCCAGCTCCGCCTGTATTTCCCCTCTTCATCTTCCCCCTTTCTTCCTCACTGCGAATTGTACCGAGCCGAGCCGAGCCGAGCTGAATTGGACCGATGGCTGTGCACAGAAGCTCTGCACCTTGGTTTACACTGGTGGGGCTTTATGTGTTTGAGAGGCCCTGCTTTAAGGGCTGGTTTTTTTTTTAATGCAAAATGTATTCATGTTAAAGGGGCGTATTTAAAAAAAACAAAGAAATCATTTTGATGACCCCGTTGCTCAGTCGATAGAGCACCTGCTTGCTGGTCGAGGGGTCCCAAGTTCAACTCTCGGCTGGGATGTAGGGATTTTTCTCTAGCCCAAATTATTTACTATCCTCTCCAGAATCTAAAAGTATAAATGTGTGTGTGATCTAATGATTAACATTAAAAGTGATAAAAATAAACCCAATGACATCAGCGCACGAATTAACACCATCGCCGACAGGCAATGTATTCAAAAGAGAAACGCCACCGATAGGACCATGCAGTTAAAGGCAAATAAATATAGTGCAATAATATGGTAATATTAAACTAAAACCAGCTTGGAGGCTTTTCCATGTAACGAGCTTCCTCAAGCAGTTCTTGCTTTTGATTATTTTAAACAATGCTGTTGTGTTACATATGTATGCACATTTTAGCTAGATTATTCAACTGAATTGAGAACATAGGAAAGTATATCTTGGAAGTTATTACACGGAGAGCAGTACCAAGAGCAGTTGTGCGGTGCAAGCGTGAAATTATTCATGCTTCAGAAGGGGTAATGTCCTGGAATTAGAACCACAAGGTAACCTAAGTGCAGAGCGGAACGCTGTCCTCCAGTAACAAACAGTGTAATGCTAAACCTTAATGCCTGATGGTGACGCAGTGCACGGTTACAACTCCAAATTTAAATAAATAATCACTGCTTTGACTGGTCAGTCGGAAAAGAACTCCAGTGGAGGTGTGGTTCTCATCTTGGAAACAACAGAGCTACAAAATCCGTCTCTGCAGCATGTTATCAGTGGTTGTGATCGTGGTGTGTAATACCTTACAAACCAGAACAGAATGAGAGAAAAACACCCAGAATATCGTGTATCACTTCGTTTTCAGAAATAACGTAAAGTGCCTGCGAAAACAAGGTTAAAAAATTCCTCAATTCATGAGTATCGATTTTGTGTTAAGGGGAGAGTATATGCTGAAACTGGTCCAAAAATCACCTGTTTCAGCTTTTCTACTCTTTTTAATTTGGAATTTGCTCTCTAACTTTGTATAATAGTTAAAGTTGTGAGCAAATTACTTGCATTTTAAATACATTCTTTTTAAATGAGTATATTTGTAATTTTATAATTTGTACTTCTACATTATTTTAAAGAAAAGCCCATAGTTCCTACACTCCCTGCAGTATAGAGGTAATTTTAACTCATTTGAGTTGGAAATTTCGCCTCAAAATTTGCATCCATCTGAATATAGCCAGTTTTACTTTTGCATGTCAGATGTTCCTTCATGTACACGAACTTCTTTAAGATTTTACTTTAAACACGGTTTTCTCGAATTCACATTTTCAAACTATATGACTCTATTCTAAAACTATTGAGGATAGCTCACTGAAATTTTAGGATAGCAAAAACTACACCTTGATGTTTTTATGGAACTATTTTGTGTTAATAAGATGCTTGATATATTTTAAAACCAAATTATTACTGGTAAATTTCCAGAGCTGGGAAGTTCGTACCGTTCGCCATTCCGAATATAGGTTGCGACCTGCCGCATCAGAACAAGTCATTAATAAGAACGCAAGGAATCTGATACTGAACCTAGGGCAATTCTGATTCATTGTCCCTCTGTGAACATGTACAGCAAATTTTATTTGTTTAACAGAAAAACTGCTCCGTAAGTTGACAGGAGGAGAAATGCTGAAAATATCGATAGCGAGAAAACAAGGCAAGATTTGAATGCATGGCTCATATTAAAATCCACCAGTTTTGTAGGTTGGACCTAGTTTTTCTTTACCCCTTCTCTGCTACTGTATTTTCTGTCCTTTTGTTCTTACATTGCTGCTTTTCATCTGCACAACTTCGGTTTCTTATTTTGCTTGGCACGAATGAGATCTCGTCGAACTGAAGCTTTTCTTGCCGAGTCCAGTAGAACCCACCTCTAATGCTTTAACTTAGGGCATTTAAAATTGGCACCTGATGCCCAATTAGGTATTTCTTTTTCTGTATTCAGGAATGTTTAAATTATTTTATGGAATTAAAATAAAAAGGAGATTTTTTTTATGATTTTACATGAAATTTCAGTCATACATACCCTAAAACCAGGCTCGAGGAGGTCCATCTCTTTGGAAGCTATAGACTCTACCCCTTCTTTACTCGCTCCACTATTTTCATTTTGTTTACCTCTGGTACTGTGTCTTGCGCTGTGGTGAGTAATGGAGGTACAGTATGAGTTCCTAATCGCCAGTACTGGATATACAGACTGCGAGATTGCAGATTTTAGTTCAGTTTTAGACTAAGACTCTTTCCTGAACCTTTCCTATTGGTTACGGAGACAGGTGAACGACACATTTCGAGATTTCGTCGAGGTTAGGTTACGTTAGGTTAGGTGTATGTAAATGAATTGGATCGAAATACGAGGTAAAAATGGACTTTCTGAAAATCGGTTCTTCTTTCCAATGCGGAATACACAGTCTTCCGTTCGTTCTGTCTGCTTGCGCATGGGCAGCCATGTTGGTTAGTCGACCAATGGCGGAGTAAAATCTAAAACTGAACTAGAATCTGCAATGTGGCATACAGGCTGACACAGCCTAAGCTTATCTGTCCCTAACCATGGACACACACCGTAACTTGAAACATTTTCAGCTTGAATAATATCCAGTTTTCTTCCACATACAGAGTGAACAGTTGTTATAAATGATTAGCCAATGTAAAACATTTTGGCGGTATAATTTAAATGAAAATAATCTGAACGTTATTTTGTGCCTTGTTATCAATACCATTCAACCAAACATAGAACACTAAGCCGAAAATAAGAGGCATCAGCGTTCTGTCAGTCGCCAGAATAATACATATTGAGAAAATGTATGTTTGAAATGTTTTACTACTGATGAGTATGAATTTGCACATGAAGTATTTTGCTTTCTCTAGCACATACATACAATGTACATAGTAGGTGGAGAGGTTATTTTATTCGACCTAAAAATTCCATACCGATATTTCACGGGAAATACATGCTTTGAGCTCCCCTTATCCAAAGTGTTATTTTTGCAAAATAGTCCATGTGTGTCTGTGTGCGCAGCATAACTCAAAAACGAAAAGTCCCGTAAATACCAAACTCGGTACTTAAGCTTATATGTCACAGGAAAGTTTTCTAGAATATTCTCTACTCCAAATCAACGTTTACATGCAATAATTTTCGAAAATTTTTATTTTCTCACAAATGGCACTAACGATTTTAGTTAAAATGCCGTACATTAAAGGCATTTATATGGCAAATAAAATGTATATTTTGAATTTCCTACAAATAGCCTTTAACACCCTCTTCATTCTAATGGTTTTTGCATAACAGGAAACTCTAACAGATAGAAAATAAAACTTACTGCACATAAAATGTGGATCTCGTCAAAACACACAAGTTATGTCCTATTCATGTTTGCTGTGTACAGCACATACACTCACTAATGTATCATTGGTGATTCAACGCAACGTATTATTTCTTAGTCCTGATGGCTGTTACATCCTCGATATTCCCGTTGATATACAATTACAAATAATTAATTTACAAAACGGTATTCATTTAAAGGATAAACATCAAAACAGAAAAAGTATAAATCATTTATACATGTTCGTTTCACGAGAAAGATCTCCTAAACCCCTCAATCTCGATGAAACAATTTTGTGCAATTTTGGGACACTCTGTATATGTGAGACAGTATTTTCCTTAATGAAGATTAAAATCCCACCACTGTAGTGAATTAAGTGATGAACAGTTGAATAATGTTTGCGATACACAAACATTAGACCCACGCATTGAAAACCTGGTTGAATACAGAAAACTGTTAAAATCATGGTGGATTCCATGAAGTAAGAAAATGTACTGTAATTAGTAAGATGTATTTAATTAACATCATATGTAATGTGTTTTCTGGTTAAATGAATTTTCTAGCAACATATAATTTTATTTCATATTGTGTTTGGTATCTGTAAAATGCTGTCAAAATATTGCTCTCGTTATTGTGTAAGTAACCGTGAAAGTATAAATCAAATAGTTTCAGTTCAGTTATACCCAGCTCGAAAATATAAGTTCACGTACAAATTGTTGGCTCCGCCACTGTGGCAGTTGCTTCCCTTGCCCGCAGCCTGGTCGTGAGTTCGAATCTCGCTTAGGGTGAGTTGCCCGGATAAGGTTTTCTTCGGGGGTTTCCCTTATCCTAAGAAGACAAATGTCGAGTAACGTTAAGCTCCATGGACCCCGAGATCATCTGAGCATCATTTCACCAATTTCATTCATCGTCCGACACCTGTGGGTCATTTTAGCCTAACATTTTTCACGATCCGCTTTTTCTAACGTCCAGCAGCATGTTAAAATCGCCCACCTCTTAGCACTACTTCTTTATGTGCTTTGCAATCAATTCTACACTTTTGCTCATGAAACTTGCGTTGAACGTTATAATTTTAAACTCAATTTTCTGGGGCTCTGGTTTGTCGACACGTTATTCATTTTCAAATTGTTCCACACTATGCGCTTTTTGGTAAAACTGAATTAAATTGTGAATACCTTCTTGAAAATAAGAGGATGTGAATTTTTGTTATATTGTTTACCTGTGGTGTTATTAAACAATAACTTTTCAACTAATAATTGAAGTGTCACTTTTCATGTATCTTTTCACAAATAGGACAATTAACACTGCATATGTAAAATGTATTAATACAAGTGATATTTGCAGTTGCGTCAACAGATATTCGTCAGTCAAACGAAATATGTATTTTCGCTTGATATAATTAGCTTGTGAAAAAAATTGCTTGGACAAATATATGTAAGCAAACATGAGTAAGATTTAGCAAATAAACGTAATTCGTGTGTTTTGCAACTAATAGCTGTTTAAATAGATCAATATCATGCTTACTGGCACAAGTATTTCAAAAGTGTTAATTTTTCACGGATATATTAATTGTAGCTGCATATGCAGGTGTACGCTGGCAGGTTTGACATGTATAGTATTTATAAACTGGTTAAAATAATTTTGTGGTAACGAAATATATTTATCCTATGAATTCCTTCTCATTTGTACCTTGGAGGGATTGCAAAGGGCGAAAATGATACCGCTGTTCCTTCCACTGTTCTACTAAATGACAAAGGTTTTCATTGTATCCTACATGTTTACTGTATTTTGATTTCTTCCCTGTTATTTAAGCTGACGTAAGTGTTTATTTATTTTCAACAGGACATAGCTATTAATTTTATTTATAAACAGGCTTGCAAGGTAAAAATCATCTTCATGTATCCAAAGTTGAAGCTTTTATCCTCTTCCTTCACTCTTCTCTATCCTCCCAATGAAATTCCTCTAGACATAATTCCCTCATTCCTCTTTCAACATTCTTCATCCATTTAAGTCTAGGTCGACCACGTCTTCCTCTTCCAGGTGGGTTCCATTCTAAAACTTGTTTAGGTAATCTTATCTTAGGCATTCTGCAGACATGCCCGTACCATATTTATATCTTATAAAATCTGAAACTGAATTTTGAACTTTCATGGTGTGTCTTATCACTTTGTTAGAGACTTTTTTCTAATTTTGAGTGTCTAGGGGACCTCCAGTAACAGCCCATTTCGGTAGATAATGATTTTAAATTTAAATTCTCAATCAGTGTCCATGTTTCTGCTCCACGTACTTCTAATTATTGATTTATACATTTGTAATTTGGTTTCTAAGGTTATTTTCTTGTCCCATAACACTCCGTTCAGCATGAATATTGCTGTTCTGTCTTTTTGAATCCTATATTTAATGTCCTCTTCTTGACCACAGTTTGAATTTATCTTCATCTAAGTACATGCTCCTTTTATTTCTTTTGATGCATACCATGCCGTCTTCTAAAACTGAACCTATTTCTTCATCTCCAAATAACAAATACTTTGATTTCTTTAAATTAATTTTGAAATCCCAACTGTTATATTCCTCAATAAGTTTTCTACTCATATATTCTGAATCTTCATAGTCCTGAGCTATAGCTGTTTGGTCCTCTGCGTAACTTAGGGTATAATATTGTAAAATTATATATGTGAATTCCAAATATATCTGCATTTAGTTTTCCAATTTTGTAAAGCTTGTTATATAAATGTGTTTAAAATGGTTGGTGTTAAACTAAAACCCTGACGTAAACATTTTGTAACTAAGAATTTCTCTGATCACATTTTTCGCAGTCCTAATTGTAGACGATGCATTTACATATAGTCTGTATATGACATGCAAAATAACTCTATTTTCCATGGTTTGTTCCAAAACTTCCCATAGTTTCTTCAAAAGTACTCAATCATATGCCTTTTCTACATCTACTAACAAGAAATGAATTAATTTCTGAGTTAATGTATAACAACGAGCAGTGAAATCTTCTGTCGTATGCGCGAAGGTCAACAACCGCTCCTGGTTCGAGATCCAGTAAGTGCCCATTTATGCCTTATCATAAGGCGTGCACTGCCTTATCAAGTGCAAGTCGGTTGGAGAATTTAATATAGTACCGGCATACCGAGATTGAAGCTATGTTTGTGCGAGCACCGCCATAACAATCCGAAAATCCGTGGCTCAAATCCCGATAGTACCATTGCATTTTTCAGTTTGATTCTACTTTTATAATCTACTGATGCATCAAAATGAATTATTTCTGCATTGGTAAGTTGCACCTTTTTAGCCTTTACTATTAATTCAACGACAAAAATGTCGTCCTCCGTGGTCCAGGGATAACATGCTAGCCTCTGGTTCCAAAGACGCGGGTTCAAACCCGGCGGAAGGCGTTGGATTTTTTCGGGCGTAAAAATCATTAGCATGGCCTTCCTTCGGAAGGAAAGTAAAGCCGTTGGTCCCGTGTCGCATATTTACGGCACATAAAAGAACCTCAAACCTGCTTAAGAGGCATATGTGTAAACTTTAGCGATCTTTGACGCCCGATATAGAATGGGACGCCAAGAGCGTCCATAAACAACACCCAATTTTTAACGACAAAAATGGGCGAAACAAACTGATAGAAATACTTGCTCCAGACGTGACAGAAATCAGCATTTCAAAATATTGTTTTTCTGTTGATTCTGTTGGTTTATTTCACTGGAATCACATTCGGGTTATCTCCACATAACCGCAGCCCAGTTGTGTGTCGCACAATCAACTTCATTAAACATTTTGTTTTGCTAGATTGTATACAACAGCAATACTAAATAAAATATTAGAAGTGCAGAACTATTTTCAAGTCCACGAAACCAAAAACAATTGAGCATATTTTAAACTAAACAAAAAGCTATGCAAACCTCAATTGTAAAAAATAACATATAAGCTTCCCGTCACTGTCAGAGCCACACCACGCCACTGTCTGTCTGTCCATATATTGTCCTACAGCTTCAGCGTCAACCACATCAGGTATAACAATGAAATACTGCATTCTTCATTGAATAGGAATGCAAGGTTGTGTGTATAAAACCTCGATAACCGACACGGAGTTCCAGGTTGCCCCGGTTTACCTGCACGTGACGTGTTAGCCACACTACGTAACCGATTACAGTGATTTTACCTGTGTGATATAGAAGCTTAAAGACTTTTTCGCAAGCTTTGTCATTTGTCCGTGGGCGTAGGGGGCGTAGGGAATGGGCGTAGTAGGCACCCGTTCAAGTGGTGATCACGTCCAATACTGCTTACATGGCCTGCCAATTGCGCAGCTGCCGAGGTAAGCAGGCCGTTAGGCAAGAATGCGGTACAGAAATCCTGGCTAAGAGAAATAGATATACGAGGGTGGTCTGAAAAGCTCTGAGCCTGAGAGTGAAAACACACATTCATGCTTTCAAAGTAGTTTTATTTTTCAATAAAATCTTCTCTAATATTAATACATTTTGTCCAGCGGTGTTCCAATACCATTATCCCCTCTCTGTAGTGTTCCTCTGGAAGTGCTTCAAAGTAAACATTTACAGCCGCACTTCTCCATTGCATGGAAGGCGCCTAGCAGCGAGAAATTTTTTCAGTGTTGTAAACAGATGGAAGTCCGAGGGAACCAAATCTGGAGAACAGGGTGGATGTTCCAGCACTTCATATATGGTGATCTCTCAATTTCCCCATTGTCAAAACACTTTTGTGGGCAGGTGCATTGTCCTAATGGAAAACAATTTTTTTCTTTTTAACCCGAGTCTATTTTCACGAATGCTTGCATTCAGTTTGGTTAGAAGTTGAGAGTAGTATACTCCAGTAATATTTTTACCTTTCTCGAGATAGTCAATTAACAAAATTCCTTTGGCATCCCAAAACACTGATGTCATGATCTTTCCCGCGGATGGCACCATCGTCGCCTTCTTTGGAGCTGAAGAACCTGCTTCTGTTCACTGCCTCGAATGCTGCTTGGATTCGGGTGTGTAGCGGTGAATCCATGTTTCATCCATTATGAGTATTGGCGCGAAAAGTCATTTCTGTTGTTCTGAAAATGCGCCAAGCATTTTTCAGAAGGTGTCGTGCGCGTGCGTTTGTTATCCATAGTGAGGATACGCGGCAGGCATCGCGCAAAGCTTTCTCATGTTTAATTCCTGATGCAAGATGTGATCAATACGTTCCTTTGAAATTCCAAAAGCATTAGAAATTTTGTGCACCTTTGTACGCCAATCCTCCAAAATCATGTCATGCACTTTTTCAATGGTTTCCGGTGTGGTTGCAGTTTTGGGACGTCCTTCGCGTGGATCGCTTTGGACGCTTTCACGGCCGCGTTTAAAATCGGCCGCCCATTTCTTCACAGTGGAAACTGAAGATGAAGAGTCACCATACTCATTTACAATCCGCAAATGAATTTCTGTAGGTGTTAAACCTTCTTTTACGAAGAATTTTATCACATCATGATACCCAAATTTCTCCATTTTCAAAACAATGCGCGCTTCCACTGCTTCAAACACTGCCTACAGTCAACTATTGCCTGGAATTACTTGTAAATTTAAATATGGTACATGACATGTGTACCATGGTAAGAAAAAAAAATCATGCAAGTAGTGCCGCGATCTCTGGGTGAGGCCGAGAACCGTTCAGACCACCCTTGTAGAGAGAGATTAGATCGGAAATGCGCTATCCTTATGCACTGCGGTTGGTGAAGCAGGATTTTCGCGCAGCCGCCATAGTTAGCCGCACACAAAAGTAAGATTTTGTGGTATTAAATGTGCAACTAAGCAGAAAATTTAGACTATGTTTTGAACCAGTATAATGGTCAATATGTGTGTAGTGTTTGGTTGTAGTTTCTCGAATAGCAGAAGCAAAACCAAGGAAACGGAAATGTTTCAACAGACAGGTTAGTGTACTTATTTAAGTGATTTTTCGGTGGTATAGGTACTAAGTGAAATATGTTATATATTATCAACAGAATGATTCTGTATTGTCTGTTAGATTTTAGATTTCCAACTCGGGGAGACCTTAGAGAAGCTTGGATAAAGGCAATTTGCAAACAAAATGGCAATCTATTCCGGTTTATAAGAAACATTTCCCAGATTTCCTCGAAAATATGTGTTTTTATGACCTCTGAATCCAAAAAAGCATTTTAGTAAAAGATAGTGTGTATCTCTCTCTTTGTCTGAGGGTGTGTGTTTATGTGTGTGTCTATGGACAGCATAACATAAAAAAAGAAAAGTCGGTTAAATACCAAATTTGATATTTAAATTTAGTACCTTCCAAGAGTACGATATGAAGATTTTTCATAAAATCCCCCACCCCAACTACCATTTATAGAACATTGTTTTTCAAATTTTCCATTTTCTAAAAAATGCCTCTAACGATTTTCATTATGAATTGTTGATATAGATATTTACAACCTAATTAAAATATAAGTTCTGAATTTCTTGAGAATTTCCTCTAAAATCCACTTCATTGTGAATGACGTTTGCATAGCTGGTAAACCGTATGGAATAGACAAAAGCTTACTGCAGAAAAAGTGCAGATCTCTTTAGAAAAAAACACTATGTCATGAACATTATCTATAGAACCAGCATAACCATTCCTGAGCTATTCTCTGTTATTGATTTCAGTATTAAAACACTTAAAACTTCTCTGAAACTGGAAGTCTTCATCCGTTTCAGCTCTCCTTTGTTTTACTCCTGGCCATGGAAGGGCAACTGCATTTCAGTGCCAATCTTAGCGAAAGTTTTTAAAACACATGATTATCGCTTTAATCAAGTGTATTCCCTTATTTTCCTCCTACTTATAAGGAACTCAGTAATAAGGTAATTTCTGCGAGCGTTTATCTCTGTTAGCATCAAGTATAGAGAACCATATACTTTTTACTTTCTCTACACATACTATGTACACAGTGTATAGAGAAAATATTGTAATGCACCCAAAAATTCGATACCGAGAATTCACCGCAAATACATGTTTTGGGTCCCGCTGAATAAAAAAAAAGCATTTTTGGAGAAATGTTCGTGTGTGCGTGTGTGTGTGTGTGTGTGTGTTGGACAGCATATTTAAAAAACGAAGAGTCCCTTAATTACGAAACTTGGTATTTAAGTTCAATATCTTCCAAAGATGCGACATGAAGATTTTCAAGAAAATCCCCCCCACCAGCTACCCTTTACATGAAACATTTCTCGAAAATTGTGTTTTGCTCAAAAATGACTGTAACGATTTTGAATAAAATATCATATATTAAAGATATTTACTTCACAAATAAAATGTATATCTCGAATTTTCTGGGAATAGCCTCTGAGACTACTTTATTCTGGATGAATTTTACCGGATTTTGCATAACTGGCAAACCGTAAGAGATAGACAAAAACTTACTAACAGAAAATATATCGTTAAAACACACAATGTATATTATATACATTTTTTTCGTGGAGTGGATCGTTTTTTAGATATTCCTTGTTATTGGTTTCAGCTTTAATAAACTTAAAGGGAATTTGTCAACTCCTGTCCATACAAATAAAGGAACTTCAGACACATAGCAACCAGCTTTTGACTAATACATTAACCTATGCTACTTCCTTACTTCCCTTCTACTTGCATGGAAGCACGTAATAAGACTATTTCTGCTATTTTTTTCTATATTAGCATGAAGTAAAAACAAGCACACGCTTTTTAACAATAATTTGTTCCAGCGATGTAGAGAAAGTTAGCTGAATGGAACACGACAGATTTTTTAAAAATATTTTGCTACAGAATAGGTAGAGAAAGTAATATAAATGGAACACAGCACACGCTTTCACATGTGTTTCTTGTTTTGCACTTAACCAGTAGTTTCAAGCTAATGCACAAGATCGTGAATTGAACTTCTTGAAGGAGGCATGTGAGGGAAACTTCAGGATGAATTCTTCACGAACTCGCCAATTTGTATCTCAATATATAAAATTCAATATATGTATATATATACACACGTATGTTTTTATAGACTTTAACACCGATTTCGACCAATCTTGGCCCAGATAACCCTTGACTCGAAGCAAAAATCACTGTCTATCTTATAATTCGAAATTCTGTCCCATTTTAGAAGATCAACTACTTCATATAATGCCACCAAATCTTTGCAAGTCCATTAATATATTAGCTGGAAAATATAAGAAAGCCAAGCATCTACTTAGGCTTTCACACGACCTCATAAGATAACAAAATAACAGCGAGTTGACACATTATTTATTAATCTAATACCTAAAATGGATCATGGAGTATTAAAGCAATTAAATAATTACAACAGTTATTATGCTTAAAGAAAAGCACAGGCGATATAATCTCATGGTTGAAGGATTAAGATAAAAATTGAACTGCCTTATATTAAACGATAAAAACAGCATAAACATCAAACCAGACAAAATATATCTTTTTATCATTATTTATTTATCTTAATATGATTATTTATCGTATAATGATATAAAATAACACGAAACGATTTAGAATAATAGCATTGGTTACAAAATTTATGTGGTGCTCAAACATTACCTACTAGCATGGAGTAATAGATAAGTCGGTATTACCATTCACATATTGTGAGCATAATCCCATGTTCAGACAGATACTTAAAATGTTCAGTTTCTCAATTTTTATAACCAGCGGATTTCTTTTTCTATGGAGAGTTTGTGACGATATTACTTCTTCCCAACTGAGATTTGCTCTGTAAATAGCGATGAGTCAGCCCAAATATGACAACGCGCAAGCCACAGCTGCACTGACAAACTATCGGCCGCGCCGTGGCCGAGTGACTAGCCCACTCGACTCTCAACTAGGTTGCCCGGGTTCGATCCCAAGCGACCGCATTAGGGATTTGTGGTGGACAACGCGGCGCAGGGGCGGGTGGTCTCAGGGTTCTCCGGGTTCCCCCGCCATTGCATACCACCGGTGCTCCATCTTTATTCCATGTATCATGAGTGTCATGAGTGTAAAAGCCAGCGTTAAACGCTATCCAAAAGAAAACAAGAAACTATCATTACAAACTGATATTTGTTGTTCCTCGGTCGTGCTTTTGCACATTGTTTTCTCAGCTAATGTTCTTTCTTTGTAGTTTCCTAAATCATTAAACTATTTGTTTGAATGTGTTATGTAATAATTTCTAATTGCGTCGTAAGAAACGCACGGCAATCAACCTAAAGCTAAATGTTGAAAGGACAAACCGTCAAAACTCGGGCAAGGTCGGGTATCTCAACTAGTTATAAAATAACATTTACGTAAAGTATAAGTTTATCTAAAGATACCTTCCTTCCCATGCTCGCAAATGAAAGTTGACTACTAACGCTAATGAGTATGCGGTAACTGAAGGACTGACAGCCTATCGAGTGAGGAAGGCAGCCTGCATTTCCTCTGACACAACACCGAGCGAGTAGCAAGTTTTATAACGAAGACCCTAAAAGGGCGCTATTATAATTATTTTATCGTCATTGCCAGTTGCAGCTTTACTAATATGGAAACAAAGTGCTGCTATTTGGAGTATACAAATAACACGTTCGCTGAATTTCCAAATAATAAGTATAAGTCGCATTTGGGATACGTAAATACTGCAGTTCACCGCACATTTATCCGTAGACACAGGCGACACGTGCTCTTCAAACCGGTTTGGAACATAGAAGACAAAACAAAGTCAGCAGAACCAGTAGAGTCTGTGAGGGATGAAATGTTTCGTGGTTGCATGTTGTTATATTAAAATAAACATTTACACATGCACATGGAAAAGCTATTTATATGTTTATTTATAATTCATGTAACCTATGGTATTACAGCAGTACAATGTAACGAAAATGTTAATGAACATTTACAATACTTGTACGCACACTAATTGTGAATTGTAGATGTGGTAGTTAATCCATCTTTTGTTGCTTTAGTGTCTTTCATTGTGTCCACACTTAATGGAATGGATAAAATATATATATTAAGAGATTTTAGGGCGCGGTTCCTAACCTATTTTGTTAAGTAGCGTTTATGTTTCTGATAGTGTTTAACGCCCACTTTTACTACCATAGCACCGCAGGCGAGGGTACTGGTGGTAATTGAATAAAGACGGAGCACTGGTGCAATGCGATGGAGAGGGAAACCGGATACCCCGTAGAAAACCCGCACCTGCACCGTTTTGTCCACGACAAATCTCACATGTGGCTGTTTGGGATTGAACTTGGGCCGTCTAGTTGAGAGGCGAGTGGTCTAACCACTCGGCCACAGCGGGCTAAATAGCGTTTATATTGAGTAAAGCTTCACCCCATATCACCTTCAGCAGATAAGAGCTCAGATTTAAACTCTTCTACAAACGACTGCATTTGCAAATGCCACACCTTCGATGCCAATAGCTTGGCACACAGTTGAAAGAAAATCAGAAACAGCCGCTAAGCTAAGTCGCGTCGTTTCACTAGCTGCCGTGAACGGACAGTGAGTGCCGATCCCAACCCCTGTCTCTTTATCCCCCGTAGAGCTGTTAATTTGCAAACCCTCAAACGTTAATCCACCTGCTCTGTCTAGTTATTGCATTCCACTGCGCTTAGCACGACTTCTCATGAAACAGGTTGTTTAAAAATAGTAACACAGTTGGCAACAACAATACCTGCGAATGTCGCCTTCACTGATAGGCAAATCAGCGGAAATAGTTCACAGCTAATTTGGTCTCGTTTTATTATGATGATTGCTGTGCAGAACTGGGACCCGTTTCGTAATGCTTGCAATTCCCACATTAACAATTTACAAATAACAAGAGAAAGATTACAAACCCTTGTAAACTCAGTTTCCCAATAAAGTTTGAGTAACTTTAGAAATCGAAATATGCAATTTACAAACGTAAACATTAATCGCAGTTCTCGTATAACCCCATTTCAACTCGTCGCCAACCTCCTCTTACAAAAAATAATAAATTAGTAAGTTATGTCCCCATTTGCTAGCACATTCAATAAGCTTCGTGTGTGTATTTAATCTAAAACACACAGTATAAAGATATTTAAACGCATTTGAAGATTCAAAGATATCAAATATTAACGACACACAGCTAGGAAACCTGCGTTGATAACCTGTAATTTGATTGGCCGTTTGTACAATCTGCATTATTACAGTGGCTGTCCCAGAAATACCCGACCAGACGTATAGATAGAGGTTGTTGACAGCGTCGTTAGGACGTTTCAGTCGAGTGTTTGGCAATGTTTCGCTGCAATAAAACTGAGTTTTGCGTCGATTCAGAACGATGGAGGGTACATCACTTCACATCTGAGACGAAGGAACAATCAAAACAGTGAATTGAAAGGGGAGAATCGGCTCCAAAGAAGATGAAGACAGTTCCATCGGCAGGCAAGGTGATGGCGACAGTTTTCTGGTACGCGCGCGGGATAACTTTCATTGATTATCTCAAAAAAGGAAAAGTAATCAATGGCGAATATTATGCAAACTTGTTACAGCGTTTAATTGATAAAATCGAGCAAAAAAAGGTTTTTTTTTTTTTCATCAAGACAGTGCACCGGTTCACACGTCCATTATCGCCATGAACAAAATCAATGAGTTAAAGTTCCAATTGCTTCCTCATGCACCTTATTCGCCAGATTTATCCCCCTCTGATTATCTTCTCTTTCCAAACTTGAAGAATTGCCTTGCTGGTAGAAGATTTGCCAACAATGAAGAGGTGGAGTCTGCAGTTGATTGCTATTTTGCAGACCTCGATAGTTCTCACCATAAACAGGGTATCGAAGCTATTAAACATCGCTGGGAAAAGTATATCGAGCTGAAAGAAGACTATGTAGAGAAATAAAGATGTTTTTCCGAAATTTTTGGGCTTTCTTTGTTAGGTTGGGTACTTCTGGAACAGCCCTCGTGCGTCGTACATTCCTACATTCGTCTAAGCGCGGACGCGGGATACTCGATGCACATTTCTGCATTCTGAAACCTTTGAAGCTCCATGTAAGGGCGGCTCGTTCCTTCTAGACGAATGACCTTTTGGAAGATACAGTGAGCTAACCTACCCTTGATAAACAGGTCAATAAATAGTTTGTTACAATAACAAATAGCTCTGTTTCAATGTGATTACGTTTCGAGAACACACACGGGTTTATGCCATTGCCAATGTTTTAATGAGGGATGCTTAGTTATAAATGAAAATCACAGTAATTCAGAAGATGAGGAAGAAATGTCGGGAATGGTAGAAATACAAGAAAATTAGGTGTTAAGTGTAGAGTAAGCAGTAAACGAGGTTGAGAGTGAATACATGTGACTGACATCACTGGAAGTGAGTTATTTGCTTTGTGGCGACTGTACTACTGCAGCACAGAAACGTGAGCATAATGTACACAACGTCTGTATACCAATGCTCCAGTAACGGTGAATAAGTGACTACCATCTAATCTCTCATTTAAAAATGGCGCGCGACTTGTACGTCTAATAACTGAATGAATTGATAGCCAGTTCCCATCCAGTGCAAAGCAACATAGAGGTGTTGTTCTGAGGTTACAGCTCCACTTTCACCTGTTACACGTTGAGTGTAATGTCCTATATCTTTCAATAACAATCCCATTGCAAAAGGCGTCATCCGAAACTTCTCATAAAGAGAGGTAAAGTCATTATTAATTCTGAGTCTATGATGTTAATGTCTTCTACTCTCCCTTGCATTAACTTCATTATCTGAATCCCTGGAACTGCTGCTAAAGAGCATTTATGCAGTTTTCAGATATATTGCTGAGTATTTGATTGTATGGTCGTCTCCTTAGCGTCTCCTTAGCGCGGTGGTAGCGCGGCTGCTTGCTGAGCGGGAGACCTGGATTCGATTCCCGGTATCGGCGTGGGGAATTTTCCCCCGCTGGGAGACCTGTTACGGGGTGCACTCAGCCTCGTGAGGTCACTGGGGGAGGGGCCAATTGAGGAGCTATTTGTTTGAGAAGCAGCGACTCCAGATCGAGAAGACCACATCAACCGGCCGGGAGAGACTCGAGGCGCTGATCGTCTCACCCTCCAGCACTGCACCCCAATCATGACGCCTTTGGGCCGAGATGGGGATTCAGCGGCCCGGCGGTAGGCCATGCATGGTCCCTTATGGACTGTTGTGCCATGGAGTTGCGTTTATTTACTTGGTCGTATACCTTTCTCGGCGTATTTTTTTGCTCAAAAATATTAAATAGTGGATTACTCTACATATCTTCAGCCATTTGTAGATAAAGTGCTTACTGTACAAACATATATTACAAATGTGTGGAATTACTATTTAATTGTAAACAAAACACTTGTAAATATTCAGTTTGTTTGTAAAGTTAAACTTTACAAACTTTCATTGTGAAAGAGACTTTTACAAATTACGAACAAAATTTACAATTTACCAAGCTTGTAGCCATTGTGAAAAAGGCAGGTGGTGGGCTTATATTATTCACTACTTTGCTTCACTTTTATTTCGACGGCATGCAGTGAAATGCAACACCCACAGTCTATTCATTAAATGAAAAGGTATAAATAGTACTACGTACGTACATAGGCAGGTTACCCTCGCCACATGTAGCACTGGTGCCCCCCTAGGACTTACAAGAGGGTTTCTAGAGGTCAGAAGTCTTTCGGAGAACCAACGGCACGTAAACACAGAAAAAAGTACCTGGAACGACTGGTGAGCGTCAGGAAATGAATTATGTGAAATGAAAGCAAAATGGATGATAGGAAAGGTGACAATGGAGCAATTGGTGGAATGAGTGACGGGGGAAACCGGAGGACCCTGGGGACACCCGCCCAGGCGCCGTTTCGTCCACCACAAATCCCACATATATAAATAGTATGCCAGAAAATTTCAGAAAGTCGTGGTTTAAGGGACAAGCGGCCACCTTAGTCATGCGTGCTATGATGTCATGATTAAGCCCATGATGCAATATGCTAATTACACTAAGAGCTCAGAGCCAGGTCTTCCTCTGTGAAGGAATATTATGTAAGCTCCCTGGAAGTTAAACAGGAGCCTTGTTAGCTCTTACCTTAATCATGGTAATGCGCCAGATAAACATAAACAAAGACCAGTCATGCAAGTTCGTTATGGCGATGTCAATTTCAGCCACCTGACTTGTTTCTATGTCCAATAGGTACGCTGCATGTAAGGAGAACACTTAAATATCATCGTGCCTCAGGTTTCCTGCATTAAATTTATTCTGAAATCCTGCAATTTAAATTGAAGTTTTAAATTATGTATTCACAAATAAAGCTTTGACTTGTTCCATTCACATGGCTGTTCCGCAAACACACCTTTTATTCAAATTATTAACCTTCATCTACATCATGCTAATCAAGTTAAAGATAAGCAGAATTAGTCATATTATTTGCTTCCTTGTAACTAGATGGCAAATAAGAAAATGCATACGCTAAAGCTATAGCCAGGTCCTTTAACAGCCGGTCGCTATGTGAAACAATTGAAATTCCACCCTGTTTGCTTGCCAGGATTAAATAAACGAGAAACGAGAAGAAAGATGTCTTCCCGTTCAAAAAAGATGTAAAGGGCTTAAAATTGATGGAAATAATCAGGAATATCTCGAAAACAGTTAATTTAAAAAAAAATGTATATGACATAAATTGTGTGTTTTAATGAGATCTACATTTTTTGTGTTGCAAGTTTCTGTCTATTTCTTACAGATTATCAGTTATACAAAAGTCCTCTAGAGTGAAGATGTCTTCAGAGGCTATTCCCAGAAAATTCAAGATATACATTTCCTTTGCCATAAAAATATCCTAAATATAAGATATTTTAATCAAAATCGTTAGAGCCGTTTTTGAGAAAATAAAAATTTTCGAAAAATCTTCCATGTAAAGGCAGTTGGGGGCGGATTTTCTTGAAAATCTTCGTGTCGCATCCTTGGAAGATATTGAACTTCAACACCAAGTTTGGTATTTAACCAACTTTTCGTTTTTGAGCTATACTAGCTACATATTTCTAAAAACGCTTATTTTGGAATCAAGGAGCCTGAAAACATATATTTATGGTAAAATCCCGGTGTTTAATTTTTTGTTGTAATAGAATACCTTTTCTATACACTATATTCTTACATAGTACGTGTAGAGAAGTAGAAATCTGTTTTTCTTCAAAATGTTCAAACTTCCTTTTTCGCTGTATTTGAAACTATATTTTTGCTCTTTAGAATGTTGTAAGATTTGTTTAAATAGTCCAAGTTCTATGGGGACTAAAAGCATTATAGTAGAGCGCTGCGCTTGGTGTTCAGAAGATTGGCGTGGCAGCATATTTCGTGTTACTTTGCTCATTATTTTGCTTTTTCTCATTTAAACATCCTTCCTCAAGCTGCCATGGCTACTAAAAACGTATTCTCATGCTGTCGACAGCTCACATTACAAGAAAATGCCACATTGATTGTAAATTAGGATTTGTATTTGTTCTGACATTCCAGGCCTATGAAATTACTATGGTTTACTAACAAATTTCAGGACTCTTAGCATTTTGCGAGCAATTATGAGTTAAGATGGGTGACATAATGACCATTAAAGGAGTGAAAGTTTTATGGTAATGTACTGTGTAATGGCAAAGAGTGAATACAGTACAGTACAGTTATTATCAGTGAACTTTGGAGGGATAACTGTTATCCGCTGGTCTGTGGGTCTGGTGCGACAACTCTCGGTCTGTTGATGCAGTGGCCGAGTGGTTAGACCACTCGCTTCTCACTTAGGCGGCCCGGGTTTGATCCTAAGTGACCGTATGTGGGGTTTTGGTGGAAAAAGCGGCGTATGGGCGAGTTTTCTCCGGATTCGATGCTTTCCCCCGCCATCACATTTCACCTTGGACCCATCTTCATTCAATGTATCATCAGTGTCATCGCCTGCGATGCCAGGTAGTAAACACAGGCGTTAAACTATCAAAAATACCCCCAATCTCGTGTGCCGCCATCACTTTCACCATCACATTTCATTTCCTTCTTCCTCGCCACCATACCAGGCTTTGGGCTGATCACCCATCCTGTATGGGCTAAAATATCATGCAGGTATTTGCAAGCTTTGTTCATATGATCTCTCTCTTGCCCTTGACTAAACTATAGTCCCAAAGATTTCACGTGATACACAGCGGAAAGCAAAACAAATGATTAGCGCCGCCGCTCAGAGTGCACTTACGTAGTATGACTTAACATTCTCTGCCACTACAGCGGCTTATTGCCAGTATACTGGTTTTTACACGGAGCTGATCTAAAGCTTGCTTGCTCCTCGACAGGCTACTGACCAAAGACATTGCCTTGTAAGTCCTAAAGAGGGGAAAGGGATAACCCGCTAAAGAAGAAGAAGAAGAATTCCGCAATGCTTCACATAACCACATACGTAACCTCTAAACGATTTTGAAGTGGTCTATCTTAGACGATCTTTCAGGGGACCTTTTTCCCTACAAATTGTCACTATTAAGTATGTCACCTGCTGTATTCTTTTTGTATTTTTCAACGTATGTGATTTATTTTTCACCTTTTGCTTTGAGCGTAGTTTCCTCTAAAATAAGAGTAATAAGTTATCCCCTTATTGCAGAGAGATGATGATGATGATGATTGGGGCTTAAGGGCACTCAACTACCAGGTTATCGGCACCCTTAGAAAAACTAAATAGGGCATGAGGCCAGGACTAAAATTCTATTAAAATCAGCACAGGATAAGATGCGAGCTAAAATTAGACATAAAAGCAGATCTAACAGCTATACATTGCTAAAACCATAAAATCTCATAAAACCATATAAAAATGGAGCTTAAAAGAGGATAAAAGAAGGTAAAACTAAAAGACTAGTACGATGAGAAATAAAAAGAACTGGATCCTGAAGGTAATGCTAATTGTGCATAAACATTTAAAAATCCTGTCAACCGCACTGGAGCCATCCCCAAGCACCTCCGCTAGGGAGGCCGGCAGCTGGAGAGATTTGCGAACAGCTACCAGAGCAGCACACTCTACCAGCACATGTGCCACCGTCAGTGCTGCTCCACAGAGAGGACAGACAGGGTCAGGATCTCTAGTAAAAAGGTGACCATGGGTAAAACAACAGTGGGAAATACGCAACCGAGTCAAGTGCACCTCCTCTCGCTGAGAAGAGCCTGAGGAGGTTGCCCAGGTGATAGCAAGGTATGTCACTTTCCGAAGCCGACCATTTAGCATCCCAGCCCGAAAATACCGCTCTCCTCAAAACCACCACAAAATCTTCCGCTGTTGCACTGGAAACAGTAACACTAGGCTCTGTGACTGCCGATTTCGCTGCCAAATCCACCAGTTCATTCCCCGTCAAGCCAACGTGTCCAGGAATCCATGCACATTCCACCTGAACACCGGAAGCGTGCAAAATATGGAGGGCGTCCTGGATGCGTTTCCCTAAAGGATGGTAACTGTACAGCTTACGAAGGCCCTGAAACGCACTAAAGAAATCACTCAAAACAAGGCAGTCACCCAATCGGCAACGGCTAATATACGGAATGGCTCGGTAAAAAGCATATATATATATATGGCCACTGTACTTTGTTAAAATTCTAAGAACCAGTACTCATGTCAGTTGTAGGGGTTTCATATTTCCCATAGGCTGTCATCCCGAGATCATCGTGGGATGTGTCACACAGCCAAGGTGGGTGCACTCTCTCCCTCTTGGTAAACATGTGAGACAACACAAAATCGTGTTTCCGAAGTAGCTCGCGAAAACGAAAACCTGCAGACCTGGGACTGAGTGAGAGGTGTCTATGACGTACGTCCAGCCCGGTGTTGAAAAAAGGGGTAAATGTTAGATGTGAGGGCATGCACTGATGTCCACAACCATAATTACCCATCAGGGCATCCTGGCGACGTTGCTGAGGGGATTCTGCCGATTCGCTTGAAGGCCATCAACTGGCCTATTTGGAAAGGCTCGACCACCACTCGGATGCCCTGATTGTGGATAGAGTCTAATTTCCTCAGCACAAGTGGTCATGCTGAAGAGTAAACAATGCATCCATGGTCCAACTTGGATCGGATCAGTGAACGGCAAAGACGCAGCAACACTGACCAATAGTCTCCCCAATATTTGCTATTTAGTATCCGTAAAATATTAAGAAAACGGTCACATCAAGCTTTCAGCTGTGCTATATGTGGTCAAAAATCAGACCAAGGAATCTCGCCTTATCTGCGTATGGTAGTAAATCTGATCCGAGTCTAAGGGAAGGAGGAAATCGCTCCCTACGGCGCCAGAAATTAACGCAGGTTGACTTCACAGCTGAGAAGCGAAAGCCAGTCTCCGAGCTCCAAGCAGAAAGATTGTCCAAACACTGCTGGAGACGGCGAACGCTGAGAAGCACAAATGATGGCAAAATTGTTTACAAATAAGCAAGACGAGACCCTGAGGGAACACATTGCGATATAGAATTAATTGCTATGGGAAACAGTGTCACGCTTAATACAGTCCCCTGTGGAAATCCGTTCTCTTGAATAAAAGAAAGCGAAAAAACCGAGCCGACCCTCATTCGGAAAACCCGGTCCCTCATAAACTAGTCAATCAACAACGGTAAGCGCCCATCTATATTCCAATGGAGGAGGGAACGTAAGATACCTCCTCGTTAACACGTGTCATAAGCTTTCTCGAGGTCAAAGAATATCCAGATTGTTTTACAGTTCTTGAGAAACCCGTCCATAATGTGCATTGAGAGCGAAACAAGGTGGTCAACCGCTGAATGACATCTGCGAAAACCGCACTGGGTTTTAGTAAATTGTGGGATTCTAGCCACTACACTAACCGTCCATTGATCATGCTTTCCATCACCTTGCAAACGCAACTTGGGAGGGAAATAGGACGGTAGCTGGAAGGAAGTTCTCGGTCCTTGCCAGATTTATGAATAGGTATGACTGTGGCCTCCCGCCACTTGCCTGGAAAAGTGGTGTCAACCCAGACACGATTATAGACCTCGAGTAGGAAAGCCTTACCATCAGGAGAGACATGTTGCAACATTTCGACGTGGATGCCATCTGGTCCTGGTGCAAGGTGTCGCGAAGATGAAAGTGCATTATCTAGCTCCGTCATGGTGAAAAGGTGATTATAATCTTCAAGGTTTACAGACCGAAAAGAGAATCATTGAGATTCCACCTGAGACTTAACTGTAAGAAACTCAGGGGAATAATTGTCTGAGCTAGACACCTAAGCGAAAGCACTGCCTAAAGTGTTCGCCACGTCAAATGTATTCACAACAGCTCAGGCAGGTGTTTTCAGACCGTTAATGGGCATGTGGGTCGATTTTTCGGCTACTCGCCTCAATCCCATACAACAGAGGAAGGTGTATTGCGATTAAAGGAAGCTACAAACTTGCTCCACGATTGTTTTTGCTATCCTTAATAACTTGCCGAGATTTAGCACGCATCTTCTTATGCTGTATCATCTTCTCCAGATTAGGGCGACGCTGGAAAAACCTTAGAGCATGCCTACGAGCACGAATGGCGTTCCGCCATTCATCGGTCCACCAAGGAACCGGCAATCGACGTGGTGGGTCAGTTGACCGCGGAATAGACTGATCAGCAGCAGCAGTAACGGTTGCTGTGGAGTGGTCAACTAAAGAGTTTCCCATGTCGTGCTCGTTGTAGTGAAAAACGGCTAATTGCGAAGAATGTTTCCAGTTGGAACATGTGGAACATACGGTTTGGGCTAAGAGACTTTTGAGAATGGGAAAGTGGTCACTAGAATATAAGTCAGAGATGATATTCCAGCGGAAGCTAACTGCTAACTGTGGAGAGCAGGACGCTATATCGAGGTGGGAAAAACTGTGAAAGTTGTCGGATAAAAATGTAGCCTCTCCGGTGTTCAGGGGGCTAGGTTATTTTGGTCTAAAAAAATATGCAATTAACTTGCCTCTCGCACAAGCCGGAGAGGAGCCCCTAAGCGGGTGGTGAGCATTCACGTTCCCTACCAACAGAAAGGGTAAGAGAAATGAGGTCGTAAGATGGAGGTATATATACACTACAAATAGTAAAACTGGTGGAGGGCAGCGTAATCCTTACAGCGACTGACTGAATGTCAGACTGTATGGATACGGAGGCAGCAAACGTATCATCTCTAACAAATATCATAGTGCCCCCATGTGCAGGAATACATGGTGATAAATCACAACGCACAGAAGAATGGTGCCTTGAGGTAATGGTATTTTGGGGACGGAGCTTCGTTTCCTGTAAGCAGACCACCAAAGGCTGATTCTGGTGGAACAGCAGTTCAAGCTTCTGTCGATGTGGTCGAATGCCGCGTACGTCCTACTGCAGGATAGCCATGGTAAATAGAATGGGATAAGTTCTAGAAGGAAAGGCGTTTCTGCATATTGGGCTGTGCTGGTCGGTTCAATTTGTTCTTCTTCGCCGTCGGACTAATACTCTTTTCAGTAGCACTATCCTGCCGCTTATGCACTGTCCGTGGTGTAGCGGAGGCAGAATCTACCTGTTCCATCTCTTCCACGGGGTGAGCCCCTTCCCAGTGAAAAATTTCGGTTCGAGGAGTTTTAAATTTTTCTCTGAATTAAGGTAGTAATATATAAGAAAATGGCAGGTGTAGACATATTTTTAAAAATTGAATTAATATATAATTGATGTGCCTACAACTATAATTTGTATACCAACAACGGGAAAAGGAAATTTAAAATCCAAAATAGATACGAAAAATTAAAAAATAAGTTATTTGCTATTTTCACATTTATATTTCCCCTGAATCTGAGTTCTACAGTTAAAGATGCCAAAATAGGCGGGCAGTCAGAATCGAAAATCAGAAAAAAAAAAAAAAAAAAAAAGGAAAAGGAAAAGCAGCAAAAGAAAAAAAAAAGAACAAATTCAATTATCGTTGAGGAGTATTCGTGCTCAACATACTTCACTATGGCTCGTGCTTATAATAAAAAAATGTATGATTATGACTGTTACGTAATCTGTGATTTCAAAAGGGTTTGGATCTTCACCTTAAAACTAGGTACTCAAAATATTAGTAGTTCAATAGTTCACTTCCTCTCGTGTATTTATATCTTACTTCACACTAAAAAGGTATTTGTTTCCAATGAACAAAGGGAATTTAATGTATTCTCGGGCTTTTTTCTTTTTTTTTTTGTAAAAAAACAGGTCCCGCTTTCCTCCCTCATATGTCCAACTTTTTAAAAAAATGTGTCTAGTCATCCCGGATATGGTCAACTTACATTCTGAGATCTAGGGCCTTTCACTCAGTACCAATAAACAATAGCATTGTCTTCAAATGAGGCAGTACTGTTACTATAATACCGAGATACAAATAATTATTCAACCACTCTGATAATTAAATACAATAAATAATAATCTTAAATCCAGGTTTCGTATCATTTAAATAAAACCTGTTAACATTTTTCAAATCTAGTTATACATAGCAATCAGATATGCATGTTAAAAAGCATTAGTGGTACGATTCTTTGTAAGAGACGATGCCATTGAGGATGTGTGGACAAAGGTAAACTGTCAGTGAATTTCAAACAATTGGACACAGAGGGTTGTGATGATGATGATGATGATGATGATGATGATATGAAGGGTGTTTAAGGGCGCTTAACTGCTAAGGTCATAAGCGCCCCAATAAAACAAAACACAGCAAACACCAGGGGTTAAAAGGCATTTAAAAAGACGATAAAATGACAAACAAGTGAATTAAAAAGCCAATGAAAATTGACGGGGATAAAAGTCACAGCTGAAACTAAAATGTGTGTAAAAAGGAAGATAAAATACTAAGATGAAAGCTAAAACAAAATCCTAAAGTTAAAAGCATTATAAGATATAAAACAGTCACAACTATTAATAACATTCCAAAAACTACAGGGGCAGAAAACTAAAATTAAATGCGTAATCGGAACGTCAGTTTTGATAAAAAAAGTAAAAACCGTATTCACTACTTTGGGGTTGTCGGCAACCACCTCCGCGAGGGAGGCCGGCAGGTGTAGCGATGGACGAAGTGCTGCTAGAACGCAGAGGGTTGTGGAAGATACAAAAGAGAGATCCTGAGCTAGGGAAGAAACAGTGAGTGCTTATGGTGATACATTTTAGGAATTTTAAATCTGGTTTGGTCTTCAACATCTAAAGTAGATGCTGAACATAGTGATTAGCTTAAGAAATAAGACACTACCAAACACGCCAAAGTGAACACAGTAACTGGTCCAGAGCCAATAAGACAAGCACCCGCAGTGTGAAATGCTCTACCCCTACAATCGCCCCTTCCTTTTTCCTTCCACCTGGTAGAGAAGCGGAGAGGTTACGTGCGCAACAGTGGCGGTTGCTCCTGAAGGACAAAAGAATACCTGTTCTCCCAGTTCTGATTAAATATTAGCTGTTCGCTCATATTGCACATGTAAGCCACCACTGCACTGAATGAACCGGTTTCTTTGGCCTTACGTGACTGTTGAAATACAGTAGTGGGACGAAAGGGCGGATAAGTTCACACCTCTTGCCGGGCCTGAGTGGTTAGTTTAAACGCATAGGTATTTAGGGAGAAATGAATACATCTCAAGTACGACAGATGCATCTACCAGTCTACGAGAGATAAATTGTAACAGTTTACGTAACTTTATATAGTTTTAAACAATGCACAGAATTCGGTGTCGAGCTAATTAAGTTGCGATACAGTTTCAGCTAGGCTATTGAGAGAAATTCGTGTATCAAGTAATTGTAACAGGTTCATTATATTTGTTAAATAAAACTCAAAAATCAAACTCATGTGTGTTATCTATAAAGATTCCTTCAACAATCACGCCCTGCTTAAATATACTTAATCGACCCAAAACTAACTAGCCGGAGAAAAAAATTAAATAGTAATCATAAACTATTAAAACCAGCTGACAACTTCAAACCCAAAACCGGGATATGAACACGGTTCTCCCACTCTCTATGCGGTTGCTCTAACCACTGAGTTACTACGACATCATGCCGGTATAACATTACATCCTAACAGTAGAACACATACGCTTATTAGGGTGGTGTTAACATAACAACATTACCAATATATGTAGGTAGTAATAACATTGCCCAATAGTGCACATAACTATGTGACTACTACCGGAATACTAAGTGCGTTTCGTAGGACTTACAAGCTGATGGCTAGGGGTCATAAGCCTGTCGGGGAGGCAACGGCACGAAACCACAGAATGGAGGTCCTGGAATGAGTGGTCGGCCCATAGCCCGGCATGAGCTTGAGGAATTGGATGATATGAAATGCAAGCGAAATGGATGATAGGAAAGGTGATGATGGAGCAATTGTTGGAATGAGTGGCCATAGGAAATCCGCCCAGACGTCGCTTCACCCCCCAGAAATCCCACATGCTAGCGCTTGTGATCGAACCCGGGCCGCCTAGGTCTAACCACTCGGTCACGGCGCCGCCACACTAAGTACTTACTACATGCAAATCGCCATTAAGGTGTTCGCTGAAGTTAGGAGCTATACCGATTGGTTGACCGAATAAAAAGACACGAATCAGTTGGAGGATTGAATGTTACAGCGGTATGTTTTCACAGTAGCTCAGTGGTTAGAGCAATCGCACGGAAAATGGGAGAAAGTGTTCAAATCTAGAAAATCACATACCCGTGATAGGGCGTTAACAATTTTTTGCTTTAATGACGCTGTCTATCTCCAGGATCATGTCACCCTCACCGGGTACCGAAGTTTCGTCAACAGGAGCTCTTTAATATGCCACTAAATCTACTTACATGGGGTTGTCTCTTTTAAGCACACCTAAAAACCATAGGGAACCCGGCCCAGCACCTAAACAACTGAGCTACTCAGACCGAGCTACAGCGTTAATATAATATTACCAATATAGTTGACCAATAGTACTCATAACTATGTGAGTGTTAATCGAACAGTAAATATGTAAGGCGCCAATGAGGTATTCTCTGAAGTTAGATTGGTTGACCGGTGAAAAGCACGAATCAGTTGGAGGACTGAATATCGTACTGGCATGTTGTCACAGTACTCAGTGGTTACAGCAATCGCCCGCAGAGTGGAGATGCGTGTTCATACCCCGGCTACGGCATTGTCATTTCCAGGTGGTTCTACATGATGCATAGATCTATCATTTATTTCATCTTTTCAAGTCACAAACTTCATACGTAGGTGTATAGTTACTTTCCTGGAGTATCATATACAGTTAACACCCTGGTTATTTATGTATGTACCTTTCTCTCTATGTGTATGTTTTATACTCTACCAACGTAATCTGTTTACTTCTTCTATAAATTACAACCTCGTCAGTTTGATTATTAGGATCCTCTCTTTCTTTGGCAATTTTCCTCCCTCATTTCTTTCTTACTTTCCTTGTATAATTACCTAGTTGGTTGTTTTAGAAATTCTTTCCGATTGTTTCAAAAGTTTTAAGTATTACATCTCTGGCGGCAACCTTTCCCAGTTTTATTCCATATTTTCTCTCCTTATTTTAGTTTCCTCGCACTCAGTTATACAATGTCAATTTTTATCGATATTGCCACAGAGAGGGTATAGATCTGTATCAAATTTAGACATTTCAATAACATTGTTTCTCTTCCTGCCCATGCCAGACCTTCTCTTTCCGTATTTTCATAGACATTAATGTATTTTTCTCTTCCCCATTCTTTCTAAGCATTCTTATGTAATATTAAACTACTCTTGTTCCTTAAGCTACTTATTACTTTTTACATAGTCTATTTTACCTTTCCCTTTATTCCATAGTTTTTTTTTTCCTCCCTATTGTCAGTTTACTGCTTAGCTCGCCCACTCCAACTCCTCTTACACTTTCCTTTAATTGACATATTCAAAGGTGGTTCTAATAGCAATTCACATAGCGTAGACAAGGCATTAATATAGCAGCATTACAACAACAACAACAATAATAATAATAATAATAATAAGGGCGACTTCTAAAATCAGAAAACACGAAACGACGTTTTTTTTTTTTTTTTTTTTTTTTTTTTTTTTTATTTTTTTTATTTATGGACGCTCTTTAACTGCTGTGGTTCTCAGCGTTCCACACAGTGTGAAAGATCCTTTAATTTTGCTCCGAAGCCTCTCTATCAGGTTTGAGGTTCCTTTACGTGCCGTAAATTTACGACACGGGACCAACGGCTTTACTTCCCTTCCTAAAGAATCCATGCTAAGGATCTTTACGCCCGAAAAAAACCCACCGTCTTTCGCCGGGTTTGAACCCGCGTCCTCGGTTATATGAAGTTCGTATGGTAACCATTACATCATGGAGGGCAACAGATAACTCGAAGCCGAAAAAGAAGTCATCGGATAGTAAAATGAGATATTTTGTATGTTTTTTTTTTCCAATATCGTTCTCCTTTTCTCGACCTGTCATAACTTTCATCGATTTGAATCTTTTCACCCTATGTACTCCATAGGATCATTCCTTTGCACAACGACATCGATATGAATAACACTGCAGCAGGAAGAATATGGATTGAGGGGGCTGTTGTATTCGTTTAGAGGATTGCTGGTGATTCCGCAGTCCTCTGCAAGATAACAGATAATCCGGAATGCCATGTAGAGCACAAAGCTCAGCAGTGGACGCAACGTGCTCTATCTTCAACATTAGTCGCAGATGCGGCTGCACACTCCGGAGGGATGACATATTCGGTGGATAGCCGTGCCATGTGCAGACACATACCCTCCCTAAGAAAACAATAAAGACAAAACAAGTGAGGGTGCTAGGGGTATGTATGCAGCATGCAATTAAGCAATCAATCATTACATGACTTCAAACCCCTGCTACATGCCTCGCCTAAGGCTTGGTACGTACAAACAGTCGCACTGTATAAATAAATACGCAAGCAGGACCTGAATACGCTTGCAAACACAAGCACTATGCGCGCATACAAACAGGTGTAGGTTTTGCAGCTGTGTTCCACGTAGCCGGAAGCCTTGGTTTAGATTTGTACACCAAGTGTGTAGCTACGGCTTAAAGTTCATAGCTTATTCTAGCTGCCAAGTTGTTGTAACTCGCAGTCTCTTGGAGCAACGTTTGTAGAATTTACACAATGGCGGAGGATGTAATTTAACTGAAATTTCAAAAAATCACAAAAAAAAATCTTTTTTTTTAATTCCATAAAATAATTTAAACACTCCGGAATACAAAAAAGATACAATTTCCGCCAGGGGCCATTTTTAAGTGTCTTAAGTCACTGAAGCTCTAGCAAAGCATTAGAAGTGAAACTGTAACTCGGCAAGAAAAACTTCAGTTCGATGTTATTTAATTCGCATCAAGCAAAGTAAAAAACGAAGTTGTGCAGAAGCTAAATAGCAATGCATGAAGAAAGGACAGAATAAGCAGCAGCAGCAGCAGCAGCAGCAGCAGAGGAGAGGAAAAGGAAAGCTGAAGATCCAACCTACCAACCTGGTGGATTTTAATATGAGGTGCGCCATGTATTCCAATCTTTCCTTATTTTCTGACTACTCATATTTTCAGTAGTTTTCTTCCTGTAAAATGTTCCTTGTGGAGCAGTTTTACTATTACACAAATTAATTTGTTGTACATGTTCACAGAAGTACAAAGAATAAGAATTGACCTCAGTTTTGTTGCCAGATGTACTTAAGCATATGTTTTCAGTTTTCAAACATAAAAATTATATTTTATGACAAAAATAGCACATTCATAGGTTTAAAATGTATAGAGCCAAAGCTAAAGGAGTCACAAAGAAACATAATTTCAAAAAATAGACGCATTGTGAACCTTGGGTTAAAATGTTAAACCAAAATTTTAATTTTTTTGTCGCAAGGGACTTTTTCAGTGATGTGACAAACCATAAAAAATTTGACCACAACTTCCAAACCATTAAGAGCAAAATGGACGAAATTTGCACTGTGACTTATCTGCATTACGTTACATCGGTGGCATCAATTCAAAACGCTAGTATTTTTACTTTGGAATTTCAAACTTTGAGCCTTAACTGATGACAATGCAGTTTGTCGATACCAAGCAGGGTGATCTCCTGAGTGTTTCTGTTACTCCTGATGAAAATTTTCAAGGAAATCCGGGAGCAATACATTTTGAAGAACCTTCGGACAGAACTTTCTGGTATTCGATGAAAATCTAAGCATGTTAAGTATTTATAATACCTTAAAACATAAGGGGCAAATAATGTGATTTTGCTGACTGATTATGATGTTTGGTGTTTAGGGCGCTTGACTACTGCGGTCATTAGCGCCCTTATAAAAAGAAGAGCCAATAAAAACACCAGAGGTAAATAACAGTATAAAAATCAGAACAGAGATAAAATTAAAGTGTAAGTTATAAAATCCAGGGAATAAAACTACTAATGGTGAAGGCCAGAGATCAACCCAGAAAAGATTTTAAAAAGGAGAAATAGGACACACAAAGTGACTAAAACCAATCGCCGGGTTAAAAGTAACTAGTAATAAAATATTTAAAATGCAAAAACTGTTGCTCCATTAAAAACTGCTTATTGGGAATTTCACTTGAGATAAAAAAGATACACCCTTCTCTACCGCTCTGTGGTCAACGGCAAGAACCTCCTCGAGGGAGGCCGGTAGATTTTTCGGCAAATGTACTTGTTGTTTGAAATTGAAACCTTGATGTATGTAGAATATATTCACCTACTGCTTTTGTCTAAATTCCTGCTGGGAAAACAGTAAATTTTTGCACTACTCAAAGCTTTACATTGAAACGGTTACATATTTAACTGTATTTCATTCCGCCATCATTTTTAACTTCACTATTATGTGCTAAAAAGGTTACATTTTTTTATTATGTTATCAGCAGAACAATTTTATTTGTATTATAATTGCTATGGGCATTTCCAAAACATATTACTATACGCATTCTATTTAAACTAATATTGCATGATAAGCAATTTTGATCACTTGTAATAGACCATTTGCAAGTTTTAGACTAATGTGATATAATGAGTGAAACAAATAACCATTTTAACACCATAAACACACAAATAAGAAACATCTGGTTCCTGCACTGAAAAAGAGGCATGGCGCAGTTGCACCTCAAGATTTTTAAATTTTTAAATTAAGTAAGACGCGAAAAAGATGCTCTCACGCGCTATAAAAGATATTTTTACTGAATAAAAATACCAGAAAATATAATGGTAGTTAAGATGTGTGCAAATGCCAAAAGGTGCCAAGGTACTTCTTTCACTACAAATAGAACCGCAGGCGATGACACTGATGATCCATAGAATGAAGATGGAGCACCGGGGGAATGCGATGGCGGGGGAAACCGGAGAACCCGGAGAAAAACCTGCGCCGCTTTGTCCACCGCAAATCTCACATGCGCTCGCATGGGATCGAACATAGGCCACCTAGGTGAGAGGCGGGTGGTCTAACCACTCGGACAAACGCGCTTAAGATTCTTCTATGGTGCAGGGTAGTTCTGAATGGTGGTCAGAAAGATAGTTTGAAATGACACTTTAATCGAGGTTTCTCACAAATTACAAATATTGCTGTTCCGGGTATACATACTTTTTTCAATTAATTTTTTAAGGAACGGAAAGAAGTGTTTATTATGCATGCAGCTCGACATGATAAACTGTGCACCAGCTTTTTGGCACTTTAATTCTCTAGCTTAAAATAATTTTTCTATTATCATTTTAAGAAAAACTAATTTTATTTTCTTCAAATGTTGAAAACAGAAATTAATAATTCCAAAAGTTTAGGCTTTTCAAAACACAAGCACAGATGTATTATTAGCTACCTATATTATGTACCTGCAGATTCTCAAGGGCTTATTTAAAAATTTAATGTTAAAAAGTATACTTCAAATTTATACCATATTTCAAAAATTAAACATTAACATTTTCAAAAATAATGAATCAAAGGCTTTGACAATTTGTCATATAGCGTTTACTATAATGTATGCCATGTTTAAAAGCTTTATTACCAGAGTGTCGCCTTAGGTAAAATGATTTTAGTCAGCTACGATTTCTGCTAAAATTAAGCTAACTTGGACAACTAATTAGTACAGGAATAACGAGAAGAATGAAAGCAATCTTTTGCACATTCTTGTCTGTACCTCTGCTTCTCCTTTTCCACTTATCTATGAAAAATTCAACTATTTCTTGATTTCTAACTTTATAATGGATGGAAATCAACGCCTCTGTTTAACATGTACACTTCATACTGTACACAAACTACAGACTGTAACATTTCTACAAGTACCACCATTGCCTCATTATATGTAACTACTAGATTCATAATCCTGAGGATAAAAAGAAAAGAAAAACACTTAAAATTCACATTCGTACCATTAAGGTTGAAACACGCTTTTCTGAATAGAACTGCATTGACTGGAGAATTACTTCATTAGAATAATGAGCTGTAGCAACAGACAATTTTCTACCTTCTCTACACGCACTATGTACATAGTGTATAGAGAAGGCATTGTATTGCACCCAAAGATTCGATACCGAGATTTCATCGGAAATATATTATGTTTTGAGACCCCCTGAATAAAAAAAACATTTTTAGGAAAATGTCCGTGTGTGTGCGTGTCTGTCTGTCAAGAAAATCCCTACACCCCAACTACCCTTTATATGGAAAATGTTTCCAAAATTTTTATTTTCTCAAAAATGGCTCTAACGATTTTGATTAAAGTATCGTATATTAAACATATTTACATGACAAATATAAGGTATATATAAAATTTTCTGGGAATAGCCTATGAAGATCTCTTTATTCTGGATGAATGCTGCGGAATTTTGCATAGCTGGTAAACCCTAAGAGATAGACAAAAACTCACTACACAAAAAATGTAGATCTGGTTAAAACACAATTTATGGCATATACGTACATTTTTTCGTGGCGTATACCGTATTTGAGATATTCCTTGCTACTGGTTTCAGTTTTAAAATACTCATACTTTTCACATAGGGAATTTTTCAACTACTGGCCATACAAACAAGGGAACTTCAATCACACAGCAACCAGCTCTTAAAAGATTTGCCTATCGCTTTAGCCTAGAGTATCCCTATGTTTCCCTTCTACTTACAAGGAAGCAAGTAATAAGACCATTTCGGATACTTTCTTCTCGATTAGCATGAAGTAAATAGAAGAATAAGCTTTTTATCAATAATTTGTTGCAGAGATATAGAACAAGTCACGAGAATGAACCACATCAAATGTTTACTTTCTCTACACGTACTGTACACATTGATATAGAGAAGGTATTGTAGTGCACCCAACAATTCGATACCGACGAGATTTCACCGGAAATACATGTTTTGGGACTCCCTGAAGCCAAAAAAAAAAAACATTTTTAGAAAAAAGTTCGTGTGTGTCTGCGTTTCTGTGGACAGTAGAACTGCAAAACGAAAAATCCGTTAAATACCAAACTTGGCATTTAAGGTTTACATCTTCCAAGGATGCGACACAAAGATTTTCAAGAAAATCCCCCCCCCCCAAACTATTCCTTACATGGAAAATGTTTCGAAATTTTTGATTCTCTTAAAAACGGCTCTAACGATTATGATTAATATCCTAATGTATAAGATATTTTTATGACAATCGAAATCTATATCTTGAATTCTCTGAATAGCCTCTGAAGAACTCTTCATTCTGTATGACTTTTATATAATTGGCAAACCGTAAGAGATATGCAAAAACATAGTATACAAACAATGTAGATCTCATTAAAACACACAATTTATGTCATATACTTATGCAGATAACAGATTAATATTTTGAATAAAAGGATTGTTTACCAAAAAGCTAGAGGACATCATGTGAATAGAACACATCAGATTTTTACCCTTCTACTTACAAGGAACCAAGTAATAAAGATAATTTCTGCTGTTTATTTCGATTATAATGAAGTAGATAGAAAATAAGCTTTTTGTTGCAGAGAAGTAGAGAAAGTTATGATCAGATTTTTTAGTTAGGAGCTCGCGGGAAGTAATTCACGCTGGGGCAGATCACTGCACTTCCTGAATCATATATGCAAAGGGAATAGTATCAATCTCAGCGGGATGCAAGGCAGAGGTGAAGGTCCCCTGCTGCTGTCATGATCATTACTCTCACTGTCCCAATACCACTAGCTCGGAATCCCACAGAGAGCCCTAAGCATGTCCATTTCATATGCTTCATTTCTTCATCCTTGTTTCATTTCTTTTCACAGACATTGACAATTCTTCCAGCCTACCTCTTTCTTTAAGGTCAGCATCAGCGAAAGTGGGGAAAGCATTTTGTGTGACAACTTGGGCCTCAGAGAGAATCAAAACTTAAGGGTATGAACACTGGAATGTCATGAAAAATCACAAAATATCAACTTCTTTACTTTATTGCCATAAAGTAATTTAACCATTCCTGAATACAAGAATGGTATAAATGGCCACCAGGCGCCATTTTTAAATGCCTTAAAGTCACGGGAGCTGCAGCAAAGCATTACAAGACCAGACAAGAAAAACTTCAGTTTGGGAAGATCTAGTTCGCATCATGCAAAGTAAAAATCGAAGGTATGCAGAAGCTAATCAGCGATGCAAGAAGAAAAGGACAGAAAAAGCAGCAGCAGAAGAGAGGAAAAGGAAAGCTGAGGGTCCAACCTGCCAACCTGGGGGATTTTCATGCATTCCAATCTTTCCTTTTTTTTTTTTTTTTTTTTTGCATCATTTGTATAGCCCCCTTTAACATCAATGGTCATATCGGGGGCTTTCACTTGTGAAACTGTAGGTTCAGAACATTACGTAAATAAACTTTATATTACTAAACACACGCACATTCACTCTCACATTCATACTTCCAGACTCTATGGGGGATAGGGAATAATTCTGGTTAAAGAAAAATTCCCCGCCCCAGCCGGGAATCGAACCCGGGACCTCCGGGTGATATCTTTCCTTGTGTTGTCACTATTGATTTTTTTCAGCATTTTATTTCCTGCACAATGCTCCTTGAGGAGTAGTTTCTCGAAGCACACAAATAAAATTTGCTGTACTTGTTCACAGAGGTACAATGAATAAGAATGCCCTTAAGTTTTACAGTCAGGTGTATTTTCAGCGTGTGTTTTCAGTTTGAAACATCAAAATTATATTTTTGCTTTCTCTACACGTACTATGTACATAGTATATAGATAAGGTGTTGTATTCCACTCAAAAATTCGATACCGAAATTTCACCGGAAATACATGTTTTGGGTCCCCCTGGATCCAAAAAAGGCAATTATGTAAAAAGGTCCGTGTGTGTGTGCGTGGGTGTGTCTGTGGATGGCATAGTTAAAAAACGAAAAGACCGTTAAGTACCAACTAGGTTGGTGTAGCCTAGTGCATTTTAAACTTTTTTGTCGCAAGGGACTTTTTCGTGACGTGACAAAAAAAAACAGATTTTACTAGCTTCCAAACTATAAGAGTGAAATGGATGACATTGGCGCTGCATCTTATTTGCGCCGTATTACACCTGTGGTATAAATTTCAAAATTAGTATGGAATTTTGTAACTTTCAATCACACATGACCTTAAGGGGTCACCAAAATATTAAAGGTGATTTTCTAAAGTATTCAGCTACAAATTTAATGTTTGTACAGATATTCATTATTGGTAGACCTTCTTGCTTGCCTTCTCAAGTTACCTGCAATTGGATCGTTAGGTGTAAGCCAGCATTTTGGTTTGGAGAGACGGTAAGAAATGACACATTCACTTCGTTGTTCTGTACAGGACATTTGATTTAAATGACAGCCAGAACTTTTGCAATGTAATATCATATTAGTACAGCCATTTTCACAGAAACGGATCGTAATTTTATGCTACCTGTGCTTCTCTGCTCCTTATTGCAACATAAAGGTTTCTGAATTATACAGCATCGCTGCCTAAGCAAGCCATTTCAGTAAGCTCAGTAGTACCCGCCATCAAGCGCCCACTTCTTCATTCTTTTAATTAAAATGATTCTTTTGGAAATACTGCTCGCGTCCCAATTCTAATACCAAAGGTAAATATTTTAACAAGATGAACGTTTTCTTTCACAACTGTTTTTAAACTGTGTCGCTCTTACCTTTGCAACTCTTGTGTAATTTTTATGATTACTCGTAACCTATTATTAGCTCCTGTATTTAGATCTACGAGAAATGTACAATAAGTAATACACATGTTTTTTTCTTACTCAAGGGCATATTTAATTTCTCTACACGTACCATATACATAATGCATAGAGAAGGTATTGTAACGCACCAAAAATTTGGCACCGAGAATTCACCGGAAATACATGTTTTGGGACCCCTAAGCCCAAAAAAAATTTTAGATAAAGGTCCGTGTGTGGACAGCATAGCTCAAAAACGAAACGACCGTTAAATACCAAACTTGGTATTTAAGTTTGTTATCTTCCAAGGAAAGGACACGAAGAATTTCAAGAAAATCCCCCCACCCCAAGCTATCCTTTATATGGAAAAACTTTCGAAAATTTTGTTTTTCTCAAAAATGGCTCTAACGAGGTTTATTAAAATATCTTACATTAAATCCATTTAATTACAAATAAAATGCATACCTTGAATTTTCTGGGAATAGCTTCTGTAGAACTGTTCCTCCTGGATGAATTATCTGAATTTTGCATAACTGGTAAACCGCAAGAGATAGACAAAATTTTATTTCACAAAAAATGTAGACCTCGTTTAAACAAAAAATTTATGTCATAAATATTTTTGTTTGTGGAGATGAACATTTTCGAGATATTCCTTGTTATTCTGGCCACGCAAAGAAACGGATTTCAATCCCATAGCAGCCACATTTTAAAACATTTGATACTCGGTTTAGACTAGTGTGTTCCCTTATTTCCCTTCTACTTACAAGGAACTAAGTAATACGAACGTTTCTGCTAATGTTGATCTTGATTAGCATACAGTACATAGAAGAATAAGCTTATTAACAATAATTTGTTTAAAAAAGTAGAAAAAAACATGTCAATGGAATACATCATATTTTTTCAATTGACTACATGGTCCTATCGGCAGCATTTCCCTGTGGAACTTATTGCCTGTTAGCAATGGTGTTGACTCGTGCACTGTTTGTTGTTGGTCTCTGTTTTCTTTAATGCTCTACATTAGATCGCATACAAACATCCACATTATTTTTCACACTTCCAGACCCTGCGGAGCATGGGGAATAATCTGGAATAGAGAAAACTTCCATCCTCAGCCGGAAATCGAACTCGGGACACCTTGCACAGTAGGCAGGAGCTTTACCAACTGAGCTACGAGACGAACTCAAGGTTCATCATGCCTAATTTTGATTTTCGGTTTTCAGGTAGTCTTAATGGCGCTAATCATTGAATTAAGAATATTGGTGCGTGTGAGGGGCTAACTTATAGACAGCCTCAGTCAAACTTTGTAACAAACGTTCATAAACTCGCCCCCACTAGGACCAAAATCGGCCTACTAGCCCTAAAATTGAAGACCAAAGATAGTGTGAAGATGAGAAACGTTCCGGTAGTCCCATTGAGCCGGCTCAAACCGCGCAACAGGTAGATGATGCAATTACCAGAAGTCCAAAAGTATCAACCAGAATGCATGGGGCACACAAGTGTACAAAATCAACTCCATTGATTTTTTAAAGGAGGTGTCAGGCAGATGGTGCTGAAAATCACACCTGGAATGCTAGAGAAGGTGTTGTTACATTCAGCCGTGCATCGTTGGGAGCTATGTGTGGAAGTTCCGATCGGCCTCGTGGAACAAGCTTAGATGAATTATGTGTTACTGTGACCTAGGGCCTACATTCATTGCATTGGTTTCAAACTAAAATATGTTATTCACAGAAATGTATCCAAACGTTATGTACACTCCGTATTAAAATAATTTTAAATATTGGTATGGAGAACAGATCGTGTAAAATGAAAGAGCAAAATAATAATGATGTGTTCCACATGCTGATGAAAGAAAAAACTCAACTGATTATGAAGAGAATAAGAAACTGAGTATTTGGATAGGAAGAAACTGCTTGTTGTGAGGTGAACTGGAAGGAATGGAGAATCGGGTAAAAGTCTGGGGCAGAACATGGTGCCAGATAATAGAAAAGATACTTGAGACGCGGAGATAAAAAGGAAGTTTGAAAGAAGGGACGAAATTCACTAGTCTGAATTTAATGTTTAGCACCTCTCCTGGGGAAAATCATATGATATATGTTATAACTATGAAGAAAATTAACACAGAAGTGCGTTTAGCCTCACCCGGAGGTGCCAGGTTCGATTTCTGGCTGAGACGGGGAAGTTTTCTTTCAGCAGAATAATTCCCTACCTCACATAGGGTCTAAAAGTGTGCATGCGAGAGCGAATGTGTGAAGACAGAAATGATTAAAACATCTTTAATAATAACCTACAATCAAAACGTTCTCTCAAATGACCAACCTTCGGTATGACCATAGAAGTTAAAAAATACAGCTAACGCCATTCAAAATAGTCTATACATCTTCAAAAACCACAAAGTGGCAAACTCCACAGCTGTAGAATGTACATGACATAGTGTGTTACTTGGGATGCAGAGCTGTCAGGGCTCTCCGGTTTCTCCCGTCATTGCATTCTACCGGTGCTCCATCTTAACTTCATAATCGCATCAGTGTCATCGCCTGCGGTGCCATTATAGTAAAAGAGAGCGTTAAACACTGTCGAAAAAAAAAGTTGTCATGCAGGATTATATTATGACCAAGTATCAAGGTTTCAGCCAAATATGCAACTTTTCACCGTAATAAATTAAATCATGCAATACTTCCCCTTAAGTCTGCGCACTTCAGCAATCTTTACTAAGAACGCCCTTCAGCTTCACATGCCTTCTTGGAACGCTAACACTTTCCTGTCCTCTTCATTAGCCACATGGCAAAATCCTTCCTGTTGTTGGCAGTCAGCAGACTGTGACTCAGACTTTCAAAAGACTGCACAGGAATTAAAACTGCTGCCTCGAGATCGAAATGAGCAATAAGGTTGTAATTATTTTTAAAAAAAAAATGCTTTATCTTCAGCACTAAAAGAAAACCGATAGTTTTGTGACGTCAGAGTAGATTCATACTGCTCCAAGCAGAGAGAGAATCTCGTTGAAGAAAGTAATAAGAGACAGTAAAGGGTGACAAAAGGAATAACTGTACTTTTTACACGTGTTATTATTAAAAATGTCTTCCTTTTCCTTTATTTCGTAACCCTAATCTCAGGGTGCCCTCCATTTTTATACTGGCTCAGAGCCGTCACCTGTAGGGTGGCCGTTCGTTCTCCTTTTCCCGGACATTTATTGTTTTCTAGTGCAATATGATGAATGGGGCTTAAGGGCACTCAACTACGAGGTTATTAGCGCCCTAAAAAGCATATGTGCGTAAGTATTAAAGGAGAAAACGAATTGGAAATAAAATATGGCCAACGGCATAATTAAAATCTGAGAATATATAAAAATATGACAATGGTCATAGAAGGACATAAAACTGGGTTGCACATGAAGACTAGAAGGAAGAGCCCTCTAAAAGTAAACCTACAGTGCTGAAAGTGCAAAAGAGCTAAAATTACTAAAACAATGAAGATCAATGGGCTGAAAAGGAATTAAAAACTGGGTCAAACGTGACAATTAAAAAGTAAAGCTCCGTAAAAGCAAATCCCCAGTGTTAAAAGTGAGAGGTAAAATCACTAACGATAAAATCTTCAAAACACTAAAACGATTTCAAAGACGGCACTTGGCGTAAAAAGCTGAAAACTCTATCTATTGCAAGGTTGTCATCCCCGAGAACCTCAAAAAGGGAGACTGGAAGCTGATGTGTTGCTCAAAGAGCGGATAGAGCAACACACTCCAGCATCAGATGCTGAACAGATAAATATGCCTCACACAGCGGACAGATAGGTACAGGTTCCCCGTTAAGTAAATAACTGTGTGTAAATAGCTGTGACCGATGCGCAGACGAGCCAATACCACTTGCTCACGACGAGATGCACGAGAGGAATTTGCCCAGTGTACCGGAAGATCCTTTACTGATCTGAGCTTGTTGCCGCGGAGAGTCGACCACTCTGTATGCCAGCACGAAAGCACTTCTCTCCGCACACTAAACCTAAAATCTTCGGCGGTGGAAAAATTAACTATAAAACTGGGCGCTGTAGTTGCCGACTTTGCCGCCACATCCGCCAGTTCATCACCCTACTACCCAACATCCTGAATGTGCTGCACTAAAGAATGGTATCTGTACAGGTGACGAACGCTAAGAATGAGGCAGTCACCCAAACTACGACGGCGGACATAAAGAATGGCTTGGTAGATAGCATACAGCTCTGCAGTATAGATGGATGTGAAACTAGGCAAACCGAAAGTATGTTGCTCGGTTCCGGTAACAAATGCACATTCAACGCCATCGGTGCACTTACTACCGTCGGTGTATATATAAATTCGGTTCTAAAAACAAAGTGCGGATACTACACGCAGGCCGAGGGGGGGGGGGGGTTAGTCCCTAGCCTCCCGTTTAGGCGAATCAGAAACCAAAGAGGTGTCTTAAGCTGCGCACCCTCCCCAGTTACTGAAAGACAGAAGCCCAAGCTCAGGTACGCAACCCTCAACCAACCAGGAGATTCCTTTCCACCGACACAGGTCTCCACGCACGGGCTACACGTGGGTGGGCATTTTGATCTAGTGACTCTCCCTCACCACTTAGAGGTTGCCCACCTAAGGAGTCAAGGTAGCTCGGGACCCCGGGTGCGCCTAACCCGTACCTACCGTGGTAGACCCCTGGGGGGGGGGGGCTGGGTGGGTTTTCGGAAATTTCGACAACAGTCGTTTATACTTTCCCTACCGAATACTGTACACGTTCAGGATAGGTACCTATTTATTCCACCGAATTCCGGGATTTCACTGCAAATAAAAAAGTTTTGAGGTCCTCTGAATCCAAGGCAGCATTCTTAGAAAAAGATCCATGTGTGTCTGGGTATATGTGTGCCTGTGTGTGTAGGGGGGCAGCATAACTCAAAAACGAAACGTTCATTAAATACCAACTTGGTATTTAAGTTTATTAATATCCAAGAATGCGACATGAAGATTTTCAAGAAAATCCTCCACCCCAAACTACCCTTTACATGGAAAATGTTTCCTAAATTTTGATTTTCAAAAAAGGCGCTAACGATTTTTATTAAAATACTGTATATTAAATATATATATATATATAAATGACCAATAAAATGAATATCCTGAATTTTCCGAGAGTAGCCTTTGAAGTCCTCTTCATTTTAAATAGCTATTCCATAATGGGAAAACGGTAAGATATAGATAAAAAATGTAGATCTCGTCAAAACACAATTATGTCTTATTCACTTTTGTTATTATTGGTTTCCATTTTAAAATATTTATACTTTTCTGAAACAGGTAGTCGTCATCAGTGTTTCTTTTGTTTTACTCCTAGCCCTGCAAAGAGAACCGAATTTCAATATCAATCCCATAACGATAGCTTTTAAAATACTTAACTATCCCTTTAGTCTTGTGTTTTAGCTTAGTTACTTTCTCTTATAAGGAACGATACAATCAGAGCATTCTGCTAATGATTATCTCGATTAGCATGGAGTAGACAGAAGATCGGTTCGAAATTGACATCCTAGAAATACCACAATATTGGATTTATTCTGCTGAAATAAAAGATGCTGTCTCAACACCATCTGACGGTAGCTAGAACGAATATGGGATGGGAGCAAGAGTTGACATATTCGTAAAAGAAAAATTCGTTAGTCAAACAAAAATACAAACTATCTAAACAATGTTTCAACAGACAAGCCGAAAAAATTGCAATTCTGGAAGCTTTAAAATTGATTACTGAAATACAACTGGAACAACATTGAGAAAAATCGCATTCACACACACAGATAGCCAAATAACAATAGATTCCTTAAAACAACAATAAGTACCAAAACCAAATGATAAAATTGATAAGAAGAGAACCTATAAAGCTTAAAAGAGGAAATTGGGAACTGGGTTTTGTTTGGATTAGAGCACACATAGGTATCGTCGGTAACGATCTTGCTGATCAACTCGCAAAACAAGGAGCAATGAACCAAGAAGATGAAATCTACCATAAAATACAAAAAAGCCCACTGAAAAGAGAGTTACACATGTGAGTTTAACTAAATGGTAGAGTGACTGGGATGGCGCTGGGTTCGTCATCAGAGAATTTTCCTGATCGTCGAAAAATGGCTGCAAATGAAAATAGTTAACACTCCAATTCTGACAGCAATAACCAGTGGACACGGAAAACAATGGTCTACCTTCACAGATTTAAGATTCTAGATAACCGAAACTGACCATGCAACATAGAAGAACAAACTGTAAGTCACCTAATTTACGTGTATCCAGTATTAAACAAAGAAACACAAAATTGATTGATAGAACTCATAATGAATGGCCAGTGAATAAAGATGCATTGATCAGTTCTTATTTCACACACTTCAAATCGTTTGTTAATTCCATTGATTTGACAGACTCTGAAAGACTAATAATTACGTTATCAAATAACCAGCTGTTAAAACACTGTAAAATTGTATACTGACAGCCAATTATGTAAGTGAGTTATGTTTAGCATGTAGTATTACTACGATAATGGGGCATGCTTTATTAATAGGATAATAAAAACTGTTGTAAGAAGTTTGTAGAACAGGTAGAAAAGGTTATGTGAATGGAACAGATTTTTCCCCAACTAGGAATAAAATTGGAATTTATATCTAATAATTTGCCTTCCTATGGATTGGAATATAAAATATCAACAAATACAAGCCAAAACAAACACAACGTGTTTCTATAGTAGTACATTACCTCCTCTAGTACGTATATATAAGGTATTGTATTCTACTTAAGATTTCAATATCGAGATATGATGAATCCATAAAAACATTCTTTAGAAAAAGCTCCGCGCACATGCGCGCGTCTGTCTATGGTCAGCATAACTCAAAAACGGAAAGTGTGATAAACACCAAATCTGCTAATTTTACTTGCTATCTCCCAAGGATGCGACACGAATATTTTCAAGAAAATCGCCCCCTCTAAAGTAGACTTTACATGGAAAATCATTCGAAATCCTTATTTTCTCAAAAATGCTTCTAACGATTTTGATAAAATACACTTTATAGTTTTTCCTTGGCTAGTGATAAAATTTTAATCTAAATCGAACAATCTTCCTTCCTATGGATTGAGATGTCGAATATTGACAAATACAAGCCAAAGAACTACATTTAGTTAGGACAGTAGTATTTTTCACTATGCTCTTAGGACTAAACGTACTTCGTGAATGTTGCTTTCTTAAACATGAGTAATACATCTTAGCTCTGGGCTAGCTTTAGTTTTTCACTTGGCAAATTATATATACATTTTTGTTCAGAACTTAATGAGCTATCCTTAACAATGTAAATAATCTCCATGAGATTTATTACCCTAGGTAATAATAATAATAATAATAATAATAATAATAATAATAATAATAATAACTAGATCCTTAGATTTAAAAAAAAAACAATAAAAAATAATCACCTCCATCTATTTTGAAATGGATAACTTTGATTTTATATCCATTAGGCAAATTAAGAATTCCTATATTCAATAATTAAAATGATATGCTGGCTATACAACACATATTGGTTTTCTTCGGCAGTCTTCGAGACTTGACGGCTAGGCTTCGCATGGTAAGAGAGAAGACCTGTGCGGTGTGTTGTATCGACTTCCGCCTTCTCGCTTCTTCCTACGTATGTGCCCATTATACCATGTCCGACAGTCATGCTACTCCTGCCTGAGAAGACAGCCTACAACACATTGCGAAAGGAATCAAGTTTATCGCAAGGAGCCCATTTTATGCTGTAACAATAGGCTAGAATGCAAACAGCCAACAGATTAGGAATACACTCTTTGTTATTTATAAATTTAACAGAATATTTTTCTTCACATAATCTACCGGGTTTCAAAGCAGCCTAGCTAGCCCACAGAATACGCCCATCCGTAATACCATATAAAAGCATATGAAATTTGCAAATCTTTAGTATGGGTATCGAAAAAGTCCTCCATATCGTTGAATGGACTTCTACTGAAAGTGTCCTCTATTTCTGTCCATAAGATATGTTCACTTTAATCTTAGCTGATCCTTACCTAGACGTTAAAGCGTGTGATCTCTTCCTAGGAAGTCGCCCTCCATGTGTAGTGGTTACTATGCTAGCCTCATATATCCAAAGTCGCGGGTTCAAACCCGGCAGAGGTCGATGATTTTTTTCGGGTGTAAAAATCCCTAGCATGGCTTCCTTCTGAAGGGAAATAAAGCCGTTGGTCTCGTGTCGAAGATTTATAGATTTGCGGTACGTAAAAGAACCTCAAGCCTGATAAAGACGACTCTGAGAAAAATTAAGGGGTCTTTCACGCCAAATATAGAATGGGATGTTGAGTACCACAGTAGTTAAAGAGTGTTCATAAATAAAACTCTAGTCTTTCTACCCAGGAAGACGAAACTTACACGTTGACACCCTCCCCATCTATTATCTGCTGCCGGCTACTCCAGCAGTGATGAGCTATAAGATGTTCCTTTGAGGGTATCCATGGGTGTTGCGAGGATAGACAACACCATTTTAATTGGTATCTAATGGAGACTAATAAATGATCCATGCGGAACGAATGGTCCCTTTCTGAAGATGAATACTTAACTTTTTCCAAATTTAAGGACGAGATACTGTAAGTGCTTCATATTTTGTCTGCTAACATTTAAAATTTGAATAACTTTATTGTTTAAACAAATTTGTTTGCGATCTAAAAGCAACAACCTAAGTTGCCATGACCCCGTGAAGTAATACACGGCGAACCCCCTTGCTATCACCGCTAAATGGGTGGTGAGTCAAATGCGGTGCTTACCGACAGCCTACAACAGGCATGCACAACCTACGTTTTGCTGGCCACTTGCGGCCCGCAGTCTATTTATTTGCCTGACTGGAATAATTTAATATGGGGAGCTGTAGACTTAGTCTAATTTAATATAGGGAGAATGCTTTACAAGATTGGTATTCTCTTCTGGATCAGGATACATGTAAAATTCTGTTGGATGCTGCTTACCAGGTATTTGTATGTTTGGGAGCACATGTACTTGTGAACAAACATTTTCTATCATGAACTTGAACAAAAATAGGCAGCATTCATGTTTAACTTAAAGACCGTATTAAGCATACATGATGCTACACTTTGGCCCAAAGTCAAAACAAATAAATGCAATGTTTCACATTGAACTATTAAGAATAAGTGTCATATTCTCAGTCTAACTTTTTGTCTATGTTTAAATATTCTCAGCATAATTTTTGAAAACATTATTTTTACATTCTTTTATTGTGAAAAGTTGCAATCGTATATATTTATAAAGAAGTTCGAATATAGTTTAATCGAAACGCTCAAAATGTTAATATGAATGTCAATCCGTATTTACTGTACAGTGTAGTAAACCTACTAACAAAATTAATAAGTTTAGCTGAAGTAGACTGATGTAAGGTTCAAAGTCCGAAATGATGTATCCTTTGGTCGGGTGCTAAAAATATATATGGTCCTCAGAGACAATCAACTTATGGAGGTTTAACCTATAAATACAATGCTGTAACTTGCAATAATTACTATAAGCAGTAGATACAGAACACGCAAGTCTGGCAGTTGTGCTGCGTCTCCAGCCAGCAGAATAATGTATTAACCTAAGTCCCGCCTATTTCGTAACTACCACACCAAATTTTCCAATTCTACTTTACCAAATCTTAAGTATTTTATTCAACTCTGACATAAATTTTCACTCTCTGCCTTACTTAATTCTAATTATTCTTTTAGCTTTATAATTCCCAGAAATTGCTTACATATATTTCTAACAATGTTTTACATTTTGACGTACTGAATTCTAATGAAATGAACCTTGAACTAATGGTTTCTATTTGAAAGAGTTCACCGGTACATCTAATTGACCTAGTTACACCGACATCCATTTAAACCCTTTGCTGCAATATTTGACTTGTCTGCTAAAAACTCTATGCACTTAAAATTATTACTCTAGTTTTTTACATAATTCGTTAGTTTAATATACGGAAGTTGTTTATTGCAATTATTTATCAATTTACACATAGTTAATGTATAAAATAATAATCTAATGAAACAATTATGAAAGTATTAGGAGACAGTTATGTCAACTGATGCGGTAACATTCTCACGCAATTTGTTATTCCGCAGAGCAATAAGAGCAACACGTACACTTATTATCTAAAAAAGCCATTTGGCAGAAAGCATCGCCAATTCCACATAGACTTTACTGAGAGGTTTCTTGGTTGTATTAGCAGCACTAAAAACACAGGAGCTAAGTTTGCTCAGCAAAAAATATGACAAATATCCGTAGGGTGTAAAACAACTGTAAAGCAAAGAGAGCATTCAATGCGGAAAACTAATAAAACGCACTCTAGTGTGGAAGGAAAAAAAAAACACTTGATTGTAAGTATTTGGGTCAAGCGCTGTAGAAACTGATTCAATTATCTATCCACTGTTCAAGCACTGGACTTTTTTGTACAACCGTCACATTCCTGCTACTCTTCAAAGTTTGAAGTATTGTTACATCAATGAGAAATATATTTGGTATTGCCTCGATAAACAAAATATTGTCTCATACGCTGTTGAGAAGCGTACTAAATTACGCCTACTTTAACTAATTTAACGTCCTTTAACCTATTTGGTCATATTGCGATGAATGAACCTGTTGAAGTGAGAGTTAAATTATCTCGGACTCCATGGAGTTTAAAGTTACTCGGCATTCATCTTCTCAGCATAAGGAAAAACCTCCAGAAAACCAATCCGGGTAACTCACCTTGAGCGAGATTCAAACCCGCGATCTCTAAAATATGAGGCAGACACGCTACCGAGGTGGAGAGATATTAGAACTTGTTAACCGTCTAAATGCTTTCGAGGTTTGATATTCTACAGTTTTACATAACTTTCCTGAGCTCGATATTCCTAAACGGAACTTTTTGGTTTATCTCTAATGCTGACAACTTATATGGGATTTTATAGTTCTAAAATCTTCCGCTTAGTATCAAGCAGAATCATGCTGATCTCAGGATGCTTAAACCAGGCATTAGTTTACCGTATCAGATGACCAAACTGCTCTGCATTTGACGTGTGCATCATGCGCTAAGAGAGTTGCAGAACTAAACGGGGCTATTTCAAGTTCAAGCCGGTCAGTGAGGAACTGTCTGAGCGACCTTCATTTTACCCGTCTTGCTTATCAGCGAAGGCTATGGGCACGTCGCCGCTCATTGAGAGGGGTGAAACGTAGATCCGTCTGGCGAGTTCTTCACTGGCCCGTTTTAACTTGAAATAGCACCGCTGAGTTCTGCAACTGTTTTAACGCTCGAAGGGGCATGTCTATAGGTCAAATAGTGACAGTTGGACCACTTGGTATGGCTAACATGCATCACGCTGCTGCGAGTTCGGCAGGCAACCGGAAACTACAGAAGATGCAGTTTAACTCTCTTCGCTCTGGACTGCTGCCTTGCCTGTACTCCTCTCGAGATACCGCCTAGACCGTTGTTGGAATCTCCAACCTTGCCGGTCCCCATGGCCACGCTCGCTAAGGCGTCTCGCTTTGGTACTTCGTGGGCAGGGGATCGTGGGTTCGAATCCCGCCTTGGGCATGGGTTTTATATGTTTGTGCAATGTGTAAAGGAACAGTAAAACCAGTAATCATACAGTAAACTTAGGGGGGGGGGATGTAAACGGGGATAAAAAAAACTCCATAACTGGGCCGCGAGTATTGTGACATGCTCCTTAGAGTAGGTTGTTCCAACTTGGGTGCGCGCCGAAAGTGCAACGAGTAACTCGCGACTCACGGGGACCTACCTTCAACATGCAATACGGCGCAGCATTGAGGGCGAGCTACCTCATGGCTAAATCAAGTGTTGAAAATGAAGCGGTAAATACTGTGGCATGGGGTTTTCCTACTGACGTATTGGCTACTTCAAAGGCACTGTCCGCCATTTTGGCTCTAGAGAAGCTTTAACTTGAAGATTAAAACTGAGATTCTCCTTATGTAGGACTTGGTGGTAAATGGAAGTGCATATTTTACGAAATTTTAATTTTGAGTTTATTTCCAATATGGTGTGCTGCTGCGTAAAGAACACCGATTATTCCGATTCCCGATTGGTTCCAAAACCGCAGGTGTGGCAAGCGGCAATAAACTCCTCGTCTGGTATCTGCAGGGTAACTATCATGTTTTGCTACAAAACAAGCTATAACGTTTTTGCTATTTAGTCCTTTGAACATTTGAATGTGCTGGTGGATTTAAATAAAAATGCAACAAGGAGAACTAAAATATGCTGTAAATAAACTAATATTCATAATGTTCAGCAGTTCTCTAATCCTGGCCTATGTCTAAGATTATTATTACTATCACTTATTATTATTATTATTATTATTATTATTATCATAATAATTACTATTGCTATCATTATTATCACTATTATTATTGCTATATTGGAATTTACACACAAACCTAAGTCCTAGGTTCAAAAATAGAATATGTAAAAATAACGTATCGGATTTCATGTACTTTTTCATTTATTAAAATCCATAAGAGGTTAGGAAATGCTACCCTTACATTTGTTAAAAAAAAAACTTCATTCATGTTTAGTTGAATCTATTTTTTCTTATTTTATGCGACTTGAATTTATGGATAAGTAATGAAAGTGTTGCAATGTAATTTAGAGACATTTCCCAGAAAAATATAATATAATTTCAGAAATAAAACGGCAACTATTAATAGGAGGCTGGATTGCATTTTGCTCAAGCAAGTTTTATATTTGGAGTAAATTAGTATGCTATAAATGCCAAAGAAGAAAACCTGAAAATCCAATGTGAAACACAGTAGAAAGGTGAGTATTTCTGAATGGGCGGCTGCTTCATTTCTTGGTCATATAATTTTGAAATCGTGGTGAATCGTTGTGATATAACTCCCAAATGCTAAAGAGTTGTTAACACGTTTAAACTACTATATATATATATATATAGGTAGTAGGTAATATGTTGTGAACATAGCTAATTTTAAAGAAAATTTATAGACATTGAATTTGATACGTAAAAACCACGAGATTTCAGAATTCGCAAAAAGTGCAAAACAAATAGTATTACACGTGTTTATTTTGATTTAAGAGTAGCGAGAAAGGAAGATAATAAAGGTTTATATCAGTGGCAGGATTGGACTATCGGCGATTTTGAACCAAAAAGCGGACGATTATATCAGATGTTTTGGGAGCCGAAGCTACCACGCTCATGTTCCTGCTGTGCTACGAGTTTTGTGAATGCATGCAACCTTGACTCAGACGAGTCGAGCTGCAACAGCGTGTCTTAGGGTAAACTACCTATAACATGTAATCACATTATTGTTAGTCGATCTAAGCTGCTATTGTAGCAATCAAGCTCAATGTTAGGTCCCTCTTTACAGTTATTAGCCTCATGCCTGTAATATTCCATTCTATAATAAAATATATGGCACGCCATCTGGCTTTTAGTTCTCCCATCAAATTCTGTGACTACCCCTCCTCGTCACAAACTAGAATGTAACAATATACCAAGCTATATGAATGGAAGTCATATCAGCTGAAATGCTTGCAGGATTTCGGTTCAAAATTTTCCCTGAGTTGTAACTTTCCGTAATACACCGTTTCGTTATTGGCCTCTAAGACGTTATATTTAACAAAGGAAGGATACGCTAAGCTATATGAAGATGAGTAAAAGCTATACAATTAACACTTTAAACGCTCTAACTAAAACAGTTTATTTGCTCTATCCGGCAAATAAAAATAAGGCTCATTAAGAGTCACTAGAGCTTAGTTTTCTGTCTTTTTTAATCTCAAAACTATTCACTCAAAATGTCCACACTTTATACCAGTAAACAAATAAGTTATTGTGCAAAAGCTGAAAGATCTAGCTTCAATAGTTTCATAGATAATACAATAAAACCTATTTTTATTTGCGAAAACTTCAAATTGTTTAAAATTCATTGAGAATTCATGTTTGTCAGGGAAGTAGGATGCACAATTTGCTGATACTTTAGTAGAGCGAAAGTAAATGTAAGTATTTTATTAAAGTTGAAATTATTAGCTTTTTTAAGTGTTTCATTTATCATGTATGGTCATATCGGGGATTTGACTTAAGAGGCTAAGTTCTTAAACTTAACTTTGTTTAATCGCTTTCTTTTGTCTTCAAACGCACGCACATTTACTATCACATACATACTCCCAGACACTGTGAGTGATAGGGAATGATTTCGGTTAAAGAAAAAAATTCCCGCCCCAGCCGGAAGTTGAACACGGTACCTCCGTGCGAGAAATCAACACGCTGAACACTTGACCACGGAGGCAGTCGAGTTATGAGTTGTGCAGAAAGAAATTTATGTTTTCATAAAATGAGTATTACAATTGTTTTTTTGTTTTTTTTTACCTTCTCCATCTATGTGCAATGAAAATAGAAGGTAGAGAAGGTCTTGCGCTCCATGCAAAGGCCCATAGCGAGGTTTCACAGGAAATACACGTTTTAAGGTCTGAATAAAAAACATTTTTAGAAAAAGATCTATGTCTTTGTATTCATGAACAACATAGCTAAAAAAAAAGTTGGTTAAATACCAAATTTGATATTTGAGTTCAGCATTCTCTAAGAATGCGACACGAAAATTTTCAAGAAAACTCTGTCACCCCAAACCACCCGTTTCATAGAACAGTTTTGAACATTTTGATTTTTTCAAAAATGGCTCTAGCGATTTTAATTAAAACACTATATGCTTAAGGCATTTTATGAAAAAAGAAATGTATATCTTGAGTTTTCTAGGAATAGCCTCTGAAGATCTCTTCATCTTGGAAGACTTGTATAATCCTTAAACCGTAAGAGATAAAGGAATACTTACTGTAGAAAAAAATGTAGATCTTACTAAAACAGACGATGTAATTCATACACATTAGCGTTTGTAGAGATAACCACTGGGATATATTCCTTGCCATTTCTTTCAATTTTAAAATAATTATGCTTTTGTCAAACGAGAGTCATCATTTGTCTTATATATCTCTTGTTTTAATCCTGTACATACAAAGAGAAGCGAATTTCAATTGTATCATATATCAACCAGGTTTTATAAAATTGACCAACGTTTTAGCACAGTGGATTCCCTTATTTCCCTTCTGCTTACAATAAACCAATGATAAGACAATTTCTGCTATGCTTATATCGATTAACATGATGTAGATACAAGCGCAATCTTTTGTAATAATGATTTATTTGCAGAGCATGTAGAGAAAGTCGTGCGAATGGAACATATCAGATTTTCTTCAGTATAAATTAATTTTTTCAGCAAATGAATAAGGTAGTCATAAAATCCGTACTTAAATATTTATATAGCATACTTGAGATTATATAAGTAAATATGCAAACAAATCGAAGCAAAGGTAAAAGGCAAGGAGTAAACATCATGTGCAAAAATGTAAAACTGAGAAAGTACGACATACAAAAGAAAGTGGTATTAAAAGTAGCACATGTGTGATTTAAACATACTGAGCTTTTTTACAATGGCAGATTTCGGAGAAAAAAAAATATTCGGCCAAAATGATGCACATGTGTCCATAGAATATCACCCAAAAATTCAGTCATGGTTTCCCTTAAAGATTTAAAGTTAACCCACTTATGGATTGCTTACAACACTGCACTTTTTAAAGTATGATCTTTCTCAACTAACTGTGTCGTGAACGCGTAGCTGATAGCTTCAGCCTAATGCTCTTATCCAAAATTGGCTGCGGTGAAAGGTTCTTACACTTGATAGAGTTTATTGTAGAAAAGTCGGCTGCTTGCATGGCAATGCAGATAAGAGAGCTGGCGCTTTATAGTTTGTTACCCAGATCAATATATGCCATTTCGTAGCGTAATATCTGCCTTTCAGAACCGAGACATCCTTTCCATCAAACAAATTGAGTCCAAGTAGAGTGACTACCATACACTTTCTTCACTGAAGGTTGATGAAGCAATTGCGATCTATCCTCAACACAGAGTATGCATTAAATAACTCCTAATTTTGATTAACTTGACATCAACTTTCGGTTACAGTTCAAGTTTAACTAATTAAATATTCCTTATTATTCAACTCCTTTCGTAGTTTGAGGCACTGATACATAAGTATTTACCGTGTTCATAAAATGGCTCAAGTCAAGAGGTATAAAATGGTTCTAAGATTACATCGACAATAGGTATGTTGGAATTGTGGTAGGTTCACCTACTGTAGGATAGTCAACAACATATTGCAGCATACACTTGTGAAAATAAACCGTATTGTGTTCTAGAGCAATGATACGTACCAACAGTTCATGTGTGGTACAGGAAATACCAGAAAAGTGGTTACCCAGAACTGATTGCCAGGATCATTGGCTGAGGCACTCAAGTCATGCGAGAGAAGCATGTTCCAGAATCACTGAAAAGTCATAAACCATACAAGTTTGGAATTACAATATCCCAGTGAATTATGTGACGTATTCTATGCAAACGGTTGCATGTGTTGTAGGCACAAGACTCCGAAATTGAAATTGAGTTTTATTTATGGACGCCCTTTAACTGCTGTGTTCTCAGCGTTCTATTCTATATAGGGCATGAAAAACCGCTTGGTTTTGCTCAGAAGCATCTTTATCAGACTTGAGGATATTTTTACCTGGCGTAAATCTACGACACGGGACCAATGGCTTTACTTCCCTTCCGAAGTAAGCCGTGCTAGGGACTTTTGCGCCGTTACCTTTGAGGAAAGAATTGCTGCTAGCATAATAGTAAACGTGTTGCAGATGCCACACCAACAGTTACATGCAGACTACAAGAACTTTCTTTTGCAACAAGATAAGACTCGCCGTTAACGTCTCAATTCTGAACTTAACAACAGTTGGATTTGACGGCTACTCGAGGTGACTTATTCTAAGGCCTACATGCACATTTGGCTTATCGTACTATGTTTTTATTATCGGGTACATCAAAGATCTTGTGTATGTTATCCCTATGTCGAGATTTGGCAGAACCGCAAGAGTAGATCACGCATGCATGTGTTAGTTTCGTATCGACCGTGGAATGATAGGTGCTGTATGTAATACGAGACTAATGTTTCTTGATCATCCGAGGCACACGTATGAAGATCTGTAACATACATAAATGAAGCTGAAGATATTTTCTACCTGATGATTTCAGTCGTTTTGCTGGGTCCGCTACAGTTATTGCACTGTAAAGTTATGAAACCATGGAGGACCAATAATGATCGTATAGATTGAGACAAAGTACGAGTATCTAATATCCATATCTTAAAGCCATAAAGAAATCAGCAGATAAAGTAAAACACAACCAATTGAAACATCAAGATATCGTATACTAAGATTAATGCTCTAGGATAGGCATGGGCGTTTACTTGTTTAATTACCACAGGTGGTTCTTGACTTTCCTGCATATGACAGAAGATGGTGCTGCAAAAGTTCAGAGTACGTGACAGTGTAACATAGCCTATAGCAAGCAATATCGGGATGTGACAGAGTCCCAGTTGAAAAGTCTACATAGCAGAGAGCCTGCTTATAACAATTTGGCCTTTCTCACTGAAAATGTTTTTCTATATTTGGGATTTGTGACCCATTGTAAGGGAATAAATAAACCGGTAAACAAACTAACTTAGCCATCACGGAAGATGATAAATATATTAAATATATACATGCCGTTGAAGCCATTTAGCGCAGTTAGAACAGTGGATGAGAGGATCAATTGTCACTCTTTTTAAACACTACAAAACATAAATGAGAACAAAGTGTTTAAAAAGTGTATTCCCTTACTAGAATATCTAAAGTGCCTACAATATACCGTGAAATCATGTTTACCTTTTGGATGTCAGGGTTACAAGTGTAAGCCTGAATGTCAACTACAACCCATGAAACGGCGCATTTTTTAAATATTTGTGCCACGATAAATATGGTTCTGAATTATTTAAACAGTTATCACTTTCAAAACACACACAATTAAAGACTCTTTGCAGCTAAACTTTTGGTAACGCTTGCTTCTAGATAGTTGTGGGAACAATTGCTTTTACAAATAAATTATTATATCTCTTTTGATTAATGAACTTCTGTTGGCGCAGCTTAAAATAGCTCTATCGAAAGGTAACACAGATTTTAACGAAATAATTATAAATGTAGAATAATATACTTAAAACCGCAATGTTGTTTGCATTATTTTACTGTGCTCTGAACTGTACATAACAACATATCTACTGATTAGGAATCGCCGTTGCCCTCAATGTCTGTCTGTTACTCCATTTACGGTTCGTTTCAAACTTTGTGATACTTTGCGAGTTGCGTGTCAATTGATTCGGGCCTTGCCCATACTTGCTCTTAAACTTTGTTTTTTTGTTGTTTTTTTTATAGTGTTTAACGCCCGCTTTTCCTACTCAGGCACCGCAAGCAATGACTCTGAAGATACATAGAATGAAGATGGAGCACCGGTGGAAGGTGATGGCGGGGAACACCGGAGAACCCGGAGAAAACCCGCCGGGCCGCATTGGTGAGAGGCGAATGATGTACCCTTACAGACAGAAACAAAATATTTTAGGAAGCCAAAATATTTTAATCTACAAACCACGGCATACAGCCCGGGAACTTAGATTATAAACAAATAACCTTGGAATCGCGCAAAAATGATAATCTACCAAATACTGATGTTAGAAAAATAATGTTTGACAAAATTTACCTACATCTACCTTTAAAATTTTAATCCTCCAATCTCTAAAAAATACTTACTACAACATGCGTTTGTAGTAAGAAAGTGTAGCCATATATTTTCTGTCCCCAGTACACTTAGCCCAGTCAGATATGCACGGATAATCCGAGTACCTCCCAGCCACAGATGACGAAGCTCTGACGCTAATGTCAAACCAAATTACGGGAAGAAGGGAACTGCCAATTTCCTAAGTGTGTGACCTGCAAGCTGTTGTGAGTGGCCGCAAAGCCATTAGACCAAGACACACATTGCCTGAATGAGCCTAATCTAATGACCAAGTGGACTGGATCGACCAGCGAGAGTTAAATGTAAAGGCGTCATTCTACCGACCTGTTTTACCTCCTACATGTTGGCTTAGGCCCCTGTCATTACGGTAATGAGCTGGATCATCGATCCGACAACTCACACTTGCTTTTCTTGCGGAAAGTAAGCCACACGTTTAAACTGTGTAACAAAGTCTGTTTAACTCATAAGCTTTCGCAGTATTTGTGAGGGGGGTCCAGAACGAACAAAATAATAACGAAACATATCAACACAAAACTTTATTTACAGTTACAGTATTTCTCAACGCAAAATCACAGCATCCTGAAACTTATTATCAAAGGCTAGAATAAAAATAACATGCCGTACTCAGAACAGAATTTGTTAAGCAAGGTTTGGAACGTTAATCTATACATATTCGGGTTGACAAAGCAAAAACAAAACAAAAACAATAATAAAAAAAAAAGAATCTAGATGTTCTTGAGAACAATCTTTATTAACCGAAATACCAGTATTCCGTAAAACTGACCTAAACAAACAGCTTGTGGAACAGTTCAATCTTTGGTACTCTACAGTGCTTATCTCCATATTCTTAATTTCTTAAAAGAGATGGCTGTATGGAAATCGATAACTTTAGGTAATTATATTTTTCTTCTTTCTTCAAGTTTTACACTATCATCCTATTGAGATTAGACTGTGGCTAAAAGGACGCTATGAGTGTTAGAATCTGAATGTGAACAACACAAAACAATCTAACCAAGCATACTTTTCTAGACTCTCAAGTCCTTTTAGTTTCAGCTCTTATCTTTCTTTAACCATGACTAAAATTGTGTCCATGACCATTTTTACAATTAATTGACTAAAAAAATCCGACAGTTTAATTGCGCAAAATAGCTCGACATTATTTTTCTTACTGCTGCTTTCAAAAAGTTGCACTATAGACATGTGAAAAAAATTACCAAAATATTTCCGGAATCCTCCCCTTCAGCCATAAGCCTCACAATAATCAGCCATATTGTTGTCGATCGAAACAATGCTTGAAATTAATCTAACTATTGAAAAATTTACTCCCTAAAGCTGTGCTGCGTGCACTCCCTCTAGTCAGCTGACTAAGAACTTGGTTTTAAGCGAGTAACGTCATGCACTCTCTATTTATACAGAGCCTGTCTAGTGAACCGAGTACAATTCGGCCACCTCCTTTGAGGAACCCTTATAATCATTTTACAATAGAAACCCTGGCCACCTCGGTAGTGTGCAGATAAAGTGCCTGCCTCTCATTCAAGAGGTCGCGTCTTCGAATCTCGCTTAGGGTGAGTTAAAGTTTATTCGGGGCTATCGCTTATTCTGAGAAGACGAATGTCGAGTAACTTTAAGCTCTATGGTCCCCGAGATCATTTTAGCATCATTTCACCGATTTTATTCATCGTCCGATATGATCAACGACGTTAGAGAACGTTAAGCTCCATAAAAAATAAAAAAAAAAAAAAAAAAAAATACAACTGATTTTCCCCTTCCTTAAAATCAGAGTTCTTAGTGGTGTTTAAAGACAAGGATAAAAATCTCCCTTCTCTGGGATAGGGAAGGGAATTTATATCAGTCATTAGCTGAGATTAGGCTACATTCCCATGGTGATAGCAATTATATTCGCGTTCACTAGATAGATTCTACCTATTCCAAGCGCATAGCTCCGAATAAAAAAAAATCGTTCACAAGCATAGAATTGTATTGCGTACGTGATCCACCAGCTCACGTTGTTTGTCCCACTTCTCTAATAATTATGCGCGCACAATTATTACGCATATGCGCACCTCTTAATACGAATAGGAGAAATAATGTAAGACTATTTGCTGTTGACACAAGCATAAGCGTTTGGATATTGCTGTTGTCACGCTCTTACGTTTCTCTTAGCTGGTAGTTTAGTTAGCGCGTCAAATGTCTGTTTTCTTAAGGAGACACAGCCATGCAATTTTGGTCCAAATGATTGATTTTTGTTGTTAAAAATTCACCATACTTTAAATTACATATTTGCCCTGCTTTATTATCCTTGGACGGATGTAGCACATATTTTGGAGCCAGTTTAAAGTGCTGAGCTGATTAAGTATCTCTCTATGTCTTAACTGTCTTTAAAGCCATTTTCTTCAACTCGGATTTTTTTCGTTATTTTTTTTCCAAATTCAGAATCTATCTTCTCCCACAAAACGCTGCTTCAGGACTGAAAATTTTCCGCAACTTACTTACAAATGTGTACTGGGCTTTTGATATTGGTCATAGTTTAGTTTTAAAAAATATTTAAGACGGCCATATTCTACTTTTTCGCAGGTTTTTTCACTTTGTGGTACAAAATATTTTTGTACTAATTATTTATATATATATATATATATATATATATATATATATATATATATAAAGATATGCGAAAATTTCAATCTAACATTTTCTTACAAATTATTAAGGAATGATGTCTTAAAAAATCTGATTGTGTTCCATTCCCATGACTTTCTCTATCTCTCTGTAACAAATTATTGTTAATAAGCTTATCTTTTATTTATTTCATGTTAATCGAGGAAAATTAGCAGAAATAGTCTTATTTCTTGCTTTATTGTAAATACAAGCGAAATAAGGGAGTACCATAGGTTAAAGTGAAAGACAAAAGCTGGTTGCTATGTCACTGATGTTCCTTTGTTTGTGTGGACAGGAGTTGACAAATTCCTGTATGAGAAAAGTATAAGTTTTTCAAAGCTGAAACCAAGAAAAAGGAATATCTCAAAAACGATCAACTCCACGAAAAAAATATACATAACATAAATTGTGTGTTTTAACGTGCTCTACATTTTTTGTGTGCTAAGTTTTTGTCCATCTCTTACGGTTTAGTAGTTATGCAAAATTCATCTAGAATAAAGTAGTCTTCAGAGGCTATTCCCAGAAAATTCAAAATATACATTTTATTTGTCATGTAAATATCTTTAATATATGATATTTTAGTCAAAATCGTTAGAGCCATTTTTTAGAAAATCAAAATTTTCGAAAAAAGTTCCATGTAAAGGGTAGTTTGGGGTGGGGAGATTTTTCTCAAAATCTTCGTGTCGCATCCCTGGAAGATACTAAACTTAAATACTAAGTTTGGTATTTTACCGACTTATCGTTTTTGAGTTATCGTGTTCACAGACACACGGACACACACACACACACACACACGGACCTTTTTGTGAAAATGCTTTTTTTAGATAAAGGGGACCCTAAAACATATATTTCCGGTGAAATCTCGGTATCGAATTTTTTGGTGGAGTGCAATACTTTCTCTATTCACTATGTACATAGTGCGTATAGAGAAAGTAAAAATGACACTGTCGGAGAATATAGATTTCAATTTTGCTAATAAAATGTATCTAAATTAATTAACAGATCTAGAGTGATATTATTAAATATTATATCCCAAAAGTTTGTACAGATATTCCTTTTGTTGGTAGGAATGCCTGTGACAAAAAAAAAAACAAACAAACAAAGGTCTAGCTTAAATACCTTAGAAGATGACTTCTTTGTTCCCTTAAGAAATTTATGGTCTCTTATTTATTTACTGCACCACTTTCCTCTTTAATGGCGACACAGGATTTAATTCACTAATTGACCTAATAGTTGTCCAAACTATGAAGCCGGGACTTAAAAGTACTTACAACATTGTATATCATCTTAAAATAATTTTAGATCTCCTTGGTTTACCAGGAAAATTTCGAGCAGTTGGACAAGTTAATGTTGTGTCGGCATGTTTCCATAGTAGCTCAGTGGTTAGAGACCCGGGGATTCGTGGTTGAAAACTCGACTGTGGCATTGAATTTTTCAATCTGACTCTATCTTTCCAATTCTTTTAAATACTTTACGATGCCACTTGCAGTAGGGAAAAATTTGAAACCGAGGTGAGCGACATCATCTTTAGGATACTTAAGAGTATGTGCAGTGCTGTAACGGGGACCATATGTCAAGAAAACTATTTACTTTCGTTGAGTGTACAGACCTTCATATGCCTTACATTTTCGACATAAATTAATGAACATTTTTAAAATGTGTTTAACAGTATTACGAATTAATTGCCGTGGCAGAATATTTGCACCGCTCACCTCTCACGCTGGCGGCTTTCTGTTTCCGAGGTCGCGGGTTCAAATAAGGCCCAGACCGATGGTTTTTAAGTGTGCTTAAAAGCGATAGACCCATGTCAGTAGTTTTACTGCAATCTTCAAGAACTCCTGCAGGAAGAAATTCTGGCACACCTGCAGCGCTGATATGATCCTGGCAATTGAAAGCGTCATTAACAATCAAATGCTTATTTATTCTCACCTTGATGGCCCGTGTTCAATCCCAGGTGTTCGCATGCGGAATTCGTGGCGGACGAAGCCAATTCTGGCGCGTTTTTTTTCCCGATCCTCCAGTTTTCCCTAACATTCGTTTCACCAATTAGTCCTTAATCACCTTTGCTGTCATCCACTTCGCCGTCATTTTATATTATCTACTTCCTGATTTCCACACCAGGCATTGGGCTGATTCCCCATCCCTGGGTACTCTTATCAGATCCATAGCCCACCTGATCAACTGACATCTGTCCCCAGGTATTAGCTTGCAGGCACAAATTCAAATGTAATGCTTTTCAAGAGGTGTCACAGTTTGACAGTTTTTCTTGTAAAATGTCTTGCAGTACTTCCAAAGCCTTTGAAAGCAAACAAGGATTGGATCAGATGACTCAGACTGGTCACCACACGCCTTGTGAGGTTTTTGTGATTTACGTGACCCCAGGGAGGGAGAGATGAGGACAAAGGCGTCCAGATTCCAATGCTGATGGTCACAAGCTTGGACGTGGTCCCTAACAGTTCCAACCATGCAGTGCGTGGATCAGAGAAAGTAGCAACAATAGGTGATCAACCTGATGCCTGGTGGGATAGTGAGGAAGAAGATATGAAATGACAGTGAAATGAATGGAAGAATATGCCATAATGGAACAGGTGGTGGAATAAGTGACGCAGGAAAACAGAGAAAACGCGTCCAGACGCTGATTTATCCACCATAAATCCCTCGTGCGGCTCCGTGGGATCAAACCGCGGTGGTAATCTGATTTCATGGGTTTCTCATCCTTAGTTGCGGGTTCAAACAAGGCCAGACCGTTGGCTTTTAGGTATGCTTAAAAGCAACAGACCCACGTAAGTAAATAAACATGTAAAAGAACTCCTATGGGATGAAATTTAGGAACACTGGCAGCACTGAAGTGATCCTGGAAATTGACAGCGTTGTTAATAAACCATTTAATCTGCTTTCATGTTTTAAATTACGTAAAGCACGATATATAGCTACAAATTGTTATACTGTGACCCTAGTGATAAATTACTTTGTATGTGATAAACTAAAGGGTTCAGTATGCAAAGAGACAGCGAGTAAATACACATGTGGGACTTGTCAAGGCTTGTTCTCAATGTTTTCAACATTATTGAAATATTTGGCAACTTTTTTTGTAAACTCTTGAACTGAAAAACAAGTTTTATAGTGTAGAACTTCTAACAACTCCATTTCAAGAGAGAGAGGGGTTGGTTGGGTTGGTCGATTGGATGTTGGTTGGTTGCTAGGTTGAGGAGAGATATAGGGGCTATGCACCGATCCTAGGGCAGAGTTTATACGTTTGCCTCATAGGGGGTGCCCCTGGGTGTTAGAGATGAGGTAGGAGGATACACCGGGCGGCCGAAACAAGTAGAAATGCCTCAGCAACAAGAGGGTCCCCACAGTCACCAGTTGGAAGCGCCCCTTCACCCGGACAGGTACACCGAGGACTCCGCCCCATATAGGGTCCGACGCTTTTGGGGGTGGCCCTTATACCTAGGCAGTCAGCCGGAGTCGGAGGACGGTAAAAATTACAGTGAGAATCCTTTTTCCCTGCCTCGCCACGCCGAGCTACATTGTTGTCTCTTTCAACCCAGAAGAGAGATCCTCTTGCTGAAGGAAATATGTAATGTTTTAAAGGAAACGATACGAAGGGACAGGAAGTTCGGAATGTGAGAACCAACCCACTATTCGCCTGGCGACCCGAGGAAAACCCGAAAACCACATGTGTTAGGTAAGCATGTATATAATATATAAATAAAGTAGTGGTTATGGAAAAATAACTTATATTATTCCTGTTCCTGATTATTGTAGTGTGCCATATCTCCTTCTTTACGATGAGTATAATCTTCAGATCTATTATTTCAAGTATCAAACAATGCTTATTACTCCTATTACAACCCAAATTCCTTTACTAATTCAGACTTTGGACACGGTATCCACTTGCACGTGAAGGTCAAACTTTTATTTTCTGAATGTTGTACAACAGAAAAAGACCCAGCACACGCAATTACAGGTAACAATAGCCTGAGCTAAACAAGGTATCGCCTCCGAAACTAATTTTTTGTACCTAAGAGCACAAGACAATAGAATTCATAACAACACAAAAACTTTCCAGTTTGTAAACGACGATGAAATGACCCGAATCCTCCGCTAAAGGATGCAACAGCTAATGGCTGTCTTTGCATAAGCTTCGCAGTTGTATTTTAAACTGAAAATGTGGGCAATTTGTGACTATAGAAACAAGCTTAAATTTCGTAGCCAGTAGTTGCGTGAACGTATGTTTCTTTTATTCTTTATAGCTGGGAGCAGAGAGCTGTGCGGTTGCACGTTTTGGAAAATTGCTGCTGCATAAACCCAAAAACGTGGTAAAATATTGTGCTTGTCAGCCCGGAGGGCCAGAACCTGTCAGTTGTTTTATTACACTTACTGTGCTAGGAGCCGCAATTCTTGGTTTTAATAAAGCAGAGAGGAAAGATTCCACTATTATACTTCTTGTGTTCAAAACCGCTTATATAGATGCTTCCTCAGGGCCCATAGCCTAGCCGACCAATCAGGAGTACGAACCTCGCTATGTTATTTCTTTTCTTGCATCAAACATAATTTATTTGCCAATGAATTAAGCAAGTGTCAGGAATTTACAACCCAGTTATATAATTTAAAATGTATAAGTTTTTTGGAGTTGAAAAACCTAACGATAGGATGAAATTTAAATATCGGTAAATACAGGTTCTTCAACGTCAAATAATTCATCATAAGATTTATATTATAGGATGAATGTTATATAGTTAAAGGAAGTTTCACAAAATGCTGCAGTGAACTATAATTACTTCTCAGCTCCGGAGAATAAGGACAAAATATAATTAAAGGTTTTCTGCAGTTCCCAGCACACTTGTTCTGAATTGAGTCGCAAAATCATGTGCCGTAAGAAACTTATTAGCTGGTTTGTATTTTAGTATTATTTTCACACAGTTTTCTGTTTAAGTTGGTCAGATATGAAATCTGTGCTTCACATGCAAGTTCTGTCCCCTAAGTGATCTGAATTTATGAGTTGAGCCCGATTTTTATTCTTAAGTTTTACTGCGAAAACGTAAGTTGAAATGATGCAATCTGGGACTTTCGATGTAAGTCTGGACAATTTTCAAACGAACGTGTACAGTGTAAAAGTATAATCTGATCAAATTAAGAAAGTGATTCACCTCTCACAGAGGAGAGGCGATGCTGCCACTTACCGCGAGCACACAGCGCTTGCGCTGGGAGTAGTGCATACATGGCTATTAATTAAATTGCAAAGCTTCCTTTATCACAAGGCTGCCATGGGCGAAGCTTAATACATACAACAATTATCAACAAAGCACTTGTAAATGATTGTTTAGATCATTAAGAAATATAACAAAATATACACTATTGCAGAGGGATTATTATTATTATTATTATTATTATTATTATTATTATTATTATTATTATTATTATTATTATTATTATTTTACGGTACAATTATATCTGATGCACATGAAGATTTCAAAACATGCAAGTGATGGAAATAAGCATGCAACTATCAGCCTACAAACAAATTTGGGTGATCATAAAAATGGAGGCGTTAATTCGGATGTGAAAGGTTTAATAATTCCTGAATTTGATAACCTTTCCTCCGTAAGGCCAAAACCTACTTTCATCTACAATTTCAAATGTTATGCTAAAGAAATTGCTCTAATAAATGTAAGTAAAATTCTCACTAAACAAGAAACGTCAGAACGCGTCAACTGTAACGAGTTTGTGTTTAGTGCAGAGTTAGTATACGTATTTTCTTCGTAAATCTGGTTACAAGAAGATTTTAAAATGGAAACAAATATTGTGCCCCCGCGTGATAAAGTCGACCAACTCATAGTTGAATGCATTGAGCTCGGGAGATTCGAGAAAATAAATATGGTAGAATCGGCCAAGTCTTCGATGACGGCTTTGAAAGTGGGAGAGACAAAACAGGAAACTCGTATGGTACGGTCGGCCAAACCACCCATTAAGACTCTCAGCGCGGGTGATTTGAGAAAGCAAACCCATATGGTACAGTTGGTCAAACCACCGATTAAGGTTTTCAGCGCGGGTCATTCGAGAAAGCAAACCCATTTGGTACAGTCGGCCAAACTAGCGATTAAGGCTTTCAAGGCGGGTGATTCGAGAAAGCAAACCCATTTGGTACAGTCGGCCAAACCGGCGATTAAGGCTTTCAAGGCGGCTGATTCGAGAAAGCAAACCCATTTGGTACAGTCGGCCAAACCGGTGATTAAGGCTTTCAGCGCGGGTCATTCGAGAAAGAAAACCCATATGGTACAGTCGGCCAAACTAGCGATTAAGGCTTTCAAGGCGGGTGATTCGAGAAAGCAAACCCATATGGTATAGTGGGCCAAACCACCGATGAAGGCTTTCCGACTGAGGGAGATTCGAATATAACAAGCCTGTATAGTACAACAGTCGGCCAAACTATCGATGAAGTTTTTGAGGATTGGAGATTCGAGAAAACAAACCCTTATAGTACAGTCAGGCTAGCATTGCAAGAGGTTGGACTGGTTACTTTTGGAGAATGCTCGATATCTACATTCTGATAAATTCTAGAGTGTTGTATTAGTGTTTTTGTAGCAACAGGGCAGAAAAGACGGAATAGAATAAATTCGTGTCAGTTAGGAATGAATCACAAAGCGATTTGTAATTCTAAGCTGCAAAACGAATCATGTAACAAACCTCGCGTGATAGATTTTATTACAAGTTAAACGATGTTTATATCTGCCACAAAACATTGAATCTAAAAGTTGTTGATTTGTACAGAGTATCAGGTGAGACTATCTGCATAAGAACCAGAGCGAAATTTCCGTTGAGGCTTTCAGCTCGTATGTAGGTAAATGAGGCTTGTAGCGCTGTCATAATAGGAATCTTCCGAAGTGGTTACGCCATATTTTCCTTCCTATTAGCCAATTACGAACTAGCTGGAAACATTCTTTCTAACATTGGAGGAACTCTGGCAGGGTGTTGCATAATTGAAATATTTGCACCCTGGCTGCATATTTCCAGACACATGAACAGTTTGTTTGTGTAACAAGGTTACGCTTTACTTCGTTGCACGAGCACAAAACATATTCTCCCCCCCCCCTTCCCTCCAATAATAATCAATACGCAGTTTACATTGCGTTTACAAATAGCGCCATCCAATTACAAATCTAATTAAAATAGCTGTGAACTGCACCTTTCCCCTTCACTGTAGAATATTATTTCAATTCAATTATAGGATGGGATTTCCAGCTAGAGTGTTTAAATAATTGCCAGGTGCTGGATTTCGATGCAAAGGGTTAATCATAATGAACTATTGGAAAGAAACGAAAGAAAAAAAAATGAAACACTTATATCACTTTTTGCGCTTTTGTTTACACCTGAAAAATATTCTCTGGAGACAATCTCATTGTTATAGACAGAACGGCATTAGTGAGACTTTTCATCCAGGTTTTGTAGCCTGTGGGTATACTCAAGTGGTCTCAGAGATCAGGAGAACTACTTGGAGTGCTTGATAATTACTTCCAAGAAGCTATTTTCTCAGTACCTTTAAGTGAACTTTATAATAGTCGTTTGATATGATGTTTCTGATATTTCAAAAACACTTCCGGTTAGCTTACGACAACAAGTTCTATTTTCTATTCACTCTTAGATTGATCCGCGCCAAAACAATCCACGTGGCCAGTGTACCGCGGTACAACACAGTAGTAGTGCGCGCAAGAATGTAATCCAATGCTAACAATTAACATTACAGAAAGAATGTATTCTTGAATTGTATCATATTCTATACAAGTACCTAAGAGTTAAATTGACGCAGATTTATACCGTTAAACAAAGCTTCAAGTCCATTCGTATGAGTCTCCTGATTTCCGCAATATTGTGTTGTTGCTGTTTAGAATCGTGGAGGCCGACGGCTGCCGTGAGTTTCTCTTGATCTTCGTTGAGTTACATAAAGCATAAGGTAAACTGTGGACTAGTGGTGAAAAAGCTATAGTGTTGAATGTTTATTGTAAGTTTTGTGAGAAATATCCAACACTTCCCGTGAAATGAGTTATAAAATTAACATCCGAGTTCACCTGTTTTGGCTACAAATATAAACAGTGCTCACAAAGAAAATCTATAACGGAAAGAGTATTTAGACCCGGGGAAAAAACGTGTGAAATATGCAATGCAAGAATGTGACAATTTTGTGAAGAATGCAATTCGCGTAATAGTGCACAATTTCATTTTAAAAATGAGCCGCCAACAGTTGATAAAGTGTTACATACAAGGTAAGAGGAAGCATTGTTTTGGAAAATGGATACTTTAAATTACACCGCTGTTGATAACCTGGTTATCAACCTTAGAGTGGGAAGCAGCAACACAAACAGGGAATAGTGCCGCTTCCAGAGAGCGAATAAATGTAAGTTATCGCACACATGTTATTCATTTTTTCGTTTGTGTTTTAAGAGTTAACTATTTCATTTGTGCCCATTTATTTTGTTAAGACTATGAATATTTTCACCATTATACCTAACAGAATATTTTAGTCACGTTTAGGTTGTCGGAATACGGGCCCTGTTAGTTTTACCTTACAATATGCCGCGTGGTCGTGAAAGTATGATAGCACTTTTGGTGCAAATAGTGGAAGGCTACATTACACTGGTCACGTGGGTTTTGTTTTGACGAGGATCAACTTAAGGTTGAATTGGCATTAGGTTATCACAGACCAGCCGCGTCACTGGTGTAGGTTTACATAATAGCTCCTAGTTATTTCCGGGAACGCATACATGCATTACTGGCTTTGTTTAGGGTTAGAACAGTCCTTTTCTTGCTTGTTACCTAATTTTAGTATTTTATAAGTACCTATTGTTACTGCATCATGACAAACTTTCACTAGGCAGAAGGGGAGAGAGTTGATACTTGCTTGTGGAAGTAGTGCCTAAAACTAAACCAGATGATTCTTGAGGCAGCTTTCTTTTGCACTTTTGCACGAAAATCTACAGCAAAGAGCATTGTCAAAACAGTTGGTAAAATAAGCAACATAGGGAATTGGAGCGCTTTCTGTTGTTACAAGTTTTGAAATTTAATCAACTGCGAGCTCTAAAGCATGCTGTGTGGAATGCAAATGTAAAAACTGCAAGAATATTCTGTTACTCTATGCCAAGGAATCGACAGCATATCCCACTAAATATGTGCAGCATTTTGATTGTAGCTCATTTATATGCATGCATCTTTATGTTACATAAATATTTTGATAATTGTTTTAAATAAGTAAATGGCAGTAATTGGTAATGATACTGTGTACTTCTTTTACCTACACTTCCCTCCATAATATACCACAACGATCATTTTACAAGCTATGGAAACTGTAGGAGTCCGTGAGATCACCCGCATGTAATGATGTCGGGACTTAAGGCGCATGCGCCGCCGGGTTAAGAGTTTTAACACGTCATTTAATACAGATATCACCGAGCCAGATGGATCAGGCGTTTCGTCTGGATCTGGCAGAGAGGTCTGGGTTCAATCCCCGTTCACCACGCACTCTAGCCCTGGGTTTTTCTATGGTTTTCCCGGAGCCGCTTAGGCGAATGCTAGGGCGTGGTATATCTACCACGGTTCCTTTCCCTTTCATTCCTTCATTTCATTTCTCTTCTTCATCTTTCAGGTCGACGCAGGTGTGGCTTGAGGCTTTGCAGGCAGATGTCACGGTTGCTTGCTCCGAGTGAAATTCTTTTCCCCCTGGTTGCGCTGTTTAAGGTTAGGTGCCGTTGTAGAGGCCTTCTTCCGGCCTCCCGGCGCCTGTACAACTTCCGTGTCGCGCCAAGGCTGTCATCTAGTGAAATTGTTAGGGAATTCCGTGCGTCTTTGCGCTTAGCTCCGTCGTTTCCTCTGTGCTGATCCGTGGTTTCCCCTCCTCTCATTCCTTACCCCGGGGTGGTAGGCCGCAATAGATCAGTACTAGAGCGCAGTAGCCCAGATGTCCCCCGCTGTTAACATGTTCTAACCTCTAATGCAGAAATCACCTTAGTCTGTGACTTATGTTTGCTGCTCCACAACACAGGTAAGAAAGACCATTAAACTGTAATCTCCATGGCCACTCTGCTAAACAACTGTTCATTTGTTTTGCTATATTTCATGGTAGATAATGTGTTAAATCTGTAGTTAACATATCAGTCTGGTTTCCACCATAAATCTTCACAGTAATCAAGGCGCTGTCATTGCAAGGGATTTCATCAATGTGCATACTATTTCATATTTTTCATATAAGAAGTAACTGATCATTTCTGTTCAATATGGGTGCATAACTCATGAGACCCTTGTTTGGAAGATTGCTTTTTCTGATGTCTGTCGTTACATTGGCACGTCTGCAAATTTTCATCGTGAATATTTATGAAACCTTGACAGCCATTTTGTAATCAATTTGCTGTAGGAGAGACCAGCCATTACTGTATGAGCCACTGTTATGTTGTATGAAGATATCTGAGATAGATGTTGATGATGAAACGCAAGGAACAGTCAAGACGAGATCGTGTTGCAAAATGATTAAAAGGAATTCCAACAAACGCTATTGGTGAAGTTATTCCTAGAAAACATTTCTTCTAGCTACATATGCTGTAGAAGTATATGATGAGAAACGTGCAAATACAGCTAAAAGATTCATTGGTGCATACATTCATTTTAAATATTTAATGAAAAATTACTGACATGGATATTAACTCCAGGATACCAGCTTGTGCAACTGAACCCAGCAACAGAAGGTTGATTTAAGTTTCTAGAACCAAATGTTGTTGAGAAGAAAATTCCATGCACATCAAAAATAAATGCACACAGAGCTAGTGATGATGAAGCAAATCTGAATGATTAAATTTATTTAATGTTGATAAGGGTAGGATAGGATACGGACGGAGGAACTCAGCACCGAACCAAAGGTTATTGTACCTACGCCACACGAAGGCGAGTAAGGGAATGATGATGATAGGACACACCGGGTGGCCGGAACCAGGATCACAGCAATGGCAGGGGTCCTGGAGTTTCTAGATTGAAGCGCACAAACAGGCGGACAAGTAGACCGGGAACTCCGCCCCAATTGGTCCAACAACCTCGCTAGTAGCAGTCCTCAACACGGCAATCAACCGTTGTCGGAGGACGGAGTTATTCACTTTGAGCATCCTTTTTCCTTGGCACGCCGCACCAAGCACCATCGTTGACACTTCCAACTCTGAGAGAAGCTAACGGAATGAAGGTTGAATGAAATGGCAATGGAAACGACATGGAAGGACAGTAAATTAAGCAGATGAAAAAATGCATCCAGCATTTACTTGGCGACACGCAGAAACCCTCGAAAAATCTCATGAGTCAGGTAGACCGGCCATGGGAAGCGAACCCGCAACCTCTTGAATGGTTGACAACGAATCATTTATAAATCTAATTTCATATCACTTTAATTTATATGTTCCATTTGTTGAATCTGCTTAAAACAATTTGTGTGTTCTGTTTACTTCCAAGTTGTAAGTTTGTATTGCCACAGTGTGTAACACAACAATGTAACAATATAAAATAGAGTCATGAACAGCTGTTCTCTGTAAAAAAAAAAAAAAAAGGTTCATATAATCATTACTTAGATCATCCATATCTATATGAAAACTGAATATGAAATTAATTTTTTCTTAGCACTTGATAGAATATATATTTTATATAATATTGCAAAAGCACAAATTCTTTATTCCTCTTTTTCTCAAAATATGATTTCCTAATAGTCCCTATTACATAAAGGTCCTTAATTAAACAACACAGTCGTTAGACTTATCAGCAATAAACTGAGGGAGTATATACCTAAGGAGGGAAAAATAACCGTTCTATGGATATATATTCAAGCGGCTAACGTGTGACAGAAATAAATCACAGAGTATTGGGAATATTTTGTTTCATTCTTAAAACCATTAATATAACTATTTTTAAAGTATTTACTACTTTTTGTGGAACATCTCTTAAACCTATAGGCCACGCGTGGCTAAGTGGCTATACCACTCGTCTCTCACCTAGGCGGTGGGTTCGATCCCACGCGGCCACATGTGGGATTTGTGATGGAAAAAGCGGCGCAGGGGCGGGATTTCCCCAGAATCTACGGTTTCCCCCGCCATCACATTCCACCAGTGCTCCATCCTCATTCCTTGTAGGTATCATCAGTATCATCGCCTGCGGCGCCATAAGTAGTAAGAGCGGCCGTTAAACACTATCCAAAAAAGGTGTTAAAGCTATAGAAATCATATTTTGTAATTAAGGGGGCATAGAAGTAATTTTAGTAAAGAATGTCGATTTTCGGAATTTTGGTACAAACAAGTGCACCATACTTTAAAGTACATACTTCTCAAGTTTGATTTTCCTAGGACGATGTAACATATGTTTTGAAAGCCATTTTAGCTGGTTAAACTATCTAGGTTAAGCTATAAAGCCATTTTTCCCAAGTTCAAATTTGTTCTTATTTTCCCAAATTCAAAATCTTCTTCTACAAAAATACAGCTAGAAATCTGAAAATATTTTCCAAAGCAGTGCGCAGTGTGCGCAATAAAATATTTTATTGTAATGTTTATATTCGTGATAGATTAGTTAAAAAGGTTAATTAGTATACATAAGCGTTTTTTTTTTTTTTTTTTTTTTTTTTTTTTTTTTTTTGCAGCCGCTTCACTTTTTGATGTAAAATAAATTTTAAAAAAATATCATCTACTTTAGGAAACTTTCAAACGGGCGATGTTTTTCAAACATATAAATGGTAAGGTATGTAATATTAAAAAATGTAGCATTTAGCTTAATATCTGTAGAAGAAAAAGACAGAATGTGATTTAGCTAATAAATCCAATTATTTAATATTTCCACAGCTAAAAGACGTAAATGAGAGAAACTTGATATGAATGCTTCTTTTCTTACCAATAATGTCCGTACAATGAACTAAAGCTCTAACCTTAATACCGTAGAAAGGTATTTTAGCACTTTGGTATCTCCGTAAATACATATTCAACGCACTGTAAGTTCTTGCAGCTAAAAGAAAATGATAACGCTAGTGTCTTCGTTTATAAAAACAACACAAGTCAACGTATTGATTACAATAAAAGAACAACTTATACACATTCTATAGTTTAAATGCAATGCCGAGCAATCTAAGATGTGGTGGAAAACACAAGATTGCCAATGGATGCTCGTCTTTCTCTGTGGTTTAGCACTAACATTCTAGCCCTGGCTCCTAAGCTCACGAGTTCAAACCCGGCGGAGGGCTATAAAGTTTTCCGGCGTAAAAATCCTTAGCATGGCTTTCTTCGGAAGGGAAGTATGATGATGATGATGATGATGATGATGATGATGATGAATAGCGTTTAACTGCTAAGGTCATAAGCGCCCCAATAAAACAAAACACAGCAAACATCATGGGTCAAAAGACATGTAAAAAGACGATAAAATAACAAACAAGTGAATTAAAAAAAAAACAATGAAAAATGACGGGATAAAAGCCACAGAAGAAATTAAAAAATATGTAAAAAGGAAGATAAAATACTAAGATGAAAGCTAAAACAAAATGCTCAGGTTAAAAGCATTAAAAGATATAAAACAGCCAACCCTATTACTAACGTTCCAAAAACTACGGGGGCAGAAAACTGAAATGAAATGCGTTATCGGAACAGAAGGGAAGTCAACCAGTTGGTCACGTGTCATAGACTTACGGTATACAAAAGAATTTCAAGCCTGATAAACAGGTTTCTGAGCAAAAATTAATGGTCTTTCGCGCCTAATATAGAATGGGGCGCTGCGAACCGCAGCAGTTAAGAAGTGTCCATAAAATAAAACAATTTAATTTCTCCTAAAAATCTGTATGTTTGTCTCCTCTGAAAACTGGTGTTGTTTGACTTTTGTTTCTGAAATAAGTGGCACAAATATAAATGCTAGAGACATGCACATAAAATAATATTGTCGTTCTCTGCCACAGAATGATAAATTCGACCAGAAAGATAAATAGAATGATTTTAATGGGATGGCCCTGCACTGGCACTTTCATGTCAAACGACATTTTAATTCAGCCACCGATAGTGCACATCAGTTTATTTCACACAATGATGCAAATGTGGATTACAGACTTAAATCCTCCACAATCGGCCCTCTTAGGATTAGAATATTTGATGAATCAGGCTGCTTAGCCTTCTTACTAATGCACAACACTATTTTCCTTTGTTTCTTTTTGTTTTTTTGTTTTGTTGCTTTGCTTTATTTTATTTTGCATTATGTACAACGTTTGTATGAACCCCAAAAATATGTGACTGAACAAATGTATTAGTGGCAACATCTATTAAGCACATATGGGCAGTAGGGGTTTTGAGTATAATGTTTAAATGTTCACAAAACTTTAAGGGGCAAATGGATTTCAAATGTAACTTATAGAGTTTTAAAGCTAGGAATTTAATATTTTGCACACATAATTTGACTGATCTATGTATAAATCCATCAACGTTTCAAGTGTGGCTTTAATATTTTAGTTATTTATGTCTTGTGTTTAAAAAACGCCTGTTTTCAAAAACTATCTCCTGCAATGTTAATCCAGTGATGTCGAAAATGTCACTGAATATTCTAGAAGCTGCTACTAATAAAAATAAAGTTCAGATTTTTTTATATCTAATTCCTGTGCAGAATAAAAAACAAAAGAGAGTACCTAGTGTACTGATGACTAGCGCTCGGTCCGGGGTCACGAAATTGCGGGTTGAGGTTAGGTGCACACAGAGTATAACTTTGACATGATGGAATGGGAGTGGTCTCTACTGTCAGTTTCGAAACGTGTTGCACTATCTAACATTGCTCACTCCCTGGCCTCGTTCAGTTTCTGCTAGTAAATAAACTAGTGAACCCTGAAAGAGAGCGAATATTGAAAAAATATAAAAAATACGACACTACACAAATTATGGATGATTCAGGCATACTTTAAGTGACAGGAAGAGTGTCTTTTCTTTTTATATAATAAAGATGTAGCTTACAATTCACTAAAATGAATTCTGAGCAAGTTTGGCTGATTTATGTTCATTGTCTTTTCAAAAGTCACATATTATCATCCTGAAGTTTTTCTATCAAGCTTTATACTTTTATTTGTAAAAGTGCAAGGCATTTTAATTGACTAATCTTATTATCTATTGTTTTATTGTGTTACTTTATAAATTAGTACGATGCATAGAATGTCAATACATGTAATGAGCTGCATGTTTATGCTACAAACCCCTCCCCACTACCCTCTCTTTATACCGCTGACTGCTCTGTGTGTTCGCAACTGTGTGTGCCTTGGAACCCAAAACCGAGCTCTACTGATGACCAATCTTTTAGTCGTTTGCTTTTATTCTTTACTTCATTAACATGCAATATATATAAAAAAAATCCAATACTTTTATTAGTCATAGTCCAGTGCCATCAAAATTGTAACAGGACATAGCTTTCGATTGCAGCAAAGTGATAAAAGAAATGACATGAGAGGAAATTAAGCTTAAGGTTTACATGTGAAAGACATTTAAAGGGTACAGGTTTTTAAAATGATGTATTTTATTAAGCCAGAATCATCAGAGGGCCACAAAACGTCGAATAACGTAAAACAAGACTGAAAAAGGTGATATTTTGACCAAAAATGTCATATTGACACTCATTTACCCGCTTAAATGTCCTTAAGAGTCAAACAGCTCTCTGAAAATGGCAAATAGCATGAGCTGTGTGGTACCTATAATGAACAAATTGATGGAATTACAGCAACTCCTAACAGAAATGACAACAATAACAATGATAATGGTTGTGTGGGTGTTTGTTGTGTACTATTTAAGCATAGCATTTTAGGCCAAGAAAAAGTAAGGTGTAAATTATATCCCAGCTGAAAGTATTGCAAATACGCACCTTTGCGTTGCCATCGTGCAACGGCGGTTTCCTTTCCATAGCTCGACATATTGTTGCACTTGTGTGTAATTTGCAGTGCAACAATGGTCGCTGATTCTCGAAGTTGCTTGCTATGCGATCCGCAGGTATAAACAGGGGGCCATCAGGACCACAGAGTCAGTTTTTACAGTGACTTCGGAGCGTACACCTGAATTAGAGAGAGCAGTCGTCAGTTGCGTACGAGCGTCGAAACGTGAGAGATAACATTGTGCTCTAGCATTGACATAAAGGCAGCTTATACAATCAAGAGAAACTGTAATAAAGAGATTTTGCTACGGTGTGGATGGTCTCAGGAATTCACAGGCCATGTTCTTACACTTGGCAAAGCTGTTCATGCTAATCAAGATAAACATTTTCACAAATTGCATTATTACTTGCTCCCTTGTAAGTAGAAGGTAAATAAGAGACTACACCAGGCTAAAATGATAGCTAAATATTTTAAGATCTCGCTGCTATGTGAAACATTTCACAGTAAGTGGTTTTTGCATGCCCAGGAGTAAAACAAGAGATATGAAACGAAAGCTGACTTCCTGCTTGGAAAAGGGTTAAGTATTTTAGAATTGAAACAAATACCATGAAATATCTTGGAAATGGTTAACTATATAAATAAAAATGTATATGACATAAATTGGGTGTTTAAATGAGATCTATCTTTTGTGTAATAAGTTTTCATCTATCACTCACGGCGTATCAGTTGTACAAGTCATCTAGAATGAAGAGGTGTCCAGAGACTATTCCCAGGAAAGGCAATATATACGCTTCGTTTGTCAGGAAGAGTATCTTAAAACTTAGAAACGACATTTTAATCGAAGTCGTTGGAGCCATTTTTGCGAAAATCACAATTTTCGAACTCTGTTCCATGTAAAAGGTAGTTGGGGGTCGGAAGATTTTTCTGAAAATCTTCGTGCTGCATCCGTGTAGGATACTGAACATATATACCAAGCTTGGTATTTAACCGACGTTTCTTCTTTGAGTTGTAGTGTCCAGAGGCACTTAAAGACAGATAGATAGACACACAGGCACACACACATACACACACAAGAAAAGAAGCTTTTTATAAACCTTTTTGGACTCAGAAAACCCCAAAATATGTATTTTCGATGAAATTTCGACATCGAATTTTTGGGTGGAAATACAATACCTTCCTTCTTTACCTACTCTGTACTAGTATGTGTAGAGAAAGCAAACATTTTGAAATACTATGACAAGGCAAACCAGACGTAAATAATGATTATATAGGTATTATTTGTTTCCAACAAAGAGAACATTATTTATACTACCGCAATACCATACTGGCTGACATTTGCTTTCCTTGCTATTGTTTATGTTCAGTTTTATCATATACACGCCGAGGTAAGTTGTTTAATATAAAAAATTGGTTTCATTTCCTTGACTTTCTCGTCACAGATACATATTTCATTAATGTCACTATTAGCAGGATTAACCTCTAAAAGTTGGGTGCTAGAATGTAATTCGAGTGTTCCTTTGGCTAAGGTTTTAAAAACTTAACAAGATAACAGTGAGGAATTGATAACGTAATTGAATATGGAGGCTACATGAAAATAAACGCAGAAAATTCAATGGTTAGGCACCGAGATAGCTCCATGTTGTAAATCATCAAAGTATATGTCATTTCAGTACTTTTTCTTCTCTAAACAAAACAATACAAAGCTCAGAACTCAGTGCTTTGCAAAATAATGTACCGAAATATGAAGGCTGCATGAAAATAAACGTAGATACTTCAATTGTTGCGCACCTAGATATCTCCTTGTTGTAAATATGTTCATTTCAGTTCCTTTTTCTTCTCTAAAGCAACCAGAACACAACTCACAATGAATGCCTTGCAAATACCATTCATATATAACCATGTTCATATAGGACTTCTCAGTTCTTGAGTCCACAATCTTCTAAATGATGAGAAGACTATTCATAAGATGGCATTACTTATTTCGTATTATTTTTAAAAAAAATAGAAATGGTGCCGCTTTGTTTTACATATAAATTCCAACTAGACTTGCAGGCAGTTACGCAGCACTTTCGAGGAATCTAAAATGTATTTAGTGTTTTAGAAACATATATTTGGAGGTTGGTTTTCTAAGTTTTCTAAACTGTAACGTATTTGTTGTTAACAGCTGCCATGTACTAAAAACTGCTGAATCAAAACGCAGAGCACTAACAGACGTTATTTAACACCAACGTAATTTCGTTTTACTTTCTCTAGCACGTATGTACAATATGCATAATAGGAAGAGAAGATACAGTATTTCACCGATAAGCTCGATACCAAGGATTCACAAAAATACACGTTTTGAGGACCCCTGATTAAAAGTCCCGTTTAGGAAAAGGGCAATCTGTAAGTTTAGTAACATCCAAGAATACGACATACAGGTTCTCAGAAAAATCCCTAACGCCAAACTACCTTTGTATGGAGTATTAGCTTTTCTAAAAAAGGGCTGTAACGACTCTGATTAAAATGCCGTATAGTGAAAACGTTCACGTGGCAAAGAAAATGTATGTCCTGAATTTCTTGGGAAGAGACTCTGAAGCCCTCGGCATTCTGAATGTCTTTTGCATAATGGTAAACCGTAAGAAATGTACAAAAGCATACTGCACAGAAAATATAGATCTCGTCAAAACACACTATTCATGTAGTCTACGTTTTTGTAGCTATTCCATGCTATTCGTTTCAGTTTTAAAATACTTAAATGTTTCTCCATTCAGGAAGTACTCGTCCGTTTTATATCTCTCTTGTTTTACTTCTGGTCATTGAAAGAACCGAGTTTCAATCTCATAGCGACAGCTTTCAAAAGACTTTACTAGATTTAGCCTAGTCTATTCCCTTATTTCCATTCTAATCACAAGGAAGCAAGAAATTCTGCTAATATTTATCTGGATTAGTGTGATGTGGATAAAATAATAATCTTTAGTAAAACAGTTTGTTTGCAGAACATACACAATAATTAACGTGAATGGAACACATCAGATGTTTCGATATGTACTCACTGGCACACTTCCAAGTACATAAACCTCCCTAGAGTGTTGTCGGCTCTACAAGTATCATGATTTGACCTTTAGATAATTGTGTCATATGAATCGCGCATGCGCAAAATGTCCTCAAGACATAACAAGATGTGCTACCGACCCCATTTGCTTATTTCATCGAGTTCAGAGGAGCAGCGCGATAACTTTTAGGAGCTGCATCTATGAAATTTGGAAAATTTACAGTATGTAAATCTTACTGAAATTTATAACCCATTTAATACTGCCATTTTGCCTGTATAAAATTCTAGCTTGCATGGTTATTTGAATAACAAGTTGTTACTAATATTCATTGTTGTAATAAAAATGAGCCATGTGATGAATTTTTAAAACTATTAATATAAACATACACTTGTACGGCAAATGAGTTTACAAATAGATCGGTCATAATATTTTATAGTAGCCGTAATTACTAGAGGAAAATTGTTAATTTTCGTAGTTTTTTAATAAAAAAGGAGCAAATTCCATGCAACTGCAGTCAAATGCAACCCCGTCAGCAGTATTTTACTTGGGCCCTCCCCATCCTTTACCACAGACACATTTGACTGCAGTCAATACGACTCTTAACTCGCGAAGTTTTTTTTTTTTTTTCTTAATAAACAGTAACGGAGTCTGATCAGGACTCCGGTACTGTATCCCTATTTACATTTCCCCCCGTAGGTTTTACTCATTACTGGTTTACTGGTTTCTTTTACAAACACATACACATTGCACAAACATATAACACCCATGCCCAAGGCGGGACTCGAACCCACGAAGCACCAAAGCGAGACGCTTTAGCGAGCGTGGCCATGGGGACCGGCGTTCGGCTTTGAATGGATGGCTAGTCCACTTTGTATCGCACTAATGATCACGGCTACTCAAGTAGTTTCAGTCGTGATGTCGGTAAAAGAAATATAAATACGGGTTTACGAATTAGACGAAGAACGGCATATGTAGCAAAGCAGTTCATGCAATTCAGGGTTAAATAATAATTTGTTGTAATAAAAATGAGCCATGTGATACACTTTTAAGACTATTAATATAAGCATCCACTTTTACAGCAAATGAGTTTACAAATAGATCTGTCATAATATTTTTATAGTATCCGTAATTGGCGTAACAAAATTATTGCTTTTCGTACTCTCCAAAACCCTTGATTTTTCAACATATAATTACTTTTAAAAAAACTGTAACATTATTTCGAAAAAGTATATGACCATTTTCTTTAATCTACCTGTACGAGGCAGTATACAACTTCTGAAATACGTTAGTGAAAAATTGCATTCATGTGGAACATTTTGAGTGAGGAAAGGTGTTGGGGGAAAAATTGTGAGAAAATAAGGTTCACGGTTAGGAATGCCTATATAGAAGCTGCTCTCACCCATTTATAGCTTCAAAGTGTGTTAAGTGGGGAAAAACGATCTTTTTTCTTAAAGTTTAAAAACTATAATGCCATTTAAAGTTTTTTTTAATTCTTCAAGTTTTTGGACAAATTTCACAGATGCATAAACTTAAACGAACCTAGACTTTAAATTACCGGATATACGTTACTTTTAACACGGGTAACATTCAGAGAGAAATAGCCAATAAACCCACAAGATATCAGAATTTAAGTGTTGAAATGCTCTTGTGATATTATACAGCAACCGTCACTGTAAATGGGATGTCAATACAAGGTTGATTATTATTTTGTTCCATTGGTATCCAGCACACAACATTTGCGGGGCAACAAGCTGCCTGCGTGAGGTTCTAAGGGAGATCCCCGTGATGTGAAAAATACTCCCAAACAACAGTCCCCCAGAGATATGTGCTTGCGGACTATCATCCATCCTTCCGCTTCCTTTTGATACGTCGCACAGGACGTACAGATTTTACACAAACGTGGAAAAAAAGTCCTCATACACCGCTCCACTGTTTTCAGAGTAGCATTTCACTGCCTGCATGCCCATGTGCACAAAAACCGACCCTTAATGATGCTTCTGACAATGAATCGGTCTTTGTAGAAAGGCCAGGAGTTAGGTTTTTACAAAAAAGAATGTATTGGCACGTTTAGGGATAGATGAAGCAGTCTACAGAGAAACAGTGTCGGTAAGTCGTTAAATATGCTGTTAAAATTACTGTGGTGTGCAGCAGTGCAGGTAGATGGTGCGGATGTATGCTCAATGGAAAGGTTACTTACTACCTGTGGAGACTAGTTGGCCACCATGTCGACGCTACCTTGCACAACCCTCTCGGCGTGTCAGTCTGGGTAGCTCAGTAGGTTAGGCACTAAAATTCCGGCACACCGGTGGCGCTGATATGATCCTGGCAATTGACAGAGTTGTTAACAAACAAAATAAGTTTTTGGCCCTCTCTGGCAGCTCCAGCAGTGACATGTCATCGGCCAAGGAAACGTTAGAGATTTCCGCGCGACTCTGGTGGCTTGGCTGCCTGTGGCCTGACACCTCCTGTGGTTCCTTCACCTCATCTATCTTCCTGAGGGTGTTAGTCCCCCTCTTTACACTTTATACACTTCTAAACTCTTTAGTTAATTAGTTTTTCCACACAAGCCCTGTATAGGACAGGTGTTATTAGGTACAGGTTAGTTGGTAAATTATGAAGCCCGGGACTTAAAGTGCTTGCGACATTATAAGCCGCCATTGGTGTAAGTCATCTAAAAAAATTCAAGATTACCTTGAGGTTTGTCGGGAAACATGCGAGTCAGTTGGGGAATTTAGCTCTACACCATCATTTGCCATGGTAGCTCCGTGGTTAGAGCAGCCAGTTAGAGACCGGAAGTCCGTGGTTCAAATCACGGCCTTGGCATTGAATTTTTCAGACCGCTCTACCTATTTATATCTCCGGAAGTTGAAAACACGAATACCTTCCAAACGTGTATTAAATACTCTGATTTATTAAGCATTGTGACATATCGATATGTTAATTCACGGAGTGTTCCAAAACTATCCCAAATACAACGCAAGATAGGAAAGTGTTACAATATTCGGAATCTAACTGAAATTAATGTATCCACAAAAGCATCTGGAGCACATTTAGGATGGGAGGTTAGATTGCTGGTTTATGTTCTTCCCGTTTCGTAAATTATTATTAACCTAGTCAGCATATGTAAATAGGTATTTATTTACCTTCATTTAATTTAATTCATATACATATGTCAGTGAGCAAAGAAGATGCTTCAATAATGGTCACAAAAGGTATTTAAAGAGGTTTTTAACAGTCACAGATAAAGTATAACTTAAAATTTACATATAATGTTTAACTCATGTCTAAAATTTCCCTAAAAAGAATTCACTTAAATTGTAAAATGGTCTGAGCAAGAGCCAACCAGAACTAATGTTTTTCACAGGCAATATATTCAATTTACATATACTGAATGGAAATATTTTGTTTTCAATTTTGAGGTTCATATACACAAATTACACCTTCTCTTTCTAATCTATATCGGGGGAGGCTAAAGTTATCATATCTGCTGTTTAAAGCATGATATTTTTTATGTTTAGGCAAATCTTGAATATTATCCTTGACTCAAGCTTAATACCTCAAGGATGTATAAAGATTCACTGTCATGGTTTTAAATTGTTACTTTCTCTAGCACATATGTTTAATACACAGAATAGGCATAGACTATTTAGTATTTCACCCAAAAATTCGATACCCAGATATCACCGAAAATACTGTTTTAGGGTGCCTGAAACCAAAAAAGGGATTTGTAGAAAGAGGTCCTTGTGTGTGTGTTTGTCTGTGTGTGTGTATGTATGTATGTATGTATGGGGCAGGGGGGTTTCATAGTGTTTAACGCCCGCTTTTACTACACAGGCGCCGCAGGCGATAACATTGAAGATACATGGACTGAAGATGGAGCACTGGAGGCATGCAATGGCGGGGGAAAAAGGAGATCCCGGAGAATACCCGAACCTGCGCCGCTTTGTCCAGCACAAATCCCACATGCGGTCCCTCCCACAAGAGGAACCCGGACCGCCTTGGTGAGAGGCGAATGCTCTAACCATTATATGTGTGTGGGCAACAAAACACAAAATCTAACAGACAGCTAAATGCCTACCAAACGTGTATAAAGTTCTGTGTCTTTCAAGAATGTAACACGAAGATTTTCAGGAAGATCCCTCCACCCCAACTATCCTTTACATGGAATATTTTTCTGAAATAATAGCATATGTTTAAGATATTTTAATGCCAAACGAAATGTGTATCTTGAATTTTCTGGAATAACCTCTGAAGACCTTTTCATTCTGATGACTTTTTTTATAACCGGTAAACTGTAAGAAAATGGGGAACGACCTACGTGTTACACGTGAAATCTATTCGAACACTAAAATCAAAAAGAAAAAGATAATGAAGATGAAAATAAACATTTCAAACCTGGTGATACAAAAAATACTGAAAATTTGTTGCACTGATAAAATTATAAATAAAGTTTATGAGAGATCAAAGACAAAAAAGAGAAATTAGGAACCGAATTTAAAAAATCTGATGTGCTGAATCCACATTACTTTTTCTCCCTGCTCTGCTAAGAATCTTCTTATAAAGGATGATCTCATGCTAATCGAGAAAGCTTTCAAAAGATTTGACTATCGCTTTAGCCTAACATTTTGCTAATGTTTATCTTGATTATCAAGAAGATAAAATAATGATTTTCGTAAGAATAGTTTGTTTTCAGAGCAAATAGTGAAAGTCACGTGAATAGATCATATGGGATTCTTAAGGAATAGGTAGTTTGTCATAGAATAACTAGGGAATATAACACATCAGATATTTCTATTTTCATTTAAGAAAAATTCGTTATGGTAATATTAAGGTCGTTCACCTTCTATGCCCCCATTGAAGGTCGTTGTGCCGCACCAGGTAGGTTGTGAAGCTAAAAGGGTCCACTACAGGAGAATCAATTGTGAGGTATACGCTTCATGCACCAATGAGCCCGTAAGGAACCATGTGAGCTAGGAACGAGTGAGGTAAATATTTCTGTTATAGGCATCAAAACTTCTCTTTTCAGCTTGTGAACTAAACGAACAGTCTAAATAGAGGCCGATGAAAAGATACGTTGGGGGTCCTTTGCTGCAATCCCAGGATATTGCTTGCGCGAGGTGCCTTTAGGCTGTTCAGCGGTTCGTCTCGAGTCGATCGTCTGTAAACTTGCATGAAGTGAAGGCCTGCTGCTGCATCTCCTGAAGATGAAGATGAAAGACGAGGGAGAATAATACAATGGCTCGAGACAACACAGCTGTTACTGCTTCACATTCGGGCACCTGGTATAATTTACTCCTTGCCTGCAGGCCCCGTGGTGTTATGTGCCGACTTTCACTTCCAAAATAAAACAAATGTTTCTGACGTTCTGCCCTTCGTAATGTGTAGGCATGGGTCAAACGGGCTCCTCATAAGAAATCTAAGGAATACTCCCAGTGTTGCCGACTATAGAGCAAATTTTCGCCCTAGATCACATCTTAAAATCCCCCTAAAAGAGGCGCTCTTCATGGTGTAATGGTTACCATGCTAACTTCGTACACTCAAGTGCGCGGGCTCAAATCCGGCGGAGGATAATACATTTTTTCCAGGATAAAAATCCTTAGCACGGCTTCCCTCGGAAGGAAAGTAAAGCCGGTGGTCGTATGTCCCTCAAGCCTGATAAAGAGACCCCCGAAGAAAATTAAGCGGTCTTTGACGCCCTGTATGGAATGGGACGCTGAGAACCACAGCAGTTAAAAAGCGTCCATACACAAAACTCCGTTTCATTTGTTCACCCTAAATGGATCAAAAATCACCTAAAATTATTTTTAGATCGCATAGTGTACACAAACTAAATGATTTAGATTATCGCACTATTTGGATACAATTTGTATGCATTAGCGTAGCTTAATCGGTAGAGCACCTGTCTGCTGTGTGAGGAGTTACGGGTTCGATTCCCAGCTGAGGAGTGGGAACATCCTCTAACCAGAATTACTTCCTATCCTCCCTAGAGTCTAGATGTATGAATGATGTGTGTGAACTCATGAACAGTATACGAGTTAACAATATGTTCCAAAGGGAAATTCCGCGACAGTTAACGCGGGGTTGAAATGGAACAATAACAACTTTATACCACACCATTGTGACCAGTTCCGATGACATTACAATCACGCTTAATAATTCATTGTTGTTTTTTGCATGTTTAATTCCTAATGACCCTTAATTATCTGTTCACAATACAATTCCGCTATATTGCGAACCTTCTGCCTTTTTTTGTCTAAGAAATTATTCCTTTATCTATTATAACGTATGTAAAGATTAAATGGAGGTAAAATGAATTTAGAAGAAAATGAAATGAATGAGCTAAGTGAAACTAAATAAGCCGCAAAGAATAACACTGCAAATACTACCCAGAAAATGTAGAAAGCATTATGAAATATCCTTTAATTGCTTCAGTTCCTGGTGTAAGGCCAAATATGCTCATTCTTTAATAATGTGTTCCTGGCTTACATTGAAGAGAAAAATAAACAGTGGAAATCATCTTTGGGGCCAAATATTCAATGATTAAAGTCTTGTTTTATGTAAAAAAACAATGAAGATATTAGCAAGTACCATAAGCATAAACATTTTTAATTTAGCTGGGTAATTTTTATATATTCCGAGCACATGAGTGTTCCCTCCGTCCTTCGATCCATCCAAACACACACACACACGGACGTACATACATACATACATACATACATACATACATACACACACATACATACATACATACATACAATACATACATACAATACATACAATACATACAATACATACAATACATACATACATTACATACAATACATACATACATACATACACATACATACATACATACATACATACATACATACATACATGCATGCATACATACATACATACATACATACAGACAGATATACATACATACATACATACATACAATACATACATACAATACATACATACATACATTACATACAATACATACATACATACACACACATGCATGCATGCATGCATGCATACATACATACATACATACATACATACATACATACATACATACATACATACATACATACATACATACATACATACAATACATACATACAATACATACAATACATACAATACATACATACATACATTACATACAATACATACATACATACATACATACATACATACACACACATGCATGCATGCATACATACATACATGCATACATACATACATACATACATACATACATACATACATACATACATACATACATACATACATACATACATACATACATACATACATACATACATACATACATACATAATTTTAAAAATAGCAACAGTTTCGTATTAGATTAGGAATTGCATTTTGTCCCTTTTAAGCTAATGTCAAATAACCTATTTAACGAAATTTCAACACAACGAAATGAATTTCTAAGTATCTAGAAATTCGTCATAACGACATTTAATTTTAAATGCTCATTAGAGCATTTCATAAATGAAACTTGTTTTTCACTACGTTACTAGAAAACGTCTCTACCGTCCTTTGTTGGATTTAGTAGCAGCATTGTGAAAGTGTTTGTAACCAAATGAATTTTCTTGGAATACAGATGCCGCTTTCCTTGTTTAATTTTGTGACCAGACATCTAAAACTGGTAATTATCTAAAACCGCTAATGTCCTTGAACTCACAGCTCAAGAGGACGGAAATAAATGGGTATCAAGTTTATTTCATCGGTTTCGGGAAGTAACTCGGATGACTGCCACTTAAGCGTGACAATTTTGCAATAAGAGATACTATTGACCAATGGAGTCGTTTATAAGTGAATGTCAGTCTACCCTCGAGATCCTGCTTAGTGTGGAAACGTAATGGAGTGGATTCCGGCAGACATATGTGCGAGTAATTTTTTTTTTTTTTTACCTTAGTTTTCTGTATTATTACTGGATTCCTGTTTTCCTACTTTTACATCACACACATAAACACAAACATATAACACCCATGCCCAAGGCGGGACTCGAACCCACGATCCCCAGCGCTACGAAGCAGCAAAGCGAGATGCCTTGGCGAGCGCGGCCTTGGGGACCGGCAATTTAAAATACAGCTCCGGAGTCTGATCGGTAATCCGGCGCTGTATACCCTACTTTTTATTTACCTAATTTGTTTACTGTGATTACTGTATGATTACTGAATTTCTGTTTTACTGTTTACACACATATAACACCCATGCCCAAGGCGGGACTCGAACCCACGATCCCCTGCGCTGCGAAACACCAAAGCGAGACGCTTTGGCGAGCGCGGCCATGGGGACCGGCGTAATTAAAGGTCTTAAAGCATTGTGGGGGTTCCCAGAGAGTAAAACACTCAGTGCTATATTATGAAATTAACTCCATTCCTTCCGAAGCTCCTAGTGTAGAGAAATTGCGGCAAAGAGTGGCCTTGTTTATTAAACATTTGTAGTTTTATTGCTAGTTTTGTACACATTAATCCCAGGACATAAGATAGCAGCATGTCGAGTTTACTAATTAACCTACCTCCATTTATTCATTAGGGGTTTCTATATTGCTGTAGTTTTTTCAACTAAAAACATTGAATATAATACATAAAATGTTTAATATTTTATCTTCCTTATCCACTCTTTCCTATTCAATGCGTTTTCTATAAACCTTTCAGTTTCACGAGTCTTCTTACGCAATTTATCTACTCTTCTACTGGACGTTCTCCATGGTCTAGGGCAAGCGAGCTAGCCCAGGCGTCACCAATGCATTTGATTTTCTGTAGAAGCAAATAGGCTTGCTTCGTACATTCAGTGGGTAAACACGTGGCAGCTCTCTTCCTTGTACAGTGTGCCGTTTATCAGCTTATAATCTCGGGAACCGAAAGCAATACAACACGCCTAAGTTTATGCCTGCTGAGGAAGTATCTTTCTTGTTTGTAGAAAGTGGAGGAGTAAGTGTTTAGTTTTCGGCGAAGTTATACACTCAGAAAATTCAATTTGCAGCGTCATTACGCTGCTTATGAAAGTGAGTACGACAGTTACCAAGGAGAAGAACATTTCTTTCAAATTTTGTTCAATCCCAATTAAATACCAGGATGCCTGTTCATTTTAACTGCTATAAATGCAAAAGTTTCTCCTTAAAATTTAATTCACATACTGTTGTTACTTGGTATTAACAAAGTTAAGGAGCTTGTTGTTTTATTATGTTATTACTACAATAAAAGACATTGGCAATTACTTATGTTACAGCCACCAATTAGCAACAACCTTATTAAAATACGCATTGTTTGCATCCGAAGCATCAATGCAAGAGACATAATAGAGCAATGTAAGACTTGAAGCTTTCACGGCGAATGTTATTCATTATGGCTTCACGGGTGATCAGCCGTATCAGGTATATAAAATCCAAGCTTTCGACCATTGCACACTCCATGGTCTTCATCAGGGAATGCAATGGTCGAAAGCTTGGATTTTATATACCTGACACGGCTGATCACCCGTGAAGCCATAATGCATAATAGAGCAATTGTTCTAACAATCATGAACCTACAATAGGTATATTAAAATATTAAAGGCGGATTATTATTTCAAAGTACAAATGTTGCAGTTTGCTACATAACTGAAAAATTACCTGTTTTTTTATTCCGCGAGGTTGGGCGCGTAGTTCACAGTACGCGATTTGCAGAAGCATAGAGCAAATCTGGTCTCTTTCCTTTACTCGAAGTACAACCAGTTGGTGAACGGAGCGGGGGAGGACTGTGGAGTTTTTCTGGGGGGGCAGGGAGGGGGTAAAATTCTTAGCATAGCTAAGGTGCATTTTACATATTTTTAAAATGACGTAAACGATTATTTTTCACAATTTTTAAAAATGTTTCACATTTTTTAGAATAGTAGCCTTAGAGAAAAAATGAAGTGTCTTGATCATCGCTAATATAATTATATATAGGACAGTCAATTTTATTGCAAAAATGTGCAACACCAAATAAAAATGTAGCTGACCTAATGACAAAACAATTTAAAGTTATATTTTAAACATTATGCATGAAGTTGAAAAAAATTACGCGAAATTTTTTTGCAAATGCTGCTTATTTGTCAAAATGAATCCAATATCTATATATGCCTTCTTTCACACCCCAATACAAAAACTTTGCTTATAGACACGCTCAACACACATTTGTTGAATCAACTTAAAATAAACAAAAATAGTTCAGAACTCATAAAGCATGCTTATTAAATCATTCAGAAGTGCCAACTTGATTTTGGGCACAAAAGCTTCTATATAGAGGAAGCGGGCCTTATCTGAGTTTAATTATGTCACACTTAATTATTTAAAGAAAGGACCCGGATTAGTTCAGGGACAGGGTTCTCACTTACTGAGGCAGAGCGCCTCACATAGAGAAGAAAAATATTAGTTTTGGGAATTAATGATAAGAATTTCTTTCCTTTGAATTTTTAAAAGTAAAACTTAATTTTGATTTACAAGTCCAATGTTTTATTATTAAACTATTAAAACATTTAATGTTAATATTACTTTATTTTATATTTTTAATTTACGCAACCCCAGGGAGGGAGGGATGAGGGGAGAGAGTGGATCGGTGGCTTGGATCTACATGTGTTCAAATTTCAGTAGAGAGTCTTAAATACTTTAGGTAATACGTCATGAAGTTGCAGATTTCACATTATCTGGATAGGGATTCTAATCTTCCATGAAACCAAACAGAGCAGAATTCATTAAGAGAGGCTATTTATGATCCCACTATATAACGTTGTTCGTTACTTTAAGAATTTCAGAAGTATGTTATTAATAAGACATTTCTCTAAAGTGCCACATTTTTTTTCTACGACAGTAAACTTGATTGTTTTGAGTTTTAACCCACATGTTTTTATACACCAAAATATTTATGTCTTGCATAACGAAATTACATATCTTTAATATGCGGTAGCTTAGTCAACATCACTAGAGACATTTTTCGAGAAATTCAAAATTATGGAAAATGTTTCAATGTAAAATGTAGTTTGGGGTGGGGATTTTCTTCAGAATCTTCGCTGCATCCTTGGGAGATATTAAACCTAGTAGCAAGTTCAGTATTTAACGGATTTTTTTTTACTTATGCTTCACACACAGACACACATACATAAGTACTTTTTTCTAAAAAAATTGTTTTTGTTTTTGATAACAGGATTATTGAACATATCTATTCATGGTTAAATCTCAGTACAGAACTTTGGGTGAAATACAATATCTTCTCTACCTGCTATGTACGTACATATTACTTGATAGAGAAAGCACTAGGTTGTTTTAAAGCTAAGTGCCTTCCCATCTTCCCAAATGAAAGTGGATTACCCGCTCTAATCAATAACTACATACGTGGTAACTGAGGGACAAAAAGCCTGTATTGAGTAGGGGGAATGCAGAAGCCAGCCAACATCTGCTCTCATGCACAACACAGTGCGAGCGGGCAGGTTTGATGTGAAGATCGTGCACGTGGTAGAGAGTTAAACATCTGAGGTGTTACATTCCTATGTATTTCTCTAGCTGTTCCACAAAGACACTAGGCTGAAGCGTTAGTCAAGCTTATCGCTATGTAAAGAAATGGAAACTCGGTTCTCCTTTTATTCCCGGGAGTAAAACAAAAGAGATGAAACATAACTGACTACCCGCTTGAGAAAAGCTTAGCTAGTTTAAAACTGAAACCAACAACAAGGAATATCTCGGAAACTGTTAACTGTACAGAAAATCTGTATGGGAAATTCTCTGTCTTAACGAGATATACATGTTTTGTGTAGTAGGTTTTTGTCTATCTCCCACAGTTTACGAGTTATGCAAAATCCATACAAAATTAAATCGTTTTTAGAGTCTATTCCCAGATATTTCAAGATATACATTTCGTTTGTCATGAAAATAGATATCTTAAACATATGGCATTTTAATCACCATCATCAGAGCCATTTTTGAGAAACTGAAAACTTTCGAAAATGTTCAACATAAAGGGTAGGTGGATTTTCCTGAAAATCTTCGTGTCGTATCCTGAGAAGATACTGATCTTAAATACCAAGTTTTGTACATAACCAACTTTTCGTTTTTGAGTTATGCCCAGAGAGAGACACACAACACACAGACACAGACACACAGAGAGGCAGACAGACACACACAAATACAGACACAGAAACACACAGAGACAGGTTCATAGCCAGACACACGCACGGACATGTTTCTAAAAATGCTTTTCTTTTAATAAGGGGCCTCAAAACATAGTGAAATCCCACTATCCAATTTTTGGATTGAATACAATACATTATCTACTATGTACATTGTAAATTCGTGCTAGAGAACTTAAAAAGGGGTTTTGCTGTTAAATTAGTGTTTTTGTGTAGTCTTCGTAAGCAAGAACGTACAAACGCACACAGCAGGGAAACACCTTTTAGGTTTTAATACGATGTAAGGGTTAGCAAGTTTTAAACTCGTACTAGAAGTTTCTACCACTAATGACGTCTTGGTTGATGCAGAGCCACAAAGCTGTCAACATCAACACTGAGTGTCTCAGCAGGGGCTTATAGGGTTCGTCCACAATTCTTTCTTCCTGTCGTCGCTTACCCATTTCCATGGTGAGCTCTAAAGTGGATAACACAACACTGTCGCCTTACTATGTGTGAAATGTGCATTTTGACGCGCGAAACTTTCAGTACGAATCGTGAAAACCGGCAGCAATGGTGTATACATTAGTTAATAAAATATGCAATATTAGTACATGTTTATCTAAAAGTGACAAAAGTTTTTTACTGTATGATAATTTAGAAATTATACAGTGGAAATGAAAGGTCTTGTAACTAATTGTAGTAGTAAGTTAAAAATAAATAATAAGAGGACATTTTATTTAATGCCATTATTACGCGTGAATGAGTAGTGTTGAGGTCGTTAACATCTGTCCTGAACTATACTATTTTAGGTTAGGTAGAGTCAGACTGAAAAACTCAATGCCATAGCCAGGATTTGAACCACGGATCTCCAGGCCTCTAGCTACCACTGAGCTACCATGACAACATGCCGGAACGGCACTGAATTTCTCAGCTGAATCGCATGTTTCCTGGTAAACCACAAGGTAATCTGAGATGACATACCCCAATGGCAACTTAAAATGTCGTACGTACTTTAAGTCTCGGGCTTCATAGTATAGCTAACCATTATGGTCAATGTGTGTTAATTTAATTGTTTTTTTCACACATGCCGTGCCGGCATGTTGCCATCATAGCTCAGCGGTAGAGCAACCGGCTAGAGACGGGAGGTCCGTGGCTCAAATCCCGGCTGTGGCATTGAATTCTTCAGTCTGACTTTACCTATCCAACTCCTGTCCTACACACGGCTTGTCTGAAAAAACAATTAATTACACCATTTTAGTTTGACATGGGTTTGACCTGTAGTAATAAGTTCAAACATTTTTATTCCCCCGATAGTGTCCATACAATGGATGAAAAGTGACGCGTTGCTTGGAAATATACTCAAGGGATTTTAATTAAAAAAAAAAAAACTGAAAAAACATTGACTCTACTTTAGATTTATATATATCTGTAATCTCATGTACTTTTATCAGTAGAAAAATGTGTAAATGAAAAGCTACCAATAAGGATATCTCGGAAGTATTTGGACTAGAATCTTACAAAAGGTAACACTGATACCTAAGCCACACCGCTTTGCAGATATTTGAAGTGTTTGATAAGTTGTGTAGGTACGAGCCAACAAGCTTGAGTTTGTGCTAGAGCAAGCAAACTTGCCGCATACACTGCAATGGGTAAATGTGTGATAGTAGTAGCCGAGCGTCGGGCGTCTTAAATCAGTGGTGGGTTTCTCGTTCCTTACACAGTGTTTCGTGTGGGTATTTATAATGTCGGGAAGAGAAAGCATATCAACGCGCAGGTCAATCCTAGGTTTAGCCCGCCTAAGAAGAATATTTATGGTGTGACAATGCCGTCCGTGTATAAGATCGCTCTCAAGTTCGCCCTGGTATGCGGCGATGCTGCTGAAATGTGGTAAGCAAAAAATACGGCTCGACTGAAGCCAGCAATTTCATAACGCGACAAGTCTGGTACACTCTAGAGCTTCGGTTTCCACAAGTTTCCGGAGAGCTCTGTTAGTAACTTTCTAGCTATAAAAGAAGGAAGAATTGCAAGTCGGTGTGTGTCGTGTGGATTGTGAATTGTACTAAGCTGAGTGACAGTATGCGCGCGAGCCATGGATGGCGTGCAGCCGTAAACTGTCTTATGTGTCGAAATGTCCAGTGAATTATTTGCATCAGGGAATTTAAGACTTTATTTTAAATCATTTTTGAGTCAATAAATACATTACTTACAACAGAAACTGGCGTACAGTGATTGAGTTTCAGCTTATTTTTAATGTTTTAATTATGACATACGTTATCAACTAATTACAAAGTGGTTAATATTAACAGTTACAAATGTTAGTTTTTTCTTATTTTGTTACTACACTTAATTACCAAGATGCCTATTCATATCACTATTACAAATGCGGAAACTTTTAGTTACAAATTCATTCTCATATCAGTAGTACTACAATGAGATTACAATAGTATTAAACAAATTAAGCAGCTTCTTTTACTAAGTTAACTCTATAAAAGTTCTTATATTTTTTTTGCAATTGATATGTGACGACCAACAAACCTATGAAAGAGCATATATCTGTTGTCGGTGCATGTAAGGTGGAATATATTAACCTATGAACGGTGGATTATGCATTTTAAACGGAGCATGTTGCATACCGCCACTGCAATGAAAGAATTTTCCTGCAGTTTTGAGTCAGCAGGTAATTTAGTATGTGCAATGAGCAAGGTTATTCTATCCTTTTTACTCAAAGAGCAACCTATGGTGACAGCCATTGTAGAGCGTTAGATGCAAAGAATCAAGAGGATTTCAGCTTAGAAGCGCATTTGTGGCTTATTTTCTCAACTGAATATCCCAGAAGAATTCATAAGGTTGCCAGATCTATGACAGCAGGCAGCATGCTACCAGAACAAATACCCGGCGGCGACTATATCGATGCTCTCTTTTCCTTTCGGAGGTGTCTAATACAGTGTGAATTCCGTAGCGACACGCTGTACACTGCCTTCAATTTCACCCTACCCAACGACTCAGAGGTATAAGGATACCCACAGCTCTTCATATACCCAAGGTCGCGGGTTCAAACCCGGCGGAGGATGACGGATTTTTTCGGGCGTAAAAATCCTTAGCATGGCTTCCTTCGGAAGGGGAGTAATGCCGTTGGTCCTGTGTCGTAGATTTATGGCACGTAAAAGAACCTCAAGCCTGATAGAGAGGCCTTTGAGCATAATTAAGCGCTTTTTCACGCCCAGTATAGAATGGGACGCTGGGGACCACAGCAGTTAAAGAGCGCCCATAAGTAACACGCCATTTTTTCGCCATGCCCACAGCTGAAATTTGGTCAAAATTTACAAAACCTCAAAACTTACTTTTAATGTCGAAAAAATAATTCCCTTCATCCTTAGCTTCAATTACATTCTGTGACGTTTGCACTCAAAACTTTTTCAAACTTCAAAACTTGAGCACTTAAATGCCTAAGAGCATAGGGTCTAATGGCCTGTATTTACTTCCCATGCCTTTAATTTTCCTTACTCTTATAGGAACTAAAATATTCTAAAAAAAAATTCAGTTTGTTCAGGGACACTCGGAGTGAAACTTAGACCACAATGGGACAAAAAACCAAAATCGCTTTTTATAGCAAATAGTTGTTGGATTCCTTGGTCATCCATAGAGAATCAACATTAGACTGTCCTCCCTTGCTTCGGGCTTTTCATCCATTTAAAGATCTACACTACACTATTTCTTAGCATACTATTCTAAAACACAACGTTTATTTAAAAAAAATTAATGTTCACACATTCAAAATGTTCCATGCTACTCACTTTTTATTTAAATACAATACAATTTCATTTCCCAGAAGGTGCAAAAGTGTCTATTCTAATATCATAGGCCACAAAATGATCCTAATACGAAGAATATTTATAAAAACATTTTTATAAAAAATTATTAATTTTAAAGTTTCTAACTCTTTTAAAAGATATCATTATTCATTAATTAAGTCATTGAAATATCACTGTGCAAATCTTTTGTGTGTGGTTCAATGCTCAAGTTTAAAAACTGTCAAACAATTATCTCATATTTTGAAGGGCGTTAAACATTTATTATGCCAGTTATTTACATAAGAACATTTATAAAATGATTTATATCTCGCAAAGTATATCCAATATGAAAGAATTTTGGTAATCATATTAAAATAATAGCAGCAATCACAGTAAAACTTTAAGAAACATTTATACAGAAATATGGAAATTGTAAATTTCATTCCCAGTGTTCGTTAACTGTCTTGTTCAAATGTTGAGCAGAAGCACAGAGAGAATTAACTTACATGGCATATAGTTTTGCTAAACTCTTAAGTCCCTCAAGCAATTGCATAATTAAATCTACCACTAAGCATGAATTCTTACAAAAGCTACATTTAAAAGGTATAAAAATCTTCTGAAACAATCAGAAGAGGTAAAAGAAAGGCCTTATGTGTAATTTTAAATAACGTGGAGAGCGATGATCTTTTTTTCAAAATTACGATTTCTGCACCGAGTGGAACACCTGATTAATTAGCATAATAAAATTAAAATACAGTAGTGAAATTAATTATTAGCACTTTTTGTTAAATTAACTTTTAATTTAATTTAAAATACTGCGGTCAACTCTCATATTACATAGAGCCCAAATTCTGGTAAATATAGCAATTTTAAAATCATGGCTTTTGAATATCGTGAGGAACACCATATACATTATAATCTTAAAATACAGCATTTCCCATATTTTGAGCCCCCATATTATATGAGAGTAATACGAAATGTAATATATTTCTTATTCGCGACACAATAAAATAAAAAGTATATTTGGGGATTATGATTTCATATTATATTGTATTCAATATTAAGTATAATGAATTATTACTCTCTTTTAATAGGGGAGCCAATAATTGCGGAAGTGTGATATTTTTTAAAATTATAGTGTTCATAGTATTGAATTGTTATAAACTCAAAAGCAATAGATTTGTTCAAATGTAGAGCTTCTTTAGATAATATAAGAGTAATAAACCCAATTTTCACATTGGACACAATATAAAATAAAAAGTATATGTATGTGTACATTGATAAAGCTATGCTCTTTATAAAATTGTGCCTAAGTAACCCATTAATGGTCAAATTAGCTCCAGTTTATGTCAAAAGTTTCAATACATATTATGGTAACGTATTTCGTCTATAATTTATCAGATAAGAATGATCCTGAATGAAAGTTGAATAAAATACTCAAATTTGAAAGTTAATTTAACAAAAATAAAAAAGTGTCCAAATTAATGATGCTACTGTAAATGTTTTCTCGAAAAATCCAATATATCTGGATGACACTTAAAACAGCTTTATGCTGGAACACCATGTGGCATTGTGAAACTATGTAGATAAAGCCAGCAGGGTACCAATAAGATATGAAGTAAGACCTCTCTTCTCCGGAAACACCGAAAAGGAAAATCTGATGTGACACATTTACAGGACTTCCTTTACCTGCTCCAAACAAACTGTTCTTGCAAAGGATTATTATTTTATTTACATCCAGATAAGCATTTGCAGAAATTGTTTTATTACTTGCTTGCCTATAAGTAGAAGGGATATAAGGAACACACTACTCTAAAGGGATGGTCAATTTTTTCAAAGCTAGTCACCATGTGATACAATTGAAATTTAGTTGTTTCCACGGTCAGGAGTAAAACAAAAGAAATATGAATCAATGGCCACTTCCCGTTTGAGGAAAATGTGTGCATTGCAATATTGGAGCAAAAAGGAGTATCTTGGGAACGGTTAACTCTACAAAAAAATGTTTATGACATAAAATATGTGTTTTAACAAGGTCTTGCCTTCTGTGCAGTAAAATTTTGTCCCTGTTTGCTGTCTGAGGGTTTACCAGCTGTGCAAAAGACATTCAGAATGAAGAGTGCTTCAGTGGCTATTCCAAAGAAATTCAGGATATACACCTTATTTGTCATATAAACATCTTTAATGTACGCCATTATAGTCATGGTCGTTGGCATTTGTTGGGAAAAAATTTCTAAAAATGTTCCATGTAAAGCGTAGTTAGGGTTTGGTGGATTTTTCTGAAAATCTTTATGTCACATCTTTAGAAAATACTAAATTTAAATACCAACTTTTGAGTTTAACCGAATTTTTGTTTTTGAGCTATGCTGTTCACACACACATGGAGCTTTTTTTATTCAGGGGCTTCTAAATAAGTATTCCCGATGAAATCTGGAACACCAAATCTGAAGCAATAGCTTTCTTTATCTCGGGGTTTAATGGGCTCTAGATCCAGACTATTGATGTTGGTCCATAACTTCTCAAGCAATACATTACTCAAATTCTCTTTGCAAAATCGTAATTTATTTTCGAATAGCTTTTACAATTTATACACGAAATTGCAATCACTCGTGCAATTCAGTGATTCTCTTTGACGCGAAAATTCTGCCTCTCGCGATTCTTATTCTTTATCATTTCTGACGGAAAATCCATTTACTTCCTCGGAACAAAATATATTATTACTTTCCTATTCAATAAACGGAAGTCGACCATTATCCAGTTGCAAATATTTACACGTTTCTCAATTAACGCGTAGTAACCTAGGATCCCCTTCCTAGGAAATATGTACCGCGCAAGGTCACAGTCGACCTCACTCAGCTACGTGCCCTTTCCTGGCCTACCTCTTTCTGGGCTTCACAACCAAGAAAATCAACACGTTACCACGATACTTGTTTATAACGAACAAAATCAAAACACTTATATCTAACGACAGCACATGGAGTAATTATATTGCACCCAGTGATTTCAACCTAGGTGTGCAACAAGAAAAACATTTGAGCAACAAATACACAAAATGGAACAAGCTTTACAGAATGTCAACATGGCGTAGGGATGTTAACATTGCCTCAAATCTCAATATCGAGTTTTTATGGGAAATACAAGATTTTCTCTACCTATTATGTACATTGTACATCCGTGCTAGAGAAAGTAAAACCACGTCTCTTGAATTCCATACCAATTTATAAATTGTGGCCTAATTGTTGTCTTCGCCAAAGTCATTTCTTCCACATTGCTTAGGTGTTAATCACGAGCTATAATTGTATAAAGAAGCATAGTGCCATAATGTTCTGTGTCAAATTAATTTTTTACTCAAAAAATCTTTAAAATATGGTAATTAAAAAAATATAACAACAAATCACACAAAGTAAATAGCAATCAACTCGCAAAATATTAGAATGCAGCTGTCAAGTATAGACAAATTTAGTTGATTAGAAACCTAGCGTTTTAAACGTTTTCAGTTTCGTCCCCGAGCCTTCCCACTGTATGAATTATGATCTTAGAAAGACTACTGAATGAAGATGAACGAAATCTTGGTTTTAGCTCTACGGATTTCCCAGGATATCATAAGTAATAAAATTAAGACGAATTTAGCAACACGGTTCCCTTTAGCGCTTTAAGAGAGCTTTTATAAAGATGGCAAATTTATAGAACCTGTGCAGTAGACGAAATTCAGGGAGTTTTTCTAAAAACCTGCCGCGCTACACATCAAGGAGGAGCCGACAGCGCCAAATCACTTTCACGCGTTAGGAGTACAGGCAGGGGAAGTTTGAAGAGACCACCCTATCGAATTAGGAGAGCCTCCCCTTCTTTCTTCCTTCCTCTATCTCCACTTTTACCAAAAAGGCTTTTGTGGTGTGAAAGAGGATGTTAAAGAGACGGAAACCAAGATATGACCAACAACAGCATAGAAAGAAAAAAAGATATAGGAAGAAACGGAGTTAGTGGTTGGAGTAGATTTGAGAGCTTCGAGGGGCTATAGGGAGGGGCAGATATTCGCTCCACGTTTACCCCTGCCCACCCTTCAAAATCACTCGTCCAAAGTATTCAGTTAGACGGGAAACCCAATAAGAATGAAATCGAAATTTTCACATCTACCACAGAAGAATGTTATGTCGGTTTTCAGGTCAGTGCCGGGGAATATAACAAAATATTTTCCTCAGCGCGGAAAAGTAAATTTTACTTACAACAATACAAAAATAGTTCTCTTTGAGCCCTTACATTCACTTTGTGATGAACAGCATCCATCAGAGATTTACTGTCTTCAGAAGATTTATATACGTACATTATCCACAGGAATGCACATATCTATTCCATATGGCATTTTAAATCAATGAACATTTTATGCATTTATTCTGATTATATTTTAATAAAGAAATGCTCAGTTCTACTTCTCTACATCACATTGACTCTTTTCTTCCCTTTCTCAGCCGGAAGATCCATCCTTGTACCCATCAATTTCTCTGTCATCAGCCAGATGTTTATAGCATATCCACATCGTTCATTCTGTCTGAAGAAACACATCTGCCTATTCGTTTAGGTAACCCATAAACATCTCCAAGCATGTAGGTCTTCAACAGCTTAGTTCACAGGTCATAATAGTTCCTGTTCTGTGTAAATAGGTGCTTTGATTTTCCTTTTAAATAGCTTTGGGGAAATTTGAGCAGCCGCCGTAAAGAACTACATGAAACAAGCAAGTGTTGGCAATCAGTTGTACTGGGACATTTAAATAATATATTTTCGAGTAAATAGTAAGATTTGTTTCTGCTATTTCATTAAATCTTTAAGTTTCATATGTGAACCCTTCCTGCGCACCTATATTCATATCGCAGCTAAAAGCTACACTTAGAAATGCAATCAAACCAATGAGTTTGCTACGCTTATGAAACTATCTAATAATATTAAAATTCACTAGAATTTTGGTATAAATTATACCTGTATGAAAAATAATAACTTTCAGCAAAACATGCTGACCGACAGTTCTTATTATCGTTTTAAAATGCAAATTAATTGAGACAGCTTCAGCCTTCTGGTTTTGACTGAAATATAAAACTTTTGAAGGTTAATCTAAACTTAAAATAAAGAGAAATAAAATGCACCTCTATGTTTATGGCTATTAATAATCTCTATTCTAAGTGCCATATGGAAAATAAACTTGAAAATTCCTAAATGCTAGTAATGAATTTTTAATAATATAATAATATCGTAACGTAATGGTTTACTTAAACCTAAATGACCAGTAGATTCTAAAATAGTTTATTTTTTGTCCACCTACTCCCGGTAACATCTTCTATCCGTTAAGTACTCTCATATAGTAGGTCATATCGGGTGGTGTATAATAACGCCCGCCTTTACTACAAATGGCACCACAGGCAAAATATCGAGTGGTATATGAAGTAGGTAGATGATACTTAAATCAGCCCGGGGCCCAGAGAGCTTTGAGTTTCCTGATGTTACATGTTTAGGATAAGAGAGAAACCCTAGAATAATCCCTAGCCGGGCAACACATCTCAACCGAAATTCAAACTCGTCCTCTTGAACATGCCGATCCCGGTGGCCGCGCTCGCTAAAGTGTCTCGCTTTGGCGCTTCGTGGTGCACAATTTCGTGGGTTCGAGTCCCGCCTTGGGACTGGGTGTTTCTGTGTTTGTAAATGTGTCTATGTTTGTGTGTGAAAACGTTAAGAATAATAAGGTCTACTATGGAAATATAGGAAACTGGAAAAAATGGAGAAGAAAGGAATACAGCGACGGAGTCCTGACAAGCCCCCGGAACTGTGTTTTTAATTAAAAAAGAAAAAAAACAGGAAGTAGACACGCAACCCACACTCCAAAGAGGTGGAACTCGAATAACCAGGAATACATATGAAAGTTTGATAATTGTTTCATCAAAATAATTAATAGTTGCATGATAAAAAAAATCAAAAAAAAATCTGATGTGTTCCATTCACATGGATTTCTGTATCTGTTCTGCAAACAAACTGTTCTTACAAAAGATTATTCATGCAGCTACATCATGCTAATCGAGATAAACATTAGCAGACGTCGTTTTATTACTTGTTTCCGTATAAGTAGAAGGAAAATAAGGGAATTCACTAAGCTAAAGCAATAGACGAATATTGTCGATTGACATTAGAATTCGGTTCTATTTCTCTGGCTAGATGAAAACAAAATAGATATGAAAAGGATGAGGACCTCCTGTTTAAGAAAAGTATAAGTATTTTAAAACTGAGACCAAAAACATGGCATATCTCTGAAATGGTTAGGTAAACAAAAATCTGTTTATGACACAAATTGTCTTTTAATGATGTCTAAATGTTTTCCAAAGCACATTTTTATCTATCTGTTACCTTTACCATTATGCAAAAGCAATTCGAATGAAGAGGATTTCATGGGCTATTCCCAAGAAATTCAGAATATACATCTTATTGGCTTGTAAATATCTGTAATATGCGGTATATATCGAAATCTTTAGAGCATTTTTGAGAAAATCAGATTTTTTTAAAAAAAATTCTATTTAAAGGGGAGTTTGGGGTGGGGACATGATTGAAAATATACATATCTTATCTTTAAAGTATGTTGAATTTAAATACCAGTTTTGGCTTTTAACGGAGTTTTCTTTGTTTTTTTGTTTGTTTTTGTTTCTTTTATTTTGTAGTCATGCTATTCATAGATATATACGAATACTTTTCTTAGAATGCCCTTTAGGACTCAGAGGACCTCATAATATGTATTTTTCGGTGGTCCTTCTCTTCCTGCTATGTGCACTACCCATAGAGAAAGTAAAAACGTCAGTAGAGGTACTCTGTATTCTAAAGTTTTTTCAACACACAAGGTTTACATTTTAGGACCAGAACCCTGGTGACTTCAAATAATCCACGGCCTGTGTTATTAATGAATTGCTTTTGTTTATTTCATGGAAATATAATTGACTGAAATTGGGCATTAAACGTTCTATAGCAGTTATACATTCCGTAATAGTGGTATAGTTCAAACGTATAGCTTATGTTTGTTAAATATCTTTACCCCCACAGAAGCATAGACTTTGAACGAAGTACAAAACAAGACGACTTCATACCACCTACGATTAAAGCTGTTTCATAGGTTTCAACACTTATCAGTTCTTTCTTAAAGGTAATATTCCAGCAGTTTGGAACGCAATTATAGTAAAATATGTTATAGGATACAGATATTAAAAATACTCTAAAACTGTTCCGTTTGTGTGTATCTGTAAATAGCATAATTCATAAAGTAAAAGTTCATAACTCGTAAGAACCATGTTAATCCGTTCAGTATCTTCCAAGAATGCAAACCTTACGATTTTTCAGGAAATGTTACCACAACAAACATCTTTTATACAGAAAATGTGCATCTTTATCTTTCTGTGATAAGCATGTAAAGTCTCACTTTAATAGAATTCTATGGATCTTATAATTAACAAAGTATATATATATATATATATATATATATATATATATATATATATATTGTATTTTACGGGCTGTTGTGCCGCGGTCATAGGTTAAAATCTGAACCATACATTCCGCCGACTTCAGTAGCAGTAGAACTGGCCGTAGAAGTCAGCGAAACGAATGGTTCAGATTTTAAGCTATGACCATGGCACAACAGCCCGGAATTTACCGTTTTTAAATATAACGACACTGGCAGTGAAAATAGCCTTAGATAAGAGTGATGTAGTTTCTTCTGCTTCTTCAAAGGTATGCCACGAGATGTTTCTCTCTCAGGGTGTGTGTGGGCGCGATGAGAGTTAGAATTTATGAAAATATTTAATGGAAGTTGATAACTGATATATTTGGAACGAATTGCCAATTGTTTTCAGATGGATAATAAACTGGTTCTGAGGCTAAAGCACGGGAGACTATTAACTCTGCCTTATTAAATCTGTGCACTTCCAGGGTATTAAGAAATTTACGTTGTAGGCAAAATTTGTTTCCATCGTAAAGTAAAGGGTTTATGATACCCTGAGTCTCTAAACTGATATACGGCGAACCACTAAACGGGTGATGAGCTTAGCACTGAACTGCAGCAAGAGTAACTTGAAACGCAAAAGTCGTCAGGAACAGAGTAATGTGACTTGAACCGCAAAAGGCGCCAGAGTAAACAAATCTTCGCAATACAAGCTCCATCATTAACCTAAGCCTTCTGACTACCTGACTACAATTTCTATGTTCCAAGTTGTAAAATTTTACCCTTCCTGTTAGCATCTCAGACACGCTCTTCATTTTCTTTGACGGCTCCATCATAACTATTCCTTACCTTTTCTAATTTTTCAGAAATGGCTTACGTACTTTTGAAACAATATTCTAAGCACCCTTTAGGTTTGTAAACAGACTAATACGATTAATTAACCTCAAGTAAAATGAATTTCCTTGTTTATTGAGATTCTAGGACCTAATTAACTTCATCATTCTATCTACCTAATTGCTTTGCACCAACGTAACTTGCTTTATCTAAAATTAGAAGACATAACAGCACTATAACTTATGTATATTACATGATTCGTTGGTTTTTGACATATGAAGCAATTTATCACAATTATTTATCGGTTTCTTCATTGCTTGCCTATTAATCCTTCATTTGATACCACCGTAATTCCGGTATCAAGGAGACAGAAATTTATATGTGAAAGTTTTAGAACACATGAAAATATGCAATTTTGCTTTTAAATATATTTTTGTTGCTTTAGACATTTAGGAAATAGTATTCTGTTGGTTTGAATTTTCCAGTAGCTTAAATTGTACTTTTTTGAAATGTTATTTTGTTCTTTTGTTTTCCACCAGCTCAAGCAAAGAGTATGCAGTAGATATGAGAACCAGTATATATTCAGTTTTTATGTTAATATTTTTCTATTGGCTTAGCGTGTTTGTGCCCTTTTATGAACTTACAATAAGGCATGTACTCAAGATAATTTCAGAACATATTTATCACGCCTAACAGGAAGTAAACAGCAAACTGGGCCTTTTTACAATAACTTCCAGAACGGGAAAGAAACATTGTGACGGTTGTGAGATTGTAACTTCTTTATACATAAGAAGGCGGGTCTGGAGAGGTGGTAAGTGAATGTGTGGAGTATTGTGAGTTGAGGTTTGTCCTAGATTTGTCTTAAGACGGTTCTCCAAGGCCTTAATAATCAACAAAACATGTTTGTTCAACAATTGAGCTCAACATGTCAACGAGCGTCTCTGCAGATAAACAAGTCTTGCGTAATTTGGTGATCAACCTATCTTGGCTAAACAAAGTTTCCACAACACTTGAAAACATATTTAATGCGATATACAAGTTGGTTCACCTGTCCCTTATTCTCTGGTTTTATGCAGCCTGCAGATTACAGTCTAACCTGAAAACATCGTTCCCGAGACCCATCTTCTGCTCACCAACATTATGGACTTTGGCATCACAAGTTATTGCTAAACAATAGCGTATTTTGTTAACGCGCACTGTTAGTTTGAGTTACAAGCTCGATTCAGGTTCGAATCTTACCAAAACGTTGACAAGTTTTTTCTCCCGCTTTTTTTCTTCCTGGTTTGGCACAAAGCTAAATGGGATATCAGAACATTTGTTAACTGCTTATTTGTTTCTTTTATTGTTCTCTTTATTTATGTTTATTCTAACTTTATCATTCAAAACAACTAGAATGAAAATTAAGGATCGAAAACTGAAGAACACGTAAAATGGACTGCTGTTTGTTCTTAATTCGTATACCTAATAGTTTATACCAAAATTTATTAGTGTGACAAACACTGAACTAACTTTGCACTTTGATGGACAATACATAAAGAAAAAAACTGCATGTAGACTGCAGGACCCGAACCGCTGACACGCTTAACCTTCATTCATTATAATTTACGTTGCGGTACAGATGACAGCGATTCTATTGGTATTACATGTACTGTAACGGGAGTTATTAAGAGCATGCTTTTGGAATGGACGTAAGTATTGCTGCTAAGGTCTATTCTCCTATGAAAGGCAGGCTAGATTTGCGTGGTTACCAAATGGTCGACAAGCACGGTAATTTCGACCTTATTGCTTTCAGAATAAGAAGTGATGCCTATCTACAAAAATAATAAGGGACAGGCAAACCACCTTGTATGTTTTTTTGTTTTGTTTTTTTTTTTTTGTCCCCGTTTACATTTCCCCCCTAAATTTACTGTATGCTTACTGGTTTTACTGTTCCTTTACACAAACATATACACGTTGCAAAACATATAACACCCATGACCAAGGCGGGTCTCGAACCCACGATCCCCTGCCCACGAAGCACCATGGGGCCATGGGGACCGACGCTAACTTTGTGCAGACTCATCTAACTTCACCCAGACACTTGCAGACAACTGGCCCTTGCATATCATTCATTACCAGCGAGAAAATAGTGTGGGTGAAACAAAATACACCACAGGCAATAAGAATTATGCACAACCCATCATTTGGGTCACATCCATAAAAATTTTACAAATAAAACAAAAATAAGGCAGTGCTTTCGCGAGCTTGCTTTCATTACTGTCTATAGCAAATATATACAATGCACATAACAGGTAGTGAAGGTATTTTATTCCACCCAAAATTTCGGTATCAGAATTTCACAGGAAATACATACTTTGAGAACCCAATGAGTTAAAAAAGGATTTTTAGAAAAAGGTTTGTGTGTGTGGACAGACAACTCATAAACAAGAAGCCCGTAAAATACCAAACTGGGCATTTAAGTTTGTTATCTTCCAAAAACGGAACATTAAGATTTTCAGGAAAATCCTCCCACCCCAAGCTGCCCTTTACATGAACAATTGTCGAAATGTTCTACGTTCTAAAAATGGCCACCAATTTTCATTAAAATATATTAAATATGTTTATATGACAAATAAAATATAAATCCTGAATATTTTGGTGATAGCCGCTGAAGTCCTCTGGATTCGGGATGATTTTTGCATAACTTGTAAATCGTAAGATATTGACAAAAACTTACTACACAGAAAACAGTTTTTGTTGTAGAGCTAATTCTGTTATTTATATTACTCTTCCTTATACTTATTATGTTGTAGCCATTTCCCAGTTATTCCCTGTTTTTGGTTTCAATTTTGACAATAGCTTAGCGACATCTTTTAAAATATTTACCTATCGCTTTAGCCTAGTGTATTCCGTTATTTCTCTCCTACTTTTAAGGGACTAGGTAATGAGACTATTTCTGCTACCTTTATTTTGATTAGCATGATGTAAATAAAGAATGATTTTTTGTAAGAATCTTTTGTTTGTTGAACAGGTAGAGAAAGACATGTGAGTGGAACACAAAGATTTTTTAAATGTACACACCAGTGTATAGGAAACAAATGAACCACAGTGACTTCAGTAGAGTCCACAATTGAAAATAAATGTGCACAAAAAAAAAACTCTGAGGAGTGGAAGTGGGGTCAATGATACGAGTCAAATGTTTTGAACTTGCTCTTAGCGGATTCATTGGGCTTGTGAAGTAATCTCCAGAGGCAAAAAAGTAAGGCTAGGCCTAAGCTCAATTCAGCTGATGTGGTTGCTCAGAAATTTGTCTGTTGTTTTTAACCATTGTTGATGAAATTAAATCAGCAAGCAATATTGGTACAAAATACGCAGCATGGTTTAGAGTACATATCTGCAATGTTTTACTCTCCTAGAGGGGATGTAATACATGCTTTGGATGCCATTGTGTGTGTTAAACAATTCTCTATATCAAACTTTAAGGTAATTTTCTCAGGTGAAACCTACAGCTCTTGCTTTAATACTTCAAAATATCACTGTTGTCACTTCGGTGTCTTCTTAGGGTGATGCACCTGTGAAATGTAGAAGCTCTACGGTATGTGAGATATGTTATTAAAATTCATACCATTTATTTTGCATAATAATAGTGATACGTTTGCTATGTTTAAAAGGTCTAGTTTTATGGTTATTTAAATAGGAATATTTTATTGTCTAAATGCATTGTCCTAATAAAATGAACCACGTGATGAATTTTTAAAAGTATTCACATACAAACATTTATTTCTACAGTAAATAAATTTACACATAGATCTGTAATTAAATGTGTTCATATCAGCCCTAATTGGAATATAAAAATTATTACTTTTCGTACTTTTCAAAACTCTTTATTTTTCAAAATTTAATAATTTACTGCTCAAAATTTTAGCAATATTTAAAAAAAGCATATAAATATTTTAATATATTTTTGAGAAGCAGTATAACAGTTTTGACACACATTAGTGAAAAAAATTGCTTAGAAAAGGGTTGGAAAGGGTTTGTGACAAAATGCTGGGAGTGGCTGTTAACAAGCTCATGTCTGCCCATTTATAGCTTCTGTTAAAGTGCGTCAAGAGGGGAAAATTATATACATTCTTCAAATTTAGAATTCATGTCATTCTATTATGAAAAAAAGTTGCGCCTTTACCACGAAGCACACATAGTGGCTATGAGGGCTAAATCTACATAATAAGAACAGTTACATGTGATTATTGATATCAACAAACGCAGCGTGTTTCCAATTTGTCTCATTTGATAATGTAGTGGAGACGGAATGTTGCAGGCAATATCAATTACACTTATGAGTCAACATGGTTCGCATTACAGTTTTCAAGTTGCATGCCACTAGTGTTGATTGTTGAGGCAGTGGACACCCGGCATTACAGAGAGGTGGTCCAGGTTCCCTCATATAGTGGTATCTAAGCCAGTACTTAAGTTATCTTTCAACAATACCTCGGGTGCCAAAGAGGATCACATTACCTCCTGCTGTAGTGGTGCCCTACCACCTTTACCCCAGGGGTCGCATGGGGCCCAGTAGGCCTCCCGCCATCAATAAAAGCTTAGGGGACAATAGGACAGCCGTGGGGATTGAAATTTTTTCTGACTTTTTAGTAACACAAGTACGCCGACACCAGTTGTAACATCACCACCCCAGAGAGATTGACATTCGTTGCGCTGTTATTTATTATTAATGTTCGGTTGAATTCATGATCGTGGAGTTTTACATCCAGTCTATAGCAACCGAGGGACATTACAACACACATGCGTCTGGAAAAACCAAAAGCTTTGTACAGGTTGGTAGGAGAACGGTGATCGTTCTTGAACAGGATAACTCTTTGCAATGAACAAAATGAAAAGTCTTACAAGAGATCTTATCACATGTCACAGATCAAGCTGAGATTTTTAGTGAAAGTAGAAAATATTCGTATGACGGCTTTCTCTTTCATAGACCTAAGTTTGACAAGAAAATCGTTATTTGCAAATTACATTTTTTTTAATTATTTTATTTAAGGTCACTTATAACAACAAAGGTCATCAGCGACCCAGTTTCATGATATATAGTTCCTTGCACATATCGGTGTTTAAAGAATATTAAACGAGACAACTTAAAAAATAAGCCACTTTTATCCATTCCGTATTTTTCCCCCCGTTGGAATCACCCGTTGCTGCTATGCAATTGTCATTGAAATGCGGTTCTCTTTTCCTGGCCAGGAATAAAACAAAAGAGAGATGGAATGGATGAGGCGTTCCATTTGAGAAGAGCTTTAAGTACTTTAAAATTGAAACCCAATAACAGGGGATATCTCTGAAATAGTTAGATATACAAAACATATGTATATGACATAACTGTGTGGTTTATTTTCTATGTAAATATCTTCAATATACGGTATTTTAATCAAAACCGTTAGAGCCGTGTTTAGAAAATCGGAAAGGTTAGTTTGGGGTGGAGTATGATCTGAAAATACTTGTGTCACATCCTTGGAAGCTACTTAACCTATATGCCAATTTTGGTATCAAACTGACTTCGTTTTTGAGTTATCATGTCCAAATGCATGCACACACCAATATTTTTATAAAAATGCTTTTTTCTGGATCCAAGGTTCCTCAAAACATGCATTTCCGTTGAAATCTATGTATAAACTTTTCGACTGGAATACAATACTTTCTGTACCTACGATGTACATTGTGCAGTCATGATAGTGAAGCTGAAAAAATGTGTGAAGGTCATTTGCAGGTCAATGTTATTGCTGGAATTTTCAAAAAAAACTGGGACCAAAAACAATGAGTATATGCACGTTTATTAATACCTGTAAAAAGAAGTGAAAAGAATTCAATAAAAGAAGGTTTCATAAAATACGGAACGATGTCCGTTAATCCAAGGGATATGCATATAAGAGGCCCGTGCAGTACAGCATTATTTGAAGCCATCTTCACTAATGATGTATACACGATGTAATTAAGAGCAGCATTTGTTAAAGACAGAACATTTCCCCAATAGTTTGCAACAATGAAAGAAGCAGAAGAACGCACCCCTCTCAAGGCAAAAGACAAACGTGATCTCATTATTTGCGGCAGCAGCAGTATAATTTAGACTTTCTCGTGACTCCCAGTTTTAGTATCCTCCCTTAAAGCACTACTTCAAAAAGTCACCCGAACAATCATTTTGTGGTCGAGTCTGGCACATTGCCGCCCTTTTCGTTTTTGCGCATATAAAAGGACTGCATTTCCGACCATGCCCTACCCCAGGCGACTCCAACCAGTAAGTTAGTGCGAACTGAAAACGTGTTTATAGCAGAGAAAAAATGATGCAGGGAAAGGAGCGTGTTTGTAATGAATGCTTTATAGACCATAATACAATTTCCAAATAAAGTTACACCGCATACAAAAGGAAAGCAGGACGTCTATGAATTCGTCTTCGGAAAGCTTTTCAACAAGCAAACACTAGGTTTGTTCACCCTCTTCCGTGTACCAGCAGAACAAGTTTGGTGTAGGACATTGTGTTGACAGTAGGGAAGTTCTTGAAAGAACTTGTCAGGTTAGGGAGACCGGATGACTGAGATGCAGGAAAAGCACACCCCAGGGATGCCGTTAAACCCTGCATTCCCCTCTTCAAAGCTCTGCTTCCTTATATTCTCACTAACCACTAAACGTGTAGATCTACATAATAACTAAAACCAGATTCTGTGGTTTCAACTTATGCTTTCACCCCTAATTCCCAGTTCATTATGTTTCACACCTTGTGTAACAAAATTTATGAATCTCTTGAAATTAAAATGAGTACTGAAAACTGCGTTTTCTCTTTAAAATATTATTTTGCTGAACTCTTCCACGCGTTATTTCAGAAGATAAGGGTTAACGTTTTCGACATGTAGCTTATTGGAGAGGTAGAGCCATCCTGAAAATGCAATGCAAGGAGTACATGCCATGATTTGGTTGGTTGGTTGGTTGGTTGGTTGGTTGGTTGGGAGTATTAGGGAGCTCAACTTTTAGGTTATCAGCGCCCTCAAAAAACTAAAAGCGGCAGGTGCCGAGAGTTAAAACCATAGGAGAAATTCTCAGAGATAAAAGAAAAGCTAAAGTTAGATACAGAATGGAGATTAAAAACTATCCAGTGTTAAAAACTGAGTAAAAACGATAAAACCATTTTGACAAGGGATCAGAAAACGGTTAAAGAGTACTAAAAACTGAAACCATAGGTCACCTAAACAGTATTACCACAATAAAAATTCATCTTGACTGTAAAAGAGACTTGTGATAAACGTTATCGACCGCCACCTGATCCTCGGCAAGCACCTCTCCAAGTGCGATGAGCTGCCAGAACAACACTCTAGCAGCACATGTTTTACCGTCAGGAACGCTCCGCAAATCGGGCAAATAGGTGCAGTATTTCTGTTTAAAAGACGAATATAGGTAAAAATACAGTGGCCAATCCGCAACTGAGCCAATGTCACCTCCTTCCGACGAGAAAACCGGGATTTGAACCACGGATCTCCTGGTCTCCATCTAGTTGCTCCCACTACTGAACTACTATGGAACAATTCCGGCATGGCACTAAATTCTCCAACTGACTCGCATTTTTCGCAGTAAAGAACAAGGAAATGCTTAACGAGGTTAGTAAGTCACCATTGGGGTATGTCTTCTCAAAGACAATTTGGGATCTCCTTATGATTTACCGGGAGAAACGAGAGCCAGTAGTAGAACTTGGTGCCCTGCTGGATTGTTACATGGTAACTCGGTGGTTAGCGAAACTGGACGTAGACCAGGATATCCGTGATTCAAGTCCCGGTTAATGATTGATGTAATAGTTTGTTAAGTACTTACGAAGTCTGTAAATCGCCATTAAGGTATGTCATCTCAAAAACAATTTGAGATCCCGTGTTTTACCGGGAGAAACGCGGTCGCTTGAAATCGAACCCGGCGCGGCCAAAATGCTACAAGTCCAGTAACATTCGTTCGATAGTGCATATTTGAAACGATATTTGCAAACTGGAATAGATATCTTTGCTCGATTTAATGATGTTCCAAGCGATGTAGTTCATGCAGCGTTGTGTAAACATTATTTACAAAATATAGCGAAGATCGGGACTTCGTTGGTATAAAAGGCTCATAGCTTGGTTCCACCCAGAACAAGTATAATAATTAATATTTTTGTTTGTTCCCAATGGCACAGAGCGTCTCTAATCTTATCTTTACCTTTGGATATTATATTGAGCAAGGAGAATTTATCTTTTAATTTTGAGATGTTTCGTTAAGTTTATGTGCATTAAGAAATTGCTAATTTGCAAGGACATTATTTCAGAGCTAATATAAATAGTTATTTTTCATAAACGTAGTTACAATAACTTTTATATATATATATATATATATATATATATATATATACATACATATAAACTATATATTTGGTACAGGCAGTACTAATATATACTTTTCTAAATACCAGCTGGTCCAGCTACCTCATATTTGGCGTGTGCAGATATTCCTTGGTGCGCTAAAACAGTTGCACAACTCAACAGGGCTATGTCAAGTTAAAACTCGCTAGTGAAAAACTGGGCGAAAGCGACCTTCTGGTCAGTGTGGGTGGTGTGTGTTTGTGTGAGTGTGTGTACAGCAAAGCTCAAAAACGAAAAGACCGTTTAATACCAAACTTGTTTAAATTAGGTATCTTCCAAGGATGCTATACGAAGATTTCGAGGAAAACCCCCCACTCCAAACTATACTTTACGCGGAAAAAAATTCTAAAATTTTAATTTTTTAAAAAATGGCTCTAACGATTAGGATTAAAATATCGTATTTTAAATATATTTGATTGACAAATAATATGTATATCTTCAATTTTCTGGGAACATCTCTCAAGACCTCTTCATTCTGGATGAGTATTGCTAAATTTTGAATAATTGGTAAACTGTAATAGATAGAAACTTGCTTTACAAAAATATAGATCTGGTTGAAGTACACAATTTATGACATATACATTTTTTTTCGTGGAGTTGACTCTTTCCGAGCTATTCCTTGTTATTGGTTTTAGTTTTAAAATACTTTTCGCATACGGAAATTTGTCAACTCCTAGGCATGCAAAGAGACGAATTTCAATTGCATAGCAACCAAATTTTAAAAGATTTGAATATCGTTTTATCCTAGTACTCCCGTGTTTCCCTTCTACTTACAAGAAAGCAAGTAATAAGGGCAGTGCTGGTAACGTTTACCTCGAAAGCATGAAGTGCATAGAAGAATAAACTTTTTAACAATAAGTTTTTACAGAAATGTAAATGCATGTGAATGAAACACACCAAAGCTTTTTATGTAAACATGATTAATTTTACAGATTAAAGTTTCTAGCCTTTTAAAAACTTATGATCAGTAATCAAGTTTATTAAATTTCACTGCTTAGAGTTTTGTGTGTGTGACTCAAAGCTCCAATTCAGAGAAAATCATCAAATTTGCTCAACTTTTGAAGCACGTCGAACACTGATTATACAAAAAAGAGGTATATATGCAACAAAATTTATGAAATAATTCATGCAATTTGAATGAAATTTAGTATTTATATGAACATAATAGCAATGTAAATAAGTAACATTTTCAGAAAAGTTTATACAGAAGTATATAAATTTGAAATTTCACTCATAGTGTTCCTTAAAAGTTGGATTACGGCAGCATAAATTGCCCAAGCAGCAGATTTCCGATTTTCTTACGGTTTGAGAAAGTCAAGACAAAACTGGATCGATTTATTACAGCTCTGGTAGCTGAATTTATATGAATATGTAAATAGGAACATAGGATATGTACACACACACACAAATGATGCATGAATTATACACTATACTTAAAGTCTCTTAGCTCCGTTTATCTCTGTCGCATGACCATAAAATTAACACACAGAATTTCCGAACTCACTTTCAAGAAATCGTTTAGTATAGCAGAGGAAGTAACACTGCTTGACCTTACTACTGCTATTATAGCCTCCACCACGTCATTAGTCCCACGGGGTATAATTTGGTAAACCATTAATAACGTATATCTATGACCATAAATATGTTGAACATGGCGGCACGATCTCACGAGGGGGAAACACGGCACACAGTACGGACGGAATTCCAAAAAGGCAACATATCTCTGGTTTGTGATCCTATGCACAAATTACCTGCGCTTTCCAGTGCCGCGCAGAATCTCAATACATCGAGCGCCTCAGATGCCTTCCTACTTCATTTTATCTTCTTCAGTAAGCCAAGTTTCGGGTGTGAATTCTCGAAACACTACACAAACGAAAAACAAAATATCTGATGTGAAATATTGGAATACGCTAAAACGATAGTCCAACCTCTTAAATATTTCGTTACGCGAATGTCATTGAAATTCTGTTACCTTTCCATGGTAAGGAGTAAAACAAAAGATGTACGAAGTAAGAGCTCGTAAACTTTTGTCTATCTCTCGCGGGTTACCAGTTATGCATAAATCACTCAAAATAGAGGGGACTTCAGAGGCTATTCCCTAGAAATCTAGGATATACATTTTATTTGCCATTTATATATTTTACTATACGGCATTTTAATCAAATATGTTATAGCCAGTCAAAAACTTCGAAGTTCTACGTAAGGGAAGATTGTGGTGCGCTGATTTAAGACCGCGCCATGATTAGATCACCTGCCTCTCACCAAGAACTGGGTTCGCTCCCAGGTGACGGGTTTTCTTTGACTTCTCCAGTTTCCCCCGCATTCCAACGTGCTCCAACTTCATTCCATGTATCAATGTCATCGCCTGCGGTATCTATGTAGTAAAAGCGGACGTTAAGCACTATCAAAAAAAAGGTCGGGGTGTCCCTGAAAACATTCGAATCTCATCCTTGGAAGATACTGAACTTAAATAGCAAGTTTGGTATATAACCATTTTTCTACATACACACAAGGATATTTTTCTATGAATGCTTTATTTGGATCCAGGGTCTTCAAAACATGCATTTCCTCTGAAGTCTCGGTATTGCATTTCAATAGCAAGTTTGGTATATAACCGCCTTCTCATTTTTCTACATACACACAAGGATCTCTTTCTATGAATGCTTTATTTAGATCCGGGGTCTTCAAAACATGCATTTCCTCTGAAGTCTCGGTATTGTATTTTTGGGTGAATACAATATCTTCCTATCTGCTATGTACATTGCACTTACGGGAACGTAAAAGTATCTGATATATTGCACTCTCATGACTTTCTCTAGACTCTGTAATTGTATTTGTGGGTCAACAAAGTATCCTAACGAAAGTTTACTTTTATATCTACTTCATTTTAATCCAGATAAATCTTTGTAGAAATAGTCACATGACACATTTCAATGAATATACAACGGGGATATTGATAGGCAAATGTTTAACAACTGGACGCTATGTGCTGGCCTTAATATTCCTTACTTTTTCCATGCAATCGCGGGAAACAATTGAACATCGAAATGATTTAGAATGACAAGTACTGAACAACTCCAATCATCAATAACGGATATATTAGAAATGGTTTATACCACAAAAAAAACCTACTTTTGAGTAATAGTGTATTTTAAAGAGATCTACATGTTTTGGATACGTTAAACGTTTTGGTTTATGGCATAACGTTTATTAGTTTAACAAGGTTATACAAAATTCCCTCCGAAAGAAGAGGACTCGCCGCTATTCGTAGAAATTCCATTTCATATATTTCATTTTTCATAAAAATATTACGGTATTTTAATCGATATTCTTAAAAGCCATTTTTTTAGGAAACAAACATTTTCGAAAAATATTTCATCTAAAGCTTAGGATAAGTTTCTTCAAACTCTTTGTGTTGCATTTTTTGAAGACACTGGCCTAAAATACCAAATTTGGTGTTTATCCGATATTTTGGATTTAGTTATGCTGTCCACAGACCCACACACACACACACACACACACACAGACGCGAGTTTTCCGTTTCTAAAACTTCTTCTTTTTACTTTCTCTAGCATGTATATACAATGTACATAGTGAATAGAGAAGGTAATATATTCCACCCAAAATTTCGATACCGAGATTTCACCGGAGATACATATTTTGAGACGCCCTGGATAAAAAAAAAACAGTATTTTTAGAAGCATGTCCATGTGTATATGTCAGCGTACGTATGCGTGTGTGTGTATGTGTGTGTGCCTTTGGGCAGCATAACTTAAAAACAAAAAGTCGGTTAAATATCAAACTGGGTATTTAAGGTCAGTACATTCCAAGGATGCGACACGAAGATTTTGAAGAACATCCTCCGAAATCCAACTACCCTTTACATGGAACATTTATCGTAAATTTTGAATTTCTCAAAAAGTATTGTAACGATTTTTATTAAAATGCCATATGCTTAGATATTTTTAATACCATATGAAATGTTTATCTTGAATATTCTGCGAAAAGCCTTTGAAGACCTCTTCATTCTGGATGTTTTTAGTATTAAGTTTTGCATTCTAGTAAACATTGTAAGATAGATTACTACACAAAGATGAAGCTCTTATTAAAACACATGATTTATGTCGTATACATATGGTTTGTAGATACAACCGTTTTCGAGTTATTCTGAATTATTTGGTTTCAGTTTTAAGCAACATCACCAATCTTACATTTCGCCTCTCTTTTTTATTTACCCTTAGCAAGCAATTAGAACTGAATTTTAATAGTTTCGCATAGCGACCGGCTTTTAAAAGATCTGACTATCGCTTTAGCCTGTGCGTTCACTTATTTTGCATCAACTTATAAAGAAGCAAGTAATAAGACCATTTGTGGTAATCCTTGATTAGCATGATATAGATAAAAAAATAATCTTGTATAAGAAAGATTGTGGAACCTATGAGAGAGTCACGTGAATGGAATACATCAGATCTTTTTCAAGGCGTCTCAAAGCGCACATTTTCAGTGTAATGTCGGTATCGTATTTTGGGTGGTATACAATACTTAACTATATATATAGATGTCGCATTCACGTGATTTTCTCGAGTCACCCTTCTACAAACTAATCTTATTTATCTACTGCTTATTCATGGAGATAAACCTTGGAAAATTAGTGAGACTGAAAAACTCACTGAAGTCACGCGCTTCAGAATTTAAACAACTATTACGTCACCATTGTCGATTGTGTAGGAAAGGAGTTGGATAATAAGAAACAATTAACTCGCAGATAAACCCTCACTACTCTTTTTATGCATGTATTGGAAGAACACAGTGAACTAAATCCATAATCCAATCTTTTAAAAGATTGGATTATGGTAGATAATGACTTTAAAACTTTTTCCTCTTTACATGAACACAAGAAAGAAATAAAATAGTGATTTGTAATTGAGAAAAGTATGAAGTATCCATAATTTCAAACAAATAACAAAGAGTATTTCTGAAATGCATTACACTACCAAAATGTTATTTGCCATAAACTGTGATGAGATCTACGCTCTTGGTATAGAAAGATATTATTGTCTATCTATTGTCTAAGGCATTAATTTGATGTTACATCGGTAGCGTACACCTGTTAACCCATTAAATAGTCAAGAGGTTTAAGATAAGGTGACCGTGGTGGCCTTAGCACAGGCCCCTTCTATCAATCCATCGATTGGTATATGTGTCGAATATATTGCGTGCGCAGAAAAGTTATGGCAAGGTCCGTCTAATCATCTTACACCGAGGTCTAAAGGGTTGCATAACTACATTAGGACACCAAAAGCGTTACGATGAAACTTCGGCGCCCCACAGCATCCAAACCATATACGAGTATTTCGTCGGAAGGAAAGTAAAGTCGTTGATCCCGTGTCGTAGATCTACGGCACGTAAAAGAACCTCAAGCCCTATAGAGAGGTCTCTGAGCAAAAGTAAGCGTTTCCTCTCAAACATTTTCACTTTAATGCCCCTCGCAACATATTAATCGTTGTTGGTGATTTTTTCTATACACCCGAACAAGCCACAGCATAATTTAAGTTGGGCAGGCTTATAATATTTAACAATGAGCATTTCGGAAAAACAAGAACTACAGCAAGTGTTATTTGACACAAATTGTATAATTTAAAGATTATAAATTGTGTCCATCTCATGGTTTCCAAGTTGCATAAAATTCAATCAGAATGAGGAAGGCTTAACAATTATTCATTATAAGTATAATATTACATTTCATTTATTTATCAACATTTAAACAAAATTTTACTCATTTTGGGGAAAACAAAGAGTATCCAAATTTATCCATGCAAGCGATAATTTATGGTTGAAATTGTTTTTAAGTCTCTGTGCAACTAATTTTTTCGTTGGAAATTTACATTTACAGCTATATTGGCAGGTTCCATACAAACATCTATTTATAAATGTATTTTAGGGGGGTTCAAGGACACGAAAAGTAACAGTTTTTATTTAAACCTCATGTCAAACATCTTTGGTTGATTTACCGCACTTTCAGAACCTATTATAAGTAAGGATAAGTGAGGCGGCGCCATGACCGAGTGGTTAACCGCTTACCTCTTATCTAGGCGGCCCGCGTTTAGACGGCGTGACTTTCCCCGCCATTAAATCCACCAATTGCTGCATTTCATGTTTCCTGTCATCTATTTCTTATAACTCAACTGCTTATAATTCAGATACATACCTGGCATCAGGCGATCACCCATCTTGTCTCTGATCCAGAGTCTCTGCTCCTCAACAAGACGCCAGATCCCAGGCGCTGGCTTGTAATTCTTGGGGGATACGAGTCCTACATACGCGGAGGTTAAGGAAAGAAAGCGGAAGGTGAAATGTGAAGAAATATAAGACTGTAAAGTACGCACCCAAACAGATATGGGAATTAATCAAATGACAAAATAAGAATAATTAAAAATATAGAGGACCGTCGAAGGACAATTTCTTCCAGATGGATACCACTCGAGTCTTACAGGTCAAAAGGACGTCCAAACTAAAGATGTGCGACCAGCTTAACATGGAGAAGGAAGGGATCAAATAGGTCCAAACCTTGTGATTATTCCTGCTATAGGGACATCATCCCTGCCGTCATAACTTCTACAAATGCTCTCCTGTTCTGGAATGGTCCACTTGGCTGACACTCAGAAAGAACAGAAAGCCAAGAGAGAAGCCAAAAAGGCACGAGATGAAAAATCTCCCCTCGCTGTAGTGGACTTCAGAATGGAGTCCAGTAATAAAGTGAAAAGCGAGTGACGTACGCTTTGGTGCCCAGGGAGTTATTCATCCCGTTAGATTTACGCGCACAACATACATACGGCCATATCATGACAAAGAAACACGTGTGCTTCAGCACTGCAAATGAATTGGGCTGCTTATGAACGACGTGTACCTTGCAGTAACTCGCTTTAGCCTTCAATAAAAAGCGTGTGGTCTACAGAGACATAAGTAATACCAGAGTGTTTTCGTCTTGTCGATAATTCACGACCGGAGCGAAGCTACCTGAGAAAACTGTCCTAAGAGATGAAAACACGAGTTTTATTTGATATGACAATTAGACCATTAATAATTTATAATATATAGGAAGGGAGACTTTATCAGGGTATCATTGTAATACTTACATTAGTTCTCAAATGGTAGATGTCGCATTTCACCAAATTTATTTACCGAATGTTTTTTTTTCTTTATTCACTGCGTCCTGAACTATGATATGGCCGACCGTGCCTACACCCAATGTACGAATATCGATAGCAACAATAGAACTAACGAACAATTATTTTATTTCAGCTTTTACTAAGGAATACATGAAATGCATTGAGGTTATTGCACTCATCTCGTGCATAAGAAATACAAATGATTATTTTTACTCCTTTTCTGAACTAAATACATTATGAACTGGATAAAACTTTAAAAAACATTGCAACTGAATTCATTAAAATCACAATTGTGGTACTGACAGTTATTAAAGGTGAAGGTTGGCTGACTGCATTGTCACCTTGTTACCAATAACCAAGACAGGAGATTAAACAAAAGAACGTCAGGTGCGATAACATTTCAAGAAAATGAACATCAGCTACGATATGATTTTTCCACAATATCGCTCCCGTCAGCTGACCGCGATGGTTGAAATTGCATAATCTCGGTCACTGCATTGCACTTTAATAGTGGAACTAAAGTGTCATTATGTATTCCACAATTAAGCCACAGTTTAACACCGATAACTTACTTAAACTATACTGCTTTGCATTGACGTCTGTTGTTCAGATCCCTATACTCACATTTTTCCCATACACCCAAGGTTGCGAGTTCAAAACCGGCGGAGGACGATGGGTTTTTTCGGGCGTAAAGATCCTTAGCAAGGATTCTTTAGGAAGGGAAGTAAAGCCGTTGGTCCCGTGTCGCAGATTTACGGCACGTAAAAGAACCTCAAGCCTGACTGAGAGGCCTCTGAGCAAAATTAAGCGGTCTTTCACGCCCAATTTAGAATGTGACGCTGAGAACTACAGCAGTTAAAGAGCGTCCATAAATAACACGCCGTTTTTTTATTTTCACATTTTGCCAGCTGTTAGCATAGCTTCCTCTCTGTTCTTAGCATCAGTTTTAGAGCGCAATGAAGATAATTGTTCTTGAGAGGGCGACATATGAAATGGTTAAAATGTCATGTTTCAAATGAAACTTGTATACAAGTTGATTCAAAAATACCTTTACAAAGTTTAGGGACAGGTTGCTTACATTAAAAAAAGAAAAATGTTCATATGAGCGCATGTCCCAAATCCCTTAGTTCTGGTTTTTATGAAGGTCAAAATGCTATTAACTAAAACATTTTAAAGTGACACTTTATTCTATTTTTCACGTTATCAGCTTGTTAGGAGGTGTTCCACACAAACGCCACTTGGTACTTAAGTCCAGTATCTTCCAAGGATGCGACACAAAGATTCTGAAAAAAATCCTTTCACCCCCAACTACAATTTACATGGAAAAATGTTCGAAATTTTGGTTTTCTCAAAAACGGCTCTAACGGTTTTCATTAAAAGTATCGTATATTAAAAATGTGTACATGAAAAATAAAATGTATATCTTGAATTTTCTGGGAATTGCCTCTAAAGACATGTTTATTCTCGATGAATTTTGCGGAACTAATTAAAGCGTAACAGATAGACAAAAACTTACTTAATAAAGAAAAAGAAATGTAGATCTCTTTAAAGCATACAAATTATGTTATACATTTTTTCGTGGACTTGACCGTTTTGAGATATTCCTTTTAACTGGTTTCAGTATTAAAATGCTTATACTTTTCTCATACGGGAACATGTCAACTGCTGGGCACGCAAAGATACGGATTTAAAACCCATAGCAACCCCATTCGAAACCTTTGACTGTCGCCTTAGCCTTTAGTATTCCCTTATTTCTCTTCTACTTATAAGGAACTAAGTAATAAGACCGTTTCTGCTAATGTTGATCTCGATGAGCACGAAGTAGATAGAAGAATAGGCTTTTTAAGGATTTGTGACAGAGATGTAGAGAAAGTCATGTGAATGGAACACATGAGACTTTTCAGTGGATGACATCACGGAGCAATCTTGATAACTTCTTTGGGATCGGTTTCGTGACAGTCGTGTTAGCGTTTCCCGGGTGCTATATACCAATAGGAAGCCAGACGGATAGATAAGGAGAAATTAATGGTTACTCCTCTCAAGTTTTATCGTTGCTAAAAGTAGCAAGAACTAATGGCGGGGGCCTGAGCGGCTGTGTAAAGCGATAAGGGGCTACGTGCTGTCCAGGTTGCAGCGAGGCAGATAACGGACACTTAGGTCATTTGCGACAAGGTAAAGCCGGTTATCATCTTGGAGTCCCAGAGACGTGCGTCGAGTCAAATCACTTCCTGATAGAGTCTGATGGTGCATCTTACTGACGCTTGCATTCTCAGACGGAGCCGCGCCGTGGCCGAGTGTTTGGACCACTGGGTCTAACTGGGTTCTACCCCAAGCAACCGCATGTGAGATTTGCGGTGGATAAAGCGGCGCAGGGACGGGTTTTCTCCGGGTTCTCCGGTTTCCCACTCCATCGCATTCCACTGGTGCTCCATCTTCATTCCATGTATCACCAGTGTCATCGCTTGCGATGCCACAAGTAAAAGCGGACGTTAAACACTACACAAAAAAATCCTCAGACGGATATTACTCAACACACCTACAAATATAATACACCCTTCAAATTTTTCCAGAATCCTGTTCTTTCTTACCTGACCATTTAAGGTTGCATACATAGTAACGTAAAAGTTGTAACCCTTTGTTTAGTTATATGAAAAAAGTAGAGTAAAAAGTAGTAAAAGAGGAAGAAGAAGAAGAAGAAGAAGAAGAAGAAGGACCCCTTGCGCGTTCTCATTGGTCGGCGCTGGCCAATGGGGGTTGAGGAGGATGAGGCAAGCGGTTATGAATTATAGGTAACCATGTTTTGCATATTTGTAGACCATCGTCTTTGTTAAAATTATTCTTGTTTGCTTTTATTAATATTTCTTCTTTTAACAGTCTGTCAGGTTATCCGATAATTTGTTCTATTATTTTGGTGGATGAAAAATTGATCTTATAGCTGGTATCGTAGGCATGTTGTGCCACCGCAGACTTTTCTGGGTAGCCCAACCTGATGCAGCGATGGTGTTCTTTGATGCGCTCTTCCACAGTCCTCCCGTCTGGCCGATGTAAATTTCTCCACATTCGCACCGATTTTGTAAATACCGACAGTTAAAAAAACAAAAAACAACACGCCGGAGTAGGTTTTCTTTTAGGAAATGTGATGTCATTCCCTAGTGATAGACAGGTACTAACTGCCAAACAATGCCTAGATGCTTAGGATTTCTTAAATAATATTTCTTTACGAACAAAACATCAATAATCATAAATAATAACGCTAAAATGATAAAACAATAGGGTATGGTAAAGTGTTTTGTTTCACAGGAACGGGAGGTCTAAATCTGATTGAATTAAGTCCTTTTAAATTCACTGAGTATACAGAGTAAAAGTTCAATTATTCACAGATTTAAGGCTCAATTGAAACTTGGAGTTTAAAAAAATGCGATCGTGAACTTATTATAACACAAAGAAAAGGATCATTGTGAATTAATTGTTTCTTCTAGCAAGCTACGTGAAGACGAGCAGCTAGAAAGGTAGATTCAGCCTGAAAAGTGTAATGCCACAGCCGGGATTTGAACCACGGATCTCCTGGTCTTGTTTCAGTTGCTATAAGCACTGAGCTACCATGGCAACATGCCGTTACAGCATTCAATTCCTCAACTGGTTCGAGATTTACCTGGTTAACTACACATAAACTTAAATACCAAGTTAAGTATTTAATCAAGTTTGCAAGTCCACAGATACACAGATACAAGCACTGACAAAGACACACATGGATCATTTTATAAAACTGCTTTTTCTGGGTCCTCAAAACAGGTATTTCCGCTGAAACCCGGTATCGATTTTTGGCACCGCGATAACACTGGTTACACATGAAATGAAGATGGAGAATCGGTGGAATGCGAAGGCGTGGGAAATCCGCCTCTGCGACTCTTTGTTCACCACAAATCTCACATGTGATCGCTTGGGATCGGACTTGGGCCGTCTATGTGAGAGGCGAGTGGTCTAACTACTCGGCCACGGTGCGGCCACATCGATATTTAGGTGGAATACAATACTTCATCTACATGCTATGTACATTCTACATACGTGCTGGAGAAAGTAAAAAGTATACCCACCGTAAAGTAATTATAGCACATTTTAAATACAGCAATTCCGTATTTGTTTGATAATAATTCGTCCAACTAAAGTTATACTCTTAATTTGTTTCAGTATTTCGTACTTGGCATATGGGTGATATTTGACTTATTCTACATGTTCTCGGGGTGTTTCCATATTGTAGAAGTTTGTTCCTGAAAAACACTCAGCATTAAACCTTTACTGAACGAAATAGTTTAATAACGCAAAGTTATACAATGAATATAAATGTGTAACTGAAAACTTCTTTGGTCACGAAGAAATCGGGGTGGGGGGAAGGGGCTGCAAAAGTAAGGAACAGGGAGTCTGTGGCAAGAGAACACATTGACAAGTTATATCACAAAACGCTTCCAGGCCTGTGTCGATACCTCACGTCGGTCGACAGAGTGTCGTCTAATGGAAGTCCTGGCATCCTGCCACACCAAAGCAAAAGTCGCACCAGGACCCGTCCTCCTACACTTGTAAGAATAGTTCCTGCTCAGTCAATATTACCCGAAAGCTTTTGAGCAATGTTAAACAGTCTAGCAGTCCTCAGAATCTAGACTCATCGAGCCTTTCTCAGTGTACAGGGTGTCAGGTGTAAAGTGGGAGACTTCGCGTGCTGGGGGACCAAATATGGCGAACAATAAAGTCCAATAGCAACTTCATCTATCTTAAAAGGTAACGGAGATATTTTAACATTATTGAATATGTTATCTGCAGAGTCTGGTAACAGAGTAGTACTTCAGAACAGAATGTTTTGTTTTGTGGCCAGGCCAATGTTTTGTTCTCAATTTGTGCTTGAAATCCGGTTCGCTGTGTGCCAGAGTGGTTATACTGCAACTAACGAGGGGTGGATGAGTTTTCTCTCAAGCTATCTGATTGTATTTACGAGACTTAAACTAAAAGCTGCATAAGAGGCTACGCATAGGTTTTAGTCTGATGATCAAAAATAAAACAAATTCAAATGTGAATTTTAGAAATACCTCATTTAGGTTATCGCATATACTTAAATCAAAGCCACATCTTTGCTAATTATGACATTTATTAATGGTCAATAACTGCAACATCAACAATATCCTAAGTTCATTTACAGTAGATCTCAAAATGTGCTCCGTTAGAATACATGTAGGCCTCGCATCTCCTTGGCTAATTTTTGCCCTACCCTTGTTAGGGCTTCTGCGTTCTGCCTAATCTCTAGAGCTGCTTCAAACACACGTGTGCGAAGATTAAAAGTAGTAACCCTGCCATGACTTTCAAATGTCCCCCATAAACAATAATCTAAAGGATTGAGTTCTTCCATAAACAAGAAGCACATCCAGATACTCTTGATTTATAAAGACTGTCATAATTCTGAATGCGTTTAACGCATCCGAAGCACTCACAGAACCAGTTGTGCAAAGTGTCGAGAAACAACATTCCTGACCTTCCGCTTACGCAGTTGCCTAACGTGTGATGACGACTTTATTCCAATTATTACGCTGGAATCCAATTCTTTACTATCATTTGAGGCTAAAGGACTCATTTTAGCAAAAATTTGTATAAACACACATAACTCATACTATGATGATCATGATGATGATTGGGGCGCTCAACTACTGGGTTATCAGCGCCCTTAGAAAACTAAAAGGGACATAAGACCAGATTTAAAAATGTGTTAAAATCAGCTAAAATTAGACATATAACGGTAAAAACTATCCACTGCTAAAACTTTTTAAAAACCCATGAACAATGGTAAACAATAAGCCTCAAAAGGGCAATAAGCCTAAAAAGGAATACAAGTATGTAAAACTAAAACCGGAGGAGGAGCATAAAATAATAAAACGAACTAGATCCTGATAATTGTTGATATAAATTTAAAACCCTTTTCAACTGTACCGGGGTCATCGCCAAGAACCTCCGCGAGGGAGGCCGACAGCTGGAGAGTTGTACAAACAGCTACCAGAGCAGCACACTCTACCAGCACATGTGCCACTGTCAGTGCTGCTCCAAAGAGAGGACAGACAGGGCAGGATCTCTAGTAAAAAGGTGACTATGAGTAAAAAAGCAGTGGCCAATACGCAGTCGAGCTAAGTGTACCTCTTCCCGACGAGAAGGACATGAGGAGGTCACCTAGGTTATAGGGAGGTCTTTTACTTTCCGTAATTTGTTACCGCGGAGAGCCGACCTCTCCGCATACCAGCCTGAATATACCGCTCTCGGCACAACAACCCTAAAATCTTCCGCTGCTGCACTGGTAACAACACTGGGCGCTGTGACTCCCGATTTCACCACCAAATCCGCCAATTCGTTTCCCGGAGCTCCAACGTATCCAGTAATCCAGGCGCACCCCACATTAACACCGGAAATGTCCAAAATGAGGAGGGCGTCCTGGATGCGCTGCACTAAAGGATGGTAATTGTACACCTCACGAAGGCTCTGAAGCGCACTAAGGGAATCACTCAGAACAAGGCAGTCGCCAAATAGCCGACGGCGAATATACAGAATGGCTCGGTAAAAAGCATACAGCTCTGCAGTGTAAATAGAGATATTATTAGGCAAACCGAAAGTATACTGTTCGGTGCCAGTAACAAACGCACATCCAGCACCGTTGGGACCCTTACTGCCATCGGTATATATATAACTTACACGGTATCAATTGAAATAGGCGACTTTTAATTAGTTCTCATCCGGTGTTTTAGCTTCTGTTTGGTGTCCCCTATACGCGGTGTAGAATTCATAATTGGGCACTTTCCAATGGTTTAGCAATTTTGCATGACAACATTTTAATAGCACAATGTGTAGAGCAGTCAGTTTTCACATTTTGTTCTCCAGGTATATAAAGTCCTAAGCATTTTGTTTTCAGTTGCCTATAAACTTATCTCAGTCCATCGTAAAAAATGGTAACTAATGTAGATATGTGTCACTGACCGAAAAGGTAAACGTGGTGCGGTGAGTGAGGTCTGCAAACACCGAAATACTGTACGAGGGTTGTTGGGTTTTGTAATCTGCGACGTCACTGAAGACCAATAGTAGTTCAATACCGTTTCAATCATTCCTGGTTTTTTTTAATTGTTCTATTTGTATAGAACACTTTAACTTCAATTGTCATATCGGGGGCTTTGACTTGAGACAATTCGTATTACTGTAGGTTTTTGAAACATTAGGTTAATCATTTTATATCACTAAACACACGCACATTCATTGTCACATTCATATTTACAGACTCTGTGAGGGATAGGGAACGATTCTGTAATAGAAAAATTCCCTGTCCAGCCGGAAATCGAACCCTGGACCTCCAGGTGAGAATTCAGCTTGCTGACCGCTCGACCACGGAAGCAGTCACCTTCCTGGTTTTGATGCCTTGAAATTACTGTGTCTATTCATCGTATTTTTTACACGTGGCTGCCAAATTCTGGTTGGCTCTCATCAAGAAATGTTTCTAAAAATGCAGCATTCAAAATTTGTAAATATTCTGAAACTAGGTATAGCTTTGTACACTGGGGAAACAGAGAAAATGTAAACATTGGATTTTAAGTTTTATCATTTTCACAGCTTTGTAAATGCAATAACTATTTCCTCCCTACCAAACAATAAATGGCATTTGGAATGCAGACAATCTGTTAGAACGCAAAGTTACAAGACATCATAGAGCAAATACAGAAGCCGTCAGAATGCTAGACATTCATAGTTTCGTGACACTAAGCTCGGAAATTAAGTGAAATGTGTCACTTCAGCTGTCTAATGATAAAAGGTGAGGGAAAAATATATAGATTCCTAACCCAGATATAACCTGGTGAAGATAGCTAGGGCGTTTCCAACAGAAACAAAACAGTTTTATGGGGATCAGACATGCAAATTATTAAAGTTAAAGTGACCATGTTTGCCAACCCTCATGAGGCCGGTCATGAATTGCCTCACTCAGGGCGTTAGTATTAGTATGTGTGCCAGGTTTTCTGTCCAATTTAGAATTAATGATTTATTATACATCCTATCACTATTATACAATACCTCAGAATCTTCATGGGATAAAATCGTCACAATTAACTTCCTTGTACCTTCCAGCGTCAGGGTTCTATCCAACTCTTCCTCATTCTTCTGTCTTTCAACATCATTTTCAAATTCCCTAATTGTTAGTCATTCCTTCTTGCTGGCTCCTCTGTTATGTCTATAGTCATCCCCCATGCTAGCAACTAGCTACCGAGGTCGCGGGTTCAAATCGGCTGTATGACACTGGAATTATTCGGGCGTAAAAATGTTTGCATAGTTTCCTTTAGTAGACTGAGTGGGATAGTTCGGGTGGTTTCGTCTGTGGGCTCATTCGTGAGGTCGTGGGTTAGGATCCAGCAGCCGGTCTGCCTGACCTATGCTCTTTTTCTTTTTTCAATGATTCCCCCGCCTCGCCAGGCGAATGCTGGAAAGGAGATGTTTCTTTCATCCCCCAAGTTTCCTATCCCTCCATATGTTTCCATTGTCATTTTATTATTCCTTCATCCTGTTGGTATTTTTCAGCGTTGGAAGTGACGGCGATGGTGCTCGGTGCAGCATAGCAGGGAAAAAGGGCTGCTTAAAGTGGCCATTTCCGTCCACCGAACTCGGCTGGTTGCCAGGATCAGAACTGCTCCTGTCGCGTGGGGTGAGTTTTCTGTTTGCCTGTCCGACTGTCGAATGCTATAATCTGGAAACTCAGGGACCCTGTTATTGCTGTGCCATCACTTCTGGTTGTGGCTGACCGGTGTGTCCCCTCAGCTCATTCCACACTTCCGGAGACGTCCCCTCGTGAGGCTATAATAGCCATGTTCGGTGTCGAGTCCCCTACGTTCGTATGTTAATCCCAATCCTTCGATAGGGATGTAAAGCCGGTGTCCCGTAACGTAGGTTCAAGGCCCGTTAACTAACTTCGGGTCTGATATAAAAGCTTCTGAGCAAAATTTACAACCCTTTATCCCTGATTTAAAATGGTACGCTAAGTACTATGGAAATTCTGACGGGAGAATAAATCAATAAAATATATTATATTTAGTTTCTATATATTGTAACAAATGTCTTTATTGACACAACAATTAGTTATAAATATATTATTTAAGTCATTGCTTCAAATAACTCAATCGACGTTAGACAGTATACAGTTTCTGGCTGCACATCATCCATGGGACGCGCACCACTGCGTGCTAACACTCCCAGTACTCACGACTCAGTACACAACACAACACTGCAATTCTTCCTCCTTTCAAAGCGAGAAAATAACGTCACTAACTGTTCGGAAACTTCACGAAGGTAGTGGAAACCGAAGGCAGAAAAATCTCGAATATCAAGCAAGATTCAATTATGTCGATGTGTCACATTCCGAAGTCTCCAGTTTCATAGCGATGTTTACGCATCCAACTGCACTGCCTCACATTCCAGCTCCTCGGTCGAGTCACAAAACTCTCCGGCTGACGTCGACCGTCGCTTCGTATCTGTTCAGGGCAACTAATCCCAGTATCACATCTTCAATCACCCTCGCGACGACCACTCACAGGCTCACAGTGCCCTGTCCCAGTGTAAACGCCACCAGGGTCTCCTTCTCCGCAGACAAGATATCGCCCGACGCCGACATTAGTTGGTAAGGCCGACATGGTGTTCGTGTCGGCAGGCCCCCTGCCAGATCAGGTCTGATTACAGTCACGGCTACACCTGTGACTATCAGGCGTAACTTCCTTGTATCCAGCCGTCTGCGATTAGGCTGTCGTCCACTCTTCTACCCAAGGGTCACTCGAAGGGGTGGTGAAGATGGGCCCGACGTTCCACTCGTTACGTCGGTCCTTACTCGTTTTCCGCTTGCTTGTCGTCTTGGTGGGATAGTCCTTCATTAGGTGACCTAGCTTACCACACCCCAGTACACACCACCTGAAGGTCGTGTACGTCGTATATGGGCGGTATCTCTCTCCCGGTCTCTGCAGGTCAAGGGGCTTAGGCCCAGGTTCCGACAACCATATCCACAACCGTACCGTTTGGGAAGGATCAACAAGGTAGTCGATCGCATCCGTAGCGAAAATTCTGGCAATGTACCAAAGATCGTCTAGTCCCCAAAGGGCAATGCCGGTCGGGAGGTCCAGCGCAGAGGAGGGAGCAGTGTAACGGTGGCGTGTGAGCGTGAGCGACCGCCTGGTCCATAGTGGACAATGATGATAATGGTGTTTAAGGGCGCTCAACTGCCGGGGTGATTAGCGGCCTTATGATTAAAACTTGGCAATAGGCAGTAAGAAAATAACATTGCAAAAAAAAAGTAAACACAAGTAAAAGATTTAACAGAGTTGAAACAGAAGCAACAGAACTGTCCAGCCCTCTAACCAGAGCTGGATATAAAACTCCATCTAAAACCAGCACATTAAAACCAAAAGAGTTTAAAAAACTGCTATCACACTAAAACTTCAAGGTAAAAGAAACTTTTGCTAAAAATTTAAAAACCCTGTCCACTGCTCTTGGGTCATCTGCCAGGACCTCAGCAAGAGAGGCCGGCATGCCCATAGATGACCGAATGTGTGCCAGGTGACCACACTCCAGCAACACATGACGAACTGTCTGTGCCTCCCCACAGATCGCACAGACAGGAACAGGTTCACGTTTGAAAAGGTAACTGTGAGTAAAAATACAGTGGCCAATTCTTAGCCGAGCTAGTACTACCTCCTCCCGGCGGAATAAACGAGAGGAGGTTACCCAGTTGACAGGGAGGTCCTTCCATTCTCGCAGCTTATTACCACGGAGAGCCGACCACTCCGCATGCCAAGTCAAAAAAACGGCTCTCCGTACAGCCACTCTAAAATCTTCTGCTGTTGAATGGGTAATCGTAACACTGGGCGCTGTGGCTGCCGATTTCGCTGCCAAATCCGCCGTGTCATTCCCTCGCAAGCCAACGTGTCCAGGAATCCATGCGCATTCCACATTAAAACCAAAAGCGTGGAGAACGTCCTGGATGCGCTGCACCAAAGGATGGTAATTGTACAGCTCACGAATGCTCTAAAGGGCACTAAGGGAATCACTAAGAATAAGGCAGTCACCTAATTTTCGACGTCGAATATACAGAAGGGCTTGATAAATAGCATATAGCTCGGCAGAATATATAGATGTGCCACTAGGCAAACCGTAAGTAGAAGTTGCGGTGCCAGTGACAAAGGCACATCCAACACCGTCGGGGCTCTTACTACCATCGGTGTAAAATCAAATACAGCCACTGTATTTGGCTAAAATTTTTAAAAACAACGACGAATACTATCAAGAGGCGTAACAGATTTCCCGTAAAGCGTCATCCCGCGATCGACATGGGAGGTAGCGCGTAACCAAGGGGTGTATATACTCCCTCCCTTGGATAACAGCCGGGGAATGTCAACATGGTGCTGGCGTAGAAGCTCACGGAAACGAAAACCTGCTGGCCTGGGGCTCAGAGAGCGGAGGCAGGATCGCTCATGCAGCTAAGGGGGAAAAAACGCGTGATAAGTTGGATGCCAAGGCATACACTTCAGCCCACAGCCAAAATTAGCAAGCAGGACATCACGCCGACAACGCAGAGGAGGTTCTCCCGATTCGGCGTAGAGCTAACAACTGGGCTCGTTGGAAAAGCTCCAACGGCCACACGGATGCCCTGATTATGGACTGTGTCTAACCTTCTGAGCACTGAAGGTCGGGCTGAAGAATACACAATGCTGCCATAGTCCAGCTTCGAACGAATCGCAGCACGATAAAGACGGAGCAATGCCGTCCGATCCACAACCCAAGATTTGTCACTTAGTATCCGTAAAAGATTTAGAGAACGGTCACATCGTGCTCTACCCAACAAAGTTTCCGATCGAAGATCAAACCAAGGAATCTCGCCTCATCTAGGAAAGGAAGTAAATCTGACCCGAATCGAAGAGACGGCGGCATTTGCCACTTACGGCGCCAGAAGATATCGCAGACTGTCTTCTCAGCGGAGAAACGAAAACCGTATTTCGAGCTCCAAGCATAGGGATTGTCCAAATACCGCTGGAGGCGGCGTTCCAAAAACGGTGTACGCTGAGAAATACAGAAGATGGCAAAGTCGTCCACGAATAAACAGGAACACACACCTGGAGGCACACATAGTCATATGGAATTTATCGCAATAGCAAATAGAGTCACGCTAAGTACCGAGCCCTGCGGCACTCCGTTCTCTTCAATAAAATGGTTAGAAAAAACCGAGCCCACCCTCACTCGAAAAACGCGGTCCCGCATAAACTCCTGAATGACCAACGGTAGGCGTCCACGTATGTTCCAGTTGTGGAGAGAACGCAATATTCCCGCCCGCCAACACGTGTCGTAGGCCTTCTCGAGGTCAAAAAATATCCCAACTGTGGGGCTGTTCTTAAGAAACCCGTCCATAATCTGAGTTGACAGAGAGACAAAGTGGTCAGTTGTTGAACGTCGTCGTCGAAAGCCACACTGGATGTTCGTCAGAAGATTGTGGGATTCCAGCCACCACACCAATCGTCCATTGATCATGCGTTCCATCACCTTGCACACGCAACTGGTGAGGGAAATAGGACGGTAACTGGAAGGAAGATGGCGACCCCTTCCAAGTTTAAGAATGGGTATAATGGTGGCCTCCCGCCACTTGTCTGGAAAAATGCCATCAACCCAGACACGATTATAGACCTCCAGTAGGAAAGCTTTGCCATCAGGAGAGAGATGTTGCAACATTTGGACGTGGATACCATCTGGCCCTGGTGCTGAGTGTCGTGAAGAGGAGAGTGCATTGTCTAGCTCTGCCAGGGTGAAAAGGCGATTATAATCCTCAAGATTGCCAGAAAGAAACGAGAATTTTTTAGATGCCACCTGAGTCCTAACTGCAAGAAACTCAGGGGAATAATTGCCTGAGCTAGACACCTGAGCGAATGCACTGCCTAAAGTATTCGCCACGTCAAATGTATCAAAATTGCTCCGGTTGGTGTTTTGAGACCGGCGATGGGCATATGGGTTGGTTTCCCAGCCACACGTCTTAACTTATCCCATACGACAGAGGAAGGTGTATGTCGATTAAAGGAACCCACGAATTTATTCCACGACATCTTTTTGCTATCCTTAATTACCCGCTTAGAATCTGCACGCATCTGGTTATAGTGTATCAGGTTATCCAAAGTAGGAAAACGCTGGAAAACCCGTAGAGCTCGTCTGCGAACGCGAATAGCATCCCGACAGTCATCGGCCCACCAAGGTACCGGAAATCGACGGCTGTAGCCGGTCGAACGCGGAATGGATTGTTGAGAAGCAGAAAGAATGGTCCCTGTGAGATGTTCGACAAGTGGTTCACAGAGTCGTGCTCTTCGTGGCTCAATTTGGCCAAGTGGGAGTACAGTTCCGAGTTGGCGTGGTCTAGGCGCCAACTAGGTAAACGGGTGGAACATACAACGGGTGTCAAGACACTAATACGACAAAGAAAGTGGTCACTAGAATGCAAATCCGAAAAGATTTTCCAGCATAACGTGACTGCTAGCTGAGGGGAACAGATTGCAATATCAATGTGTGAAAAGCTATGAAAGGCTTCAGAAAGAAAGGTGGGCTCTCCCGTGTTCAAGAGAGCAAGATTCTGACTATCCAAGAAGTCTTTAAGTAGCGTACCTCTCGCACAAGCCCGAGGAGAGCCCCAAAGAGGGTGATGGGCATTCACGTCACCTAACAATAAAAAGGGTGGTGGCAACTGCGAAATGAGGTGTTCTAAGTCGCTCTGCGAGAGGTCCGCAGATGGAGGCAAATAGATACTGCAAATGGTGAATAAAGCGGAGGGTAGCTTAATGCTGACAGCAACGGACTGGATTGCAGATTGTATGGGTACGGAGTTGGCAAAAATATCACCTCGAATAAGCATCATAGTGCCCCCATGTGCCGGGACACCGTCCTCCGGGGATAAATTACATCGTACGGAGGAGTACTGCCTGATCGTAACGGTGTCATGTGGACGGAGCTTCGTCTCTTGTAAGCATACAGCCAAGGGTTCATGCTGGCGCAGCAACAAGTCAAGCTCTGGTCGATGTGGTCGAATTCCGCGTATGTTCCAATGGAGGATAGCCATTGAGTATATTATGGGACAAGTTTCAAATCGAAAGACGCTTCTGCAGATTGGGATTACCTGGTCGGTTCAATTTGTTCTTCTTAGGCGTTGGGCTAGTACTATTTTCAGGAGCACGATCCTGCCGTTTCCGCACTGTCTCTCTGGCAGTAGCGGCAGAATCCTCCTGGTCCATCTCCTCCACAAGGTAGGCCCCTTTTTCAAGACCAAATTTCGGTCCGAGAAGTTCGAACCGATTGGATGTGCTGATTGGCGAAAACGGCCGTCCCGATCTACGCCCTCCTCCCCAGATGACCCATCAGAGGAGGATACAGGTGAGGAGTTGCGTGTACTTTTGTTACCCTTAGATGACTTGGTGGAAGATTGCACATTCTCTTTCAAGAAGTCTTGTCGTACATACTTGGTCTTAAACTGTTTTTCCGGGGCACAAGACGTCATGAATTTACCAACTTTAGTTCCAGAGGTCAAGGCTTTCGGTGACAAGTGTGCAGAACTATTCTGTAAGCTAGCGGATTTGGCAGATGTTAATACCGACTTGGGTGTAGGTGTCGAAGGCTTTGGCAGCGCTTGGGCTAAAATAACCTTTTCTGCAATAGTAGTTCCGTTCATATCGCCGGTCTGTGTTGCGATTTCACGACGCGGTACCGGTTTAGCTGCAACTGAGCTATAGGTACCGGACCTCGGGGCAGAGGATTGGCGGAGTCGCAGGAGCTTCCGGGCTTCCAAGAAGGACACCTTCTCTTTCACCCGTATCTCCTGGATCGCTCGTTCCTCTGCAAAACGGGGGCAGTCTCGGGAACTAGATGGGTGTTCCCCGTTACAGTTCACACACGATGAAGCTGAAGCACAAGCCCCATCGTGGGAGATGTCACCGCAGTGGACGCAGGTGGACTTGCCGGTACACAACTCACTAGTGTGACCAAAACGTTGGAATTTAAATCACCTCAGCGGATTGGGTATATAAGGCATAACTACGATGGCTTCATACCCTGCCCTAATCTTTTGAGGGAGGTCAATCCGATCAAAAGTAATAAACAGGGTACGAGTAGGCAGGACTTCACCGTTGATCTTACGTTGTACCCGATAAAAAGATGAGACACCCTGAGTCGCAAGATTTGCTTGGATCTCTTCAATGGACAAACCTTCCAACGCGCGGGTTGTTACTACACCGCGGGAGGAGTTCAGCGACTTGTGAACCTCGACCTTCACTGGATATCTGGCTAACATGGTGGCTTTAAGTATCCTTGCAGCTTGCGAAGCGAAGTTGGCTTCGACAAGAAGTGTACCATTACGAGCTCGAACGCAGGATTTAACCAGACCAGCAATGGCATCGAGACCCTTTTGGATAGTAAAAGGGCTCACCTTAAGGAACTTCTTACCTTCCTCTGTCCTATGAATAGTCAAGTAGCGAGGACCACATGACTCGACTACTTCCTTTCCAACGTCTTTATTTGAAATCAGGGGTTTAAGTTTTGGTGCCATAAAAAAATTGTATAAATTCATCCCCCAGTGCTCCCCACCCACCACGGAGCCCAACGAGGGGTCACCCCACTGGAGTGACAGAGCTACGCAGGGGATATAGCGGGCTAGTCGTCCCACACACCCTAGAGTTCGGTGTAATACCTAGTCCTGGCAGATTGACTAAGGGTGGGTTAGTCCCTAGCCTCCCGTTTAGGCAAATCAGAAACCTAAGCGGTGTATTAAGCTGCGCACCCTCCCCAGTTACTGAAAGACAGAAGCCCAGGCTCAGGTACGCAACCCTCAACCAACAAGGATATTCCTTTTCACCTACACGGGTCTCCACGCACGGCCTACACGTGGGTGGGGATTTTGACCCACTGACTCCCTCACCACTCTTAGGTTGCCCACAGAGGGAGTCAAGGTGGCTCGGGACCCCGGGTGCGCCTAACCCGTACCTACCGTAGTAGGCCCCTGGGGGTTAGTGGACAATAAAGCGAACGAACACAATAGTCGGGCAATCAAAGGCCTTGGCTAGTTTGCCTGCTAGACTTCTCGAACTATGTTATCCCCAGGCCCAAAATATTCTTCTTCCTGAGTTATCTCTTTCTAAATGTACTAAACTTGATGTTCCCGCAATTTGTAATACTGGAACTTTTAAAGCCCGGTTATGGACTATATAAGGAGGCGGCAAGTGCTGAAGTAAAGTGAAGTGAGTTAATGATCTATCCGGTGAGTAGTAGTATTATGGCTTTAGGGCGCACATCTGCATAGGTTATTAGCGCCCTAGGGTAATTAAAAGAGCTAAAAGTTAAAAGGCATAAAAACCACTAAAACAGGAGAACCACACAAGGGTTACAACCAGAGAAATCATAAAAAGGCTACCAAAGCCAGATTAAAAACGAGACACTATTAACATTAGTCGGTAAAAACTAAAACCAGATATAAAATTAAACCCTACTGTACATCCCGCAGTGGCGGAGAAAATTAAAAAGTCCGTCACAATATACAGGGTTGTCGCCCAGAAAGCTGGGGATGTCAGTAGGCAGACACAGGGATGCACGCAGAACAGCATAAAAGTGGCACTCCAATAAAAGATGACACACCGTCAATGGCTCGTTACAAGAAGCACATTGAGGTGCGGGTTCCCCACGTAAAAGATGCTAGTGGCTAAAACGGCAATGCCCGATACGCAGTCGCGCTAAAACCACCTCATCGCGGCGACATGCACGCGAGAAAGTAGGCCAGGGGACAGGAAGGAACTTGACCGCCCTCAGTTTGTTGTCACGCACCCCGGACCATTCCGCGAACCAGCGTGAAAGAATGGCCCGGCGGCAGTGAACACGAACGTCACCTGGAGGAAAGGTGGTGCTAAAAACATTAGGTAATAAAACTGCAGCTCTGTCCGCTTGTTCGTTTCCGCTCACACCTACGTGACCAGGAACCCAAACAAACGACACGCTGACGCCAGCGTCAGCGAGCGACTGCAGCCGATCCTTTATACGCTGTATCAACGGAAGGCATGGATACAGCTCACGCAGGCCCTGAAGTGCAGTGAGAGAATCGCTACAAATAAACTGTTTTAAATTCTTCCCCGCATAAAAATAAGGGCCTGATAAATACTAAAAAGTTCGGCGGCAAAAATCGAATATTGCCCCAAAAGATGAAATGGTTAACTCCGCGAATTAAAAACGAAAGCGCATCCCACGCCACGGTCTTCCTTAGAGCCATCCGTATAAATAAAACAATAGTGGGAATCCTGGCCTGCAGGTCTAAAAATGCGGAGCGGAAGACTGAAGGTGGAGTCGTTGCTTTCGGCATGGATGCCAACCCAAGATGGAACTGGGTGTCGCAACGTAACCAAGGGGGGAAGGAACATTCCCCCAGTGGAAACACAGGCGGTAGGCGAACATCCAAGATCCAAAGAAGCAGGCGAAAACGAACTCCTGCGGGAAGCAAGGCAACCGCGCTGACAGCATATTGACGGTCAAGAGAGACGTCAAAGAAGAACTTGAAAGACGGGTGATCTGGCAAGGCAAACAGGCGGATAGCATAGCAGCAAAGAAGCAGATCACGCCTATGAGAAGGCGGAGGTTCAGCAGCCTCCGCAGACAAATTAATAACTGGGCTAGTCGGAAATGCACCCAGCGCCAGACGAATCCAACGATAGTGGACTGGGTTTAAACATCGTAAAACCGAAGGACAAGCCGAAGAGTATACAATGCACCCGTAATCTGGTTTAGATCGAACAAACGAAGGGTAAAGCTGTAATAGCACGGTGCGTAAAATATTAAGTGCACGATCCCATCTAGCCTTCAGAGAAGAGACACGGGACGACCAGCTAAGCTTCCTGTCGAACACCAAACCAACAAACTTTACAGTTTCGGCGAAGGGCAGCGGTTCGGCCCCAAGATATAGAGAAGGCGGCTCGTGTGGTTTCCGACGCCAGAAGTTGACACAAACTGTCTTCTCTGAAGAAAAACGGAAGCCATTTGTGACACTCCAAGTATGTAGTCGGTCAAGACATGCCTGTAGGCGACGTTCCAAAAGGTACGTGCGCCTAGAACTGCAATAAATGGCAAAATCGTCCACAAATAAGGAGGAGGAAATACCAGCAGGAACACATTCGACAATGGGATTGATGGCAACAGCGAAGAGAGTGACGCTGAGTACCGACCCTTGAGGCACTCCGTTCTCCTAACTAAAAACACGAGAGAAAACAGAGCCCATACGCACACGAAATATGCGGTTGTTCATGAACTCTCGGAGGAACACTGGAAGGCGGCCACGGCAGCCCTAACTATGCATTGTACGCAGTAAGCCAGCCCTCCAGCAAGTGACATAAGCGTTCTCCAGATCGAAGAATAAGGCCACAGTTTGACACTTCCGAAAAAAACCATTCAGGAGTCGAAAGGAAGACAAGGTTGTCAGTCGTGGAGCGGTATCGGCGAAAGCCGCACTGTATGTTGCACAGAAGTTTCTCAGACTCAAGCCACCATCGTAACCGTCCATTGATCATGCGTTCCATCACCTTACAAACAGAACTGGTGAAGGAGATAGGACGGTAACTATGAGGAAGACTACGGTCCCTCCCCGGTTTTAAGATGGGAACAACGGTGGCTTCGCGCCAAGCTGTAGGAAACACACCCTCACGCCAAACGAGGTTGTACAGGTTCAGGAGTTATTGCTTACTCTCAGAAGAGAGGTTCTGTAGCATGGCGATATGGATACCGTCGGGTCCTGGTGCGGAGTTTCGAGAGGATGCTAAACAGGCATCCAGCTCCCGCATGCTAAAATTCGAGTTATAGCACTCGGAATCCAAGGACCGGAAAGAGAGACTCTGAGACTCCAAGTTCGCCTTGATGGCACGAAACGCTGGGTGATAATTGGCGGAGGTAGGCGCAGTTGCAAACGTGCTACCAAGGGCATCTGCAATAGTAACCGGGTCAACTACGGTGTGAGTTCCCACGAGAAGCCCCAGTACGGAAGTGCCAGTCTGCCTACCAGCAACACGGCGGAGCTTTTCCCACACAACAGATGAAGGTGTTGTGCGACTGAATGTTTCAACAAATGAAGCCCAGGAAGCCCGTTTGCTATCTTGAATAATGCGCCATGCCCGGGCTAGTGTTTGTTTAAAATTGATCAAATGCTCCAAGGTAGGGTGATGGCGAAGTACCCGAAGAGCCCTCCTGCGAGCACGAATAGCATCGCGGCCCTCTGTAGTCCACCGAGGGACCGGTAAGCGTCTAGGGTAGGAAGACGACCGCGGAATGGACTGCTCTGCAGCGGAGGTCACGACAGAGTTGAAATGTTCGACCATGTGGTCAACGGAGTCGAACAGACGGTCGCTGAAAACAGCCAGAGCGGAGAAAAGAGCCCAATTCGACTTAGACAGCTGCCAAGAAATCGCACCCGAGGAGGAAACGTGGTGTGATGGCAGAGTAATGACACAAGGGCAAAGATAGCTGGAATGACTGTCTGATACTACGTTCCACTGAAAACGGTGAGCAAGCTGTGCAGAGCAAACAGAAACGTCCAGGTGGGAGAGCGTGGCAGAAGAATCGGAACTGAAAGTAGGTTCACCGGTGTTCAGAACAGAAAGACTAGATTGAACGAAAAGGTCAGCAAGAATAGTCCCCCGCACGCAGGCCCTAGGAGAACCCCATAGGTGATGGTGGGCATTAAACTCACCCAACAGAAGAAAAGGTGCCGGAAGCTGAGACAAAAGATGGTGCATGTCAGCGGCGCAGAGGGAAGATGAAGGCGGAACGCACACCGCGGATATTCCACGTCAGGAGAGCCATGGAGCACAGTTAGAGGCGGGAAAGTTTATCGATGAATCAAACTATGAGTTTGCACCTGGGAAGCAAACGACTGGCGGAAACGTAATAGATGCAGTTAAGGTGGGCGTTTCTTGTTCTTTGCACATTTTGACCCACAAGAATATAGCCACCTTCGTCGGCGCTATCCGCTGATGTTCGGGATGCGGAAGATCCCCTACGGCTCGTAGAACGAGAACGGGACTTGGAAGGTTTATCAGTGGCCTTGAGTTTCTTACGACTGCGCTCGTGAGCAGCAGCGACAGATGGTGTCGGTCTAACTAGCGACTTACGAGCAGGTTCTGGAGAAATAGAACTTGAGGCAGTGGGTGCTGTGGATGTTGTAGACTGCGAGGTTGTTGTGGTCGGCGTCTGTTCTGTTTGAATACACGCGTCGGCAACAGGCACGGTTTGTAGTGCCACTGAGGAAACAGGAGGGCGGCGGAGCGCTGATGCGTCACCTGAGATGGTCGAAGGCTGCAGTTGTTGGAAGCGGCGTCTGGCTTCCGGAAAAGTTAGGCGTTCCTTAATTCGCAACTCCTGGATGGCCTTTTCCTCGAGAAAACGCGGACACTGCCGGGAGCTGGATTGATGTTTCCCTTTACAATGGACGCAACAAGGGTCTCGAGCACAAGTAGTGTCTCCGTGAGCAGTTTGGCCGCATCGCTCACACGTAGCGTCGAAGGTGCACCGGCTTTGCGTGTGTCCAAACTTTTGACAGCGCAAGCAACCCATAGGGTTCGGTATATACGGCCTCACAGCAGCACGTTCATATCCACAGTAGAGTGCCTCAGGTAAGGTGGTGCCTTTGAACGTAAGGAATACCGTACGCAGCGCAACCGACTGACCATCACGTTTACCTAGAAGACGGTACGCCTGACATACAGCCTGGTCGGAGAGATTAGAAACAATGTCTGCATCTGAAAGACCGTCTAGGCAGCTGGTGGTCACTACGCCTCTACAAGTATTCAAAGTTTTATGTGGGGCTACCTTTATTGGGTAGGAACCCAACAAGCCGGCTTTCAGGGGCTTCTTAGACTGGTCTTCGGTCTTGGTTTCTATTAACAGCGTACCGTCTCTGGTCCTGGTTGCGTTGCCTACTTTGCCACACATTCTGTCAATTTCCCGTTCTATATAAAATGGGTTAATATCTCATAGTTTTTTATTCACAAGCCAAAGTCACTACCAAAAAGCGGTCAAATGGAAGAGCTTTGCGCGGAGAATTCATGATGATCAGGCCCCCTTCTGGTACTGTCGGCGTGAGCCTGCTATCCGGGGGAAAGAGAAAAAAGACACAAAAAATACATTCCGTCTGTGCCGCCTGGTAGACCCCAACCAGACCGATCTCACGGATCACTTAGGAGGAGTTACCCTCCAGCCTACACTGCTGGTCCACATGGGTAAGCCCTGCACCATGCACAACCCGGCTTTATGCCCCTACTTCAGGTATAACCATCTGTGGCCCCCCATTTTAGGCCATGGTGTGTAATGACACATCCGTGGATTCAGGGGACTTGTGGTTGATTACACCGGGTTTCCGATAGCGGTAACACGTCCGACCCGTGATTCTAACCCGACGACCTGCGCTCGTCGGGAGATTAGCACGGGTCGGGCTCCCAGAGAAGCTACGTGGGTGTACATATGGTATGGACGAGCTCCGCACCTAAGGCTTACACATAGGGGCAGTGTGAAGGGTCCACTCAACCGTCACGCCTGAGACCTCCGAAGAGCACACAAGTTGGAAGCCGCGCTGGAACCGTGGGACAGGAACCACGGAGATAGAAGAAAGATCCCTGTTGGTGAGGCAGGAGTTAATAAACCTAAAGCCTTAAAACTAAATATATAGAGAATAAGCCTAGAAGAGGAAGAAGATGAGGAGAGTAAACTCGCACAAACAATAGCATACAAACAAATGGGCACAGACACACGCAGACAAGAACATAAAACGTGGCACAGTGGATGGCGATGAGGAGGATGATATGGTGGCGAGTGGCTCCGGAACCCCCGGGTGCGCCAAACCCGTACCTACCGTAGTAGGCCCCTGGGGGGAATCCGGTGAGTGACGCCTGCTAAGAAAGTAACGAGGAACGCAATGATTCAGTTATTTTTGTACCGAAAGAGTAAGTGCTGTGTTACGTGCAGTACTCTAGAAACCAATAGAGTGGATTTAAAACAAACTGGCGTTCTCGTTTGTTATATTAGCTATACAAAACAAAACGTTATTTTGAGAAAACTAAAGTTAAAAAAGTTCACATAAAAGCTCTAACTCACTTGAATACATTTCAGGGTTATAATCATATGCATCCAAATTCCCGTTTCTATTGCCTTCTCTTTGTCCTGGCTTCTTGAGTGCTCTACTGCTCGTTGAGCATAATAGAGTTGGCCATGTCGATGCGGAATTTGCTCATTTTTAATCTCATCGCTTGTAACACTAACTGAAGGGCTGCACAACCATTATCTACATATACATTTCAGAAAATTATATCATCCCAATATTTGAAAACAGCTTGTTTTTCTCTATTGGAATTTGTAGTTAGATATAGTAAAATATTTTGGTATAGAAGAACTAAGTGTATTTTATTATTGAATAAGAAGACGTTATAAAGTATTAAAAACTCTCATAAAACGCTATTCAGGCCACTTTTTTATAAACTAAGTTTTTTAACGGTATATGATTCCTAGATTTTAGATATTTTAATTTGTTAATGACTACCATAAACGCCAGGCAGGAATAGGATAGATTAGGATGAGGAGGAGGCGGAGTAGGAGAAGAAGGAGGTGGAATTAAAGGCACTCAACTGCGTGGTCATCAGGACAACAAATTAGGAGAAGACCAATGAGGAATATTAATAGGTTAAAACTAAAGCAATTGTAAACACGAAATGGAGAATGGAATCCTGGGTAAGTATGATTCAGAGCTAAACACAAAGACTGCATAAAACAGAAGCCACAGGTGTCATAAGAGCTAGGTGAATGTAAACTACACAAGGCACAATCTGTTAAAACAAAGCAATTAAAAGTTAAAACGAAACCTGAATTCTCCTGGCTAAAACTCCACGTTTTAAAATGTTAAAATGAATAGCTACGCTTCATGCTGGTGACAGGATAAAACTAAATGTAAAAACTAAATCGTGAATTTAAAAGTCAACGCTGATAAAGATGTGGGAACTCGGTCCACCGCTATGGTATCTTCCGCCAGAACCTCCCCAAGACAGACCGGCAGCAACAGGGAGGCTCGAATATGCCCTAAACTAACACACTGCAGCAATGTATGGCGGACGTACAATCCTTGTCTACACAACGGACAGACGGGAGCCGGTTCCCGCTTAAGCAGGTAACTGAGGTTAAAAAAGCAATGGCCAATACGCAAGCCTGCTGAAAACGCCTTCCGACGAGATACACGAGAGGAGGTCACGCAGTGTAATGGAAGTTCCCTTACTACTCTGAGCTAGATAGATTGGGATACGTCGGACGGAATTCGTCACCCAACCTGCGGTTATTATACCGACGCACTCACGAGACTGTATCCTCGGGAGAAAGGCATGAGTTAAGAGGATTCACCGGGAGGCTTGAACCAAGAGCAACGGCACAGCAATGAGAGAGTCCCTACAGTTTCGAGATTGAAGCACCCTTCGCAACGTCCCGGCTAACAGCGGTTCTAATCCCGGTAACCAACCGAAGTCAGGGGACGGAGCAGCGGCAGCAGCAGCAACTGGTCGGTGGGTCGGTGGGTCGGTCGGTCGGTTAGGTAGGTAGGTAAGTAGGCGGGCGGGCGGGTGGGTGGGTAAGTAAGTAGGCGGGCGGGTGAGTAGGTAGGTAAGTAGGTGGGCGGGTGGGTAGATAGGTAAGTAGGTGGGTAGGTTGGCGGGCGGGTGGGTGACTGGGTAGGTAAGTAGGTGGGCGGGTGGGTGGGTGGGTGGGTAGGTAAGTAGGTGGGCGGGTGGGTGGGTAGATAGATAGGTAGGTGGGTAGGTTGGCGGGCGGGCGGGTGGGTGGGTAGGTAAGTAGGTGGGCGGGTGGGTGGGTGGGTAGGTAAGTAGGTGGGCGGGTGGGTGGGTAGATAGGTAGGTAGGTGGGTAGGTTGGCGGGCGGGCGGGTGTGTGGGTAGGTAGTTAAGTAGGTGGGCGGGTGGGTGGGTAGATAGGTAGGTAGGTGGGTAGGTTGGCGGGCGGGCGGGCGGGTGGGTGGATAAGTAAGTAGGCGGGCGGGTGAGTAGGTAGGTAAGTAGGTGGGTGGGTGGGTAGATAGGTAGGCAGGTGGGTAGGTTGGCGGGCGGGTGGGTGGGTAGGTAGGTAAGTAGGTGGGCGGGTGGGTGGGTAGATAGGTAGGTAGCTGGGTAGGTTGGCGGGCGGGCGGGCGGGTGGGTGGGTAAGTAAGTAGTCGGGCGGGTGGGCGGGTGGGCGGGTGGGCGGGTGAGTAGGTAGGTAAGTAGGTGGGCGGGTGGGTGGGTAGATAGGTAGGTAGGTGGGTAGGTTGGCGGGCGGGCGGGCGGGCGGGTGGGTGGGTAAGTAAGTAGGCGGGCGGGTGGGCGGGTGGGCGGGTGTGTAGGTAGGTAAGTAGGTGGGCGGGTGGGTGGGTAGATAGGTAGGTAGGTGGGTAGGTTGGCGGGCGGGCGGGCGGGTGAGTGGGTAGGTAGGTAAGTAGGTGGGCGGGTGGGTAGGTAGGTAGGTGGGCTATTTCTTCCGTGTGATTATACTTCCAATCTCAAATAAAGAAATGAACGTAGTATAACAATTAATATATTTTTAACAAATACTACAAGAACTTGCATTGAATAGCTTAAATACGTTTAATACATTTAGAACTATAAGGACTACATACAACTGAAGCATAATCACGTCTGGATCTTACGCTGTAGAAGTTAGATGAATAATAAATCCCACCTGCTTAAGAAAAGCGATATGGAGAACTTTCCAGTCAATAATAAGGAAATGAGTATAAAAACAATCGTAATATCGGGAAAGTGTCGATTTTTTAGGTCGATTTAAATCCAAACCCTAAAGAAGAGTAGTAATCAGTGCGATGCTGTTTGTCAGAATTTAGTAATGCATCTATAAAATATCACCGAAATAATATTGGATATTATTCCCAATAAAATAATACTGGACTATTAACGTTGCTTTTTAACGGACACACCTAACTTAATACCTTATTTTCTCGTAAGCTATTTTCCAACATTTTTCGAAGCTCAAAATGCTTCACAGGATACAAAGGTTTTCTAATTTATTTCAAAACTTTTGTACCTTTCAAAGGTACATGAAAGAGAATAACATTTTTTCTCAAAATGATGTTCCAATCCTGAGAAATAAATTATTAACTTTTAAAGAATCACGAGCTTCAAGTACGAAAAGAATTATTTTATAAAACAATTAGATGTTAGAATAAAAAAAAAGGTTTGATTCATTTGTTTGTAAACTCATTTATGTAAAGCTTGACGTTTTATGTGAGTATTGTAAAAATACCTCATGTAGAGAATTTGGATTAGCAGAATGGATTTATTCAATAAGAATGCTTATTTAAATAAAAATAAAGGCTAGAATTTTGAAATATGGCTGAAAATAACCCTTATTATGTGCAATAAATGTTGTAAATATCAGCAACATATCTTGTATATTGTAGATTTCCATATTCTGCAGATGCACTACACAACATTATGTCAAGTTATAGTATACACTAAACACTTTATTTGAATTCAAAAAGTAGTTACACACATTTAATTACAGTTTATAAATATGGGCGTAGAAGATAGTTTACTAAAATGTATTTGGACAATTTGCGTCGTCTCCTTAGCGCAGTGGTACAGCGGCTGCTTAACAAGCGGGAGTCCTGAGTTCGATTCCCGGTACCGGCGTGGGGATTTTTCCCCTGCTGGCCCGGGTTGCACTCTGCCTCGTGAGGTCCCTGGGGGGCCAATTAAGGAACTACTTAATGGAAAAGTAGCGGCTCCAGGGCATGAGGACCACATTCGAGGCGCTGACCACGTCTCATCCTCCAATACTGCACCCCATCCATGACGTCTGTCAAGGACCGAGATGGGGGACGCAGGGGCCAGGCAGTAGGCCAAGATTCCTTGTGAGCTGTCGTGCCATGGAGTTTTTGGACAATTTCTGAAATATCTATTGCATTAATATTCCCTTTTACTTAGTTAAGCGATTGTTAAAGCAAATAAACTGCTCTAGAGGTACTTACATTGCAGTGTTTTACAAGAAATATCAAAAAATCGCACATCGGTGCCAAGGATGGGTGTAAATCGAATTTGTGATTCCGATGGGTGAAAATGCCAAACCTTGCAAATTAATTTAGACCTGCAAGGATTCCGCGTTTTTAAAACCCATTAGAACAGAAATATGTTACATTTTGATTTCAACTTCTAATTTTCCGTACAGTACCTTATAATTCTATATTGTTCTGATACCGAAAGTCTACAGCTTATTTTGTCCCAAGACGTTCAATATTCCTCATATCAGACTGTGAATGTCAGCAATAACTGCTTTTATTTCTGAATCAAATCCTCTAGCTATGCTCAGGTACTCCACCCTTACAAACATTTACGGCAGCTCCGAGCCATAAAATTAAGAGGGGATGTTTATCCAGTATCATTTCATTACCAACATTTTTTTTTTAAAAAAAGATATGCATTTGATGTTATAAAAACGTTTTTACTGCTATCGATCTTTACTAGGTTTACCAACTTGCTGAAACTCTTGACAGTATTTTACGACGCAGCTTTGAAATATGAATACTTCAGATATTTACTGACGCCACCAAATGTGTACATTCATTGAGGCTGAAGGGTGAGGGGTGAGGAGTGTGAAATCGATATGTATGTCATCTTCTTCTGAATGATAGTATAGGTATCCACGCTTATAACATAAACCTTTCAAGTTCGCTTTCAATACCAAGAGAGGTGGCGGAGGTAGTAGTACGAGTCCTCACATTCGGGAAGTCATGGGTACGATTTCTGATGATTATGATTGGTATTTAAGTACGTTCAACTTCTAACGTCATTAGCGCCCTTAGAAAATAGAATTCCGGCTAAAACCAGAAATAAAAACACCATGAAAATAAAATCGGCATAACAAACTAGAAAGATAAAACACCATTAAAAGGAAAGAAAATGCAGAATAAAATGGCAGAAAAAGTGACATATAACCAGTTGTAACGTAACTAATAATGACTGAAACCAGGGATGAATTTTAACCACAATGCAGGGAAAGGGTAATAAAATAATTAAAACTGCAGCCACAGGGCATGCATGTGGTTGATAACAATTTCAAAACTTTACTTGCCGCTCCATTGTCAGTCGTCAAACATACAAACTAATTAAAACTAGATTGGTAGAGTAAATGCCACTTTAGATAAAATTGTAAAAAACCTTCTCCACCGCTCCGGAATCATTGGCCAGAACCTCCGAAAGCTTGGCCGGCAGTCGCAGACTGACTCGTAGTGGTTACGATTCCTGCAGTCAGCCTTCCTCAAACATGGGCTGGCCCGGGTCGACAGGTTTATTACATCCCCCGAATTTCCTCTCCCTCCATTTCAGCTCACCCTTCATTTTATCTTTCATCTGGTTGGTCTGTTTCAGGGTAGCAAGTAGTGGCGAGGGTCACGGTGCTGAAAAGCAGGGTAAATGGATACTCTTTTGTCCTTCAGTCCTCGAACTGGGCGGCCTTCGATCTCGGACACCCCCAGTAGTACTATTATGGCTTTAGGGCGCACAACTGCATTGGTTATTAGCGCCCTAGGGTAATTTTTTTTCTAAGGGGGGCGCCCAACTGCAAGGTCATTAGCGCCCTTCTAAAATCTGTTGCAAACAAAAACCAAGAGTTAAAAAGAAGCTAAAACCACTAGGAGTAAAACAATAGCTAAAATGCTGCAGAAAAGTGAGTGTTAAAAATAGCATTCCAAGATGAGTAATAAAACCCAATGTGTCTAAAGTAGACATAAAGGACTGCTTAAACGAAAAATTTGATATAAAACATAAAAGCGACACATAAAAAGTCAAGTGGCCTCCAAAATGTAAAACAACAACTACACGCGCAGTGCGAAAGGTACATTTGCTAAAAGATTAAAAACCCTATCTACGCCTCTGTCATCGTCTGCCAAAACCTCGTCAAGGCTTGCCTGCAGTTGCACAGATGTGCGAGTGTGTGCTAGATGATGATTAAAGTTTAAGGGCGCACAACTACATGGTCATGAGCGCCCTAAAAAACAAGTCGTGCTAAGACAAAATAAAAGCACAATAAAAAGTTAAAATCAATAAAATAAAAATAAATAAATAAAATGATAAAAAAACTGCCCTCTACATGATTCATACAGCTAAAAACTGGTAAAACAGAATCTAAATGCCATAAATAAAACAGGCCCTAGCCCTGAGAGGCTAAAATAGGTAAAATCAGCAGCTGCTAGTTCAGGAACATACCAGACTGCAAAGTAAAATACAACTAGATTTTCAGGTTAAAAGGCAATGATGATAGGAACTTAAAAATCCGAACTACTGCTCCGGTATCGTCCAACAAGATCTCTTTAGTACTGGCCGGCAGGTGTAGAGTGGCTCGTAATCGGGCTAGAGGAGCACACTCTACCAGTACATGGCAAGCAGTCAGTGCTTGCCCACACTGTGGACAGACAGGAGCAGGATCCCTTTTGAACAGGTAGCTGTCTGTAAAAACACAGTGACCGATACGGAGACGAGCCAAAACCACTTCCTCACGACGGGAAGTGCGTGACGAAGTAGACCAGTGTACCGGAAGATCTTTCACTGCCCTTAGCTTATTGTTGCGGAGAGCAAGCCACTCCGCTTGCCAACGCGAAATCACCGCCCTCCGCGAAACAAGTCCAAAATCTTCGGCTGTTGAACAAGTAATGGTAACACTGGGCTCAGTGGCTGCTAACTTTGCCGCCTCATCCGCTAATTCGTTGCCTGACAACCCAACGTGTCCTGGAAGCCATGCGCGACCCACATTCACGCCCAGGGCGTGCAAAACGTGGAGGGCATCCTGAATGAGCTGCACTAGAGGATGGTAGTTGTACAGCTCACGAACGCTCTGAAGTGCGCTAAGCGCATCACTCAAAATGAGGCAGTTACCCAAGTTTCGACGGTAAACGTACTGAATGGCTCGATAGATAGCATACAACTCCGCAGTATAAACGGTTGTGTGAATAGGTAAACGGAAAGTATGTGATTCGGTGCCAATTACAAAGGCACACCCAGCACCATTGATAGATTTACTGCCATCGGTATAAATACAAATTCGGTCACTGTAACGGGATAAAAATTGTAAAAAACAAGTACGGATACTAATGAAGGGCATCACAGACTTCCCAAATGCCAACATCCCGTGGTCGACGTGGGAGGCAGCCCGTAACCAAGGTGGGTGCACCCTCTCTCCCTTGGGAAACATGCTAGGCATTACGATATTGGAGTCCCGAAGGAGCTCTCTAAAACGAAAACCTGCAGGCTTGGAACTAAGTGTTAGGCGACAATAACGGTCGTCTAACTCAGTAGAATAAAAATGGGGAAATGTTGGATCCATAGGTTGGCTTTTAAGTCCACTACCATAATTTGCTAGCAGCGCATCACGCCGAAATCGAAGGGGTGGTTCCGCCGATTCGGCATAGAGACTCACAACTGGGCTAGTTGGGAAGGCTCCAACAGCCACACGGATGCCCTGATTGTGGACAGCATCTAACTTTCTCAACACAGATGGTCGTGCCGAGGAATAAACAATACATCCATAGTCTAACTTTGATCGGATCAGTGTACGATAAAGACACAGCAATGCTGTCCGATCCGCTCCCCAAGATTTACCACTTAGTACCCGTAAAATATTAAAAGAACGGTCACACCGCGCCTTAAGCTGTGCTGTATGTTGTAACCAGCAGAGTTCTCGGTCAAATACCAACCCCAAGAATCTCACCTCATCTGCGAAAGGAAGTAAAGTTGGCCCAAGGTGAAGAGTAGGTGCCATGCGCCACCTGCGGCGCCAGAAGTTAACACAGACCGTCTTCTCAGGGGAAAAACGAAAGCCGTTTCTTAAGCTCCAATCATAGAGATTGTCCAAGCACCGCTGGAGACGGCGTTCCAAAAACGGTGTACGCTGAGAAGTACAGTATATCGCAAAGTCGTCCACGAATAAACAGGACGAGATATCTGGGGGAACACATTGCGATATCGAATTAATCGCTATAGCAAATAGCGTGACGCTTAGTACCGAGCCCTGCGGCACTCCGTTCTCTTGACTAAAATGGTTAGAAAATACCGAGCCGACCCTTACCCGGAAAACGCGGTCTTGCACAAACTCCTGAAGGAATAGCGGAAGGCGACCTCGAATACCCCATCTTTGGAGGGAACGTAATATTTTCGCTCACCAACACGTATTACAGGCCTTCTCGAGGTAAAAAATTATCCCAACTGTTTGGCTGTTCCTCAGAAACCCGTCAGAAATCTGAGCTGTCAGCGAACCAAGGTGGTCAGTTGTTGAACGGCGTCGTCGGAAACCACACTGGATGGTGGTCAAAAGATCGTGGGATTCCAGCCACCACACGAAACGTCCATTGATCATGCGTTCCATCACCTTGCATACGCAGCTTACGAGGGAATTAGGACGGTAACTGGAAGGAAGTTGACGGTCCTTTCCAGGTTTCAAAACAGGTATAATGGTGGCCTTCCGTCACTGAGATGGAAAAGTGGAATCAACCCAGACGCGATTGTAGACCTCGAGGAGGAAGGACTTGCCTTCAGGAGTGATATGTTGAAGCATTTGGACGTGGATGCCATCAGGACCGGGCGCAGAGTTTCGCGAAGATGAAAGTGCGTGTTCTAGCTCCGCCATGGTGAAAAGGCGATTATAGTCTTCAAGGTTTCTAGAACGGAAGGCGAACCCTTGAGCTTCCACCTGAGCCTTAACAGGAAGAATCTCAGGCGGATAGTTGTCTGAGCTAGATACATGGGCGAAGAACCGGCCAAGGGTGTTAGCCAAGTCATTCGGTTCTACTACAGTATCTACGGATTTTTTTTTAGACCCGATATGGGCATATGTGTCGCTTTTTCAGGTACACGCCTAAACTTATCCCATACGACAGAGGAAGGTGTATGGCGATTAAAAGACGCTACAAAGTTGCTCCATGATGTCTTCTTGCTATCCTTTATGACTTGTCCAGATTTGCACGCAGTGTTTTATAGTGCATCAGGTTATCCAGTGTAGGGCGACGCTGGAAATCCCGGAGAGCTCGTCTGCGAGCACGAATGGCAGTGCGGCAGTCTTCTGTCCACCAAGGAATAGGAAAACCACGAGAGTGGCCAGTCGAGCGTGGAATAGACTGCTCAGCAGCAGACAGAGTGGTGGTTGTGAGGTGCTCAACTACGGAATCAACTGCAGCGTGCTCACTGTACTGAAAAACAGCCAAACGGGAATAAAGGTTCCAGTTGGCGTGGTCCAGGCGCCATCTAGGTAAAAGTGTGGAACATAAATTGTGGTTAAGAGCGTTATAACGACCGGAAAGTGTTCACTAGAGCATAAATCAGAGATGACATTCCACTGTAACTAAACTGCTAATTGCGGAGAGCAGGCGGCTAAGTCTATGTGTGAAAAACTGTTAAAGGCGTCAGAGAGAAAAGTAGGCTCTCCGGTATTCAGGAGAATGAGATTAATATGATCCAAGAAATCGGCGAGCAGTTGGCCTCTCGCACCAGCCCGAGGGGAGCCCAAAGCGGATGGTGGGCATTTAGATCCCCCACCAATAAAACAGGTGATGGTAGCTGGGAGACTAGATCTTCCAGATCAGTGCGCGAGTGGCCATCAGAAGGAGGTACATATATACTGCAAATGGTGAAGCTAATACAAGGTAGCTTAATCCTGAGAGCAATGGATTGTATGTCAGATTGAATGGGTACAGATGTAGCGAAGATGTCACCTCTGATGAGAATCATAGTACCCTCATGTGCAGGTACTCCAACCGCCGGAGATATATCACACCGGACAGAAGAGTACTGCCTGAAGGTAAGGTTGTCTTGGGGACGAAGCTTGGTCTCTTGCAAGCATACGACCAAAGGCTGATGCTGGTGGAGCAACAAGTCCAGCTCTGGTCGACGTGGTCTAATGCCGCGTATGTTCCACAGTAGGATAGCCATGGTCTTTGGCATGGGTGATGATGATGATAATGGTGTTTAAGGGCGCTCAACTGCCGAGGTCATTAGCGCCCTTAGGATTAAAATTTGGGAATAGACTAAGAAAATACCATTGCAAAAAAGTAAACACAAGTAAAAGAGCTAAAAGTGTTGAAACAGAAGGAACAGAAATGCCCAGCCCTCTAACCAGAGCTGGATGTAAAACTCCATCTAAAACCAACACATTAAAACCAAAAGAGTTTAAAAAAACTGCTATCACACTAAAACTTCAAGGTAAAATAAACTTTTGCTAAAATTTTAAAAATCCTTTCCACTGCTCTTGGGTCATCTGCCAGGACCTCAGCAAGAGAGGTCGTTATGCCCATAGATGACCGAATGTGTGCTAGGTGACCAAACTCCAGCAACACATGACGAACTGTCTGTGCCTCCCCACAGAACGCACAGACAGGAGCAGGTTCACGTTTAAAAAGGTAACTGTGAGTAAAAATACAGTGGCCAATTCTTAGCCGAGCTAGTACTACCTCCTCCCGGCGGAAATAACGAGAGGAGGTTACCCAGTTGACAGGGAGGTCCTTCACCTCTCGCAGCTTATTGCCACGGTGAGCCGACCACTCCGCATGCCAAGTCGAAAAAACGGCTCTCCGTACAGCCACTCTAAAATCTTCTGCTGTAGAATGGTTAATGGTAACACTAGGCGCTGTGGCTGCCGATTTCGCTGCCAAATCCGCCGTGTCATTCCCTGGCAAGCCAAAGTGTCCAGGAATCCATGCGCACTCCACATTAAAACCAGAAGCGTGCAAAATGTGGAGAACGTCCTGGATGCGCTGCACCGAAGGATGGTAATTGTACAGCTCACGAATGCTCTGAAGGGCACTAAGGGAATCACTAAGAAGAAGGCAGTCACCTAATTTTCGACGCCGAATATACAGAAGGGCTTGATAAATAGCATATAGCTCGGCAGAATATATAGAAGCGCTACTACAAGCCGTAAGTAGAAGTTTCGGTGCCAGTGAGAAAGGCACATCCAACACCGTCGGGACTCTTACTACCACTGGTGTAGATACAAGTACGGCCACTGTATTTGGATAAAAATTCTAAAAGACAACGACGAATTATATCAAGAGGCGTAACAGATTTCCCGTAAAGCGTCATCCCCAGATCGACATGGGAGGTAACGCGTAACCAAGGGGGGTATATACCCTCTCCCTTGGATAACATCCGAGGAATGTCAACATGTTGCTGGCCTAGAAGCTCACGGAAACGAAAACCTGCTGGCCTGGAGTTCTGAGAGCGGAGGCAGTATCGCTTGTTCAGTTCAGGGGAGAAAAACGCGTGATAAGTTGGACGCCCAGGCGTACACTTCAGCCCACAGCCATAATTAGCAAGCAGGACATCACGCCGACATCGCAGAGGAGGTTCTCCCGTTTCGGCGTAGAGGCTAACAACTGGGCTCGTTGGAAAAGCTCCAACGGCCACACGGATGCCCTGATTATGGACTGTGTCTAACCTTCTGAGCACTGAATTTAAGGCTGAGGAATACACAATGCTGCCATAGTCCAACTTCGAATGAATCACAGCACGATAAAGACGGAGCAATGTTGTCCGATCCGCAGACTGTCTTCTCAGCGGAGAAATGAAAACCGTGTTTCGAGCTCCAAGCATAGAGATTGCACAAACACCGCTAGAGACGGCGTACCAAAAACAGTGTACGCTGAGAGGTACAGGAGATGGCAAAGTCGTCCACGAATAAACAGGAACACACACCTGGAGGCACACATAGTCATATGGAATTTATCGCAATAGCAAATAGCGTCACGCTGAGTACCGAGCCCTGCGGCACTCCGTTTTCTTGAATAAAATGGTTAGAAAAACCGAGCTGACCCTCACTCGAAAAACGCGGTCCCGCATAAACTCCTGAATGACCAACGGTAGGTGTCCACGTATGTCCCAGTTGTGGAGAGAACGCAATATTCCCGCCCGCCAACACGTGTCGTAGGCCTTCTAGAGGTCAAAAAATATCCCAACTGTGGGGCTGTTCTTAAGAAACCCGTCCATAATCTGAGTTGACAGAGACACAAGGTGGTCAGTTGAACGTCGTCGTCTAAAGCCACACTGGATGTTTGTCAGAAGATTGTGGGTATCCAGCCACCACACCACCCGTCCATTGATCATGCGTTCCATCACTTTGCACACGCAACTGGTGAGGGAAATAGGACGGTAACTGCAAGGAAGATGGCTGTCCTTTCCAGATTTAAGAATGGGTATGATAGTGGCCTCCCGCCACTTGTCTGGAAAAATGCCATCAACCCAGATACGATTATAGACCTCGAGTAGGAAAGCTTTGCCATCAGGAGAGAGATGTTGCAACATTTGGACGTGGATATCATCTGGTCCTCGTGCTGAGTGTCGTGAAGAGGAGAGTGCATTGTCTAGCTCTGCCAGGGTGAAAAGGCGATTATAATCCTCAAGGTTGCCGGAAAGAAACGAGAATCCTTGAGATTCCACCTGAGTCTTAACTGTAAGAAACTCAGGGGAATAATAGTCTGAGCTAGACACCTGGGCGAAGGCACTGAGTAAAGTATTCGCCACGTCAAATGTATCAACAACAGCTCCGGTAGGTGTTTTGAGACCGGTGGGCTCTCCGGTGTTTAAGAGAGCAAGTTCTGACTATCCAAGAAGTCTTTAAGTAGCGTACCTCTCGCAAAATTCCGAGGTGAGCCCCAAAAAGGGTGATGGCCATTCACGTCGCCTACCAATATAAAGGGTGGTGGCAACTGCGAAATGAAGTGTTCTAAGTCGCTGTGCGAGAGGTCCGCAGATGGAGGCAAATAGATACTGCAAATGGTGAATAAAGCGGAGGGTAGCTTAATGCTGACAGCAACGGACTGGATTGCAGATTATATGGGTACGCAGTTGGCAAAAATATCATCTCGAATAAGCATCATAGTGCCCCCATGTGCCGGGACACCGTCCTCCGGGGATAAATCACATAGTACGGAGGAGTACTGCCTGATGGTAACGGTGTCCTGTGGACGGAGCTTCGTCTCTTGTAAGCATACAGCCAAGGGTTCATGCTGGCGCAGCAACAAGTCAAGCTCTGGTCGATGTGGTCGAATTCCGCGTATGTTCCAATGGAGGATAGCCATTGAGTATATTATGGGACAAGTTTCAGATCGAAAGACGCTTCTGCAGATTGGGATTAGCTGGTCGGTTCAATTTGTTCTTCTTAGGCGTTGGGCTAGTACTATTTTCAGGAGCACGATCCTGCCGTTTCCGCACTGTCCCTCTGGCAGTGGCGGCAATCCTCCTGGTCCATCTCCACAAGGGAGGTCCGTTTTTCAAGACCAAATTTTGGTCCGAGAAGTTCGAACCGTTTGGATGTGCTGATCGGCGAAGACGGCCGTCGCCGATCCACGCCCTCCTCCCCAGATGACCCATCAGAGGAGGATACACGTGGGGAGTTGCGTGTATTTTTCTTACCCTTAGAGGACTTGGTAGAAGATTGCACATTCTCTTTCAAGAAGTCTTGTCGTACATACTTGGTCTTAAATTGTTTTTCCAGGGCAGAAGACGTCGTGAATTTACCAGCTTTGTTTCCCGAGGTCGATGCTTTCGGTGACAAGTGTGCAGGACTATTCTGTAAGCTGGCGGATTTTGCAGATGGTAATGGCGACTTGGGTGAAGGTTTCGAAGGCTTTGGCAGCGCTTGGGCTAAAATAACCGTTTCCGCAATAGTAGCCCCGTTCATATCACCGGTCTGTGTTGCGATTTCACGACGCGGTACCGGCTTAGCTGCAACTGACCTATAGGTACCGGACCTCGAGGCAGAGGGTTGGCGGAGTCACAGGAGCATTTGGCCTTCCAAGAATGACACCTTCTCTTTCACCCGTATCTCCTGGATCGCTCGTTCCTCTGCAAAACGGGGGCAGTCTCGGGAACCAGATGGGTGTTCCTCGTTACAGTTCACTCATGATGGAGCTAAAGCACGAGCCCCATCGTGAGAGATGTCACCGCAGTAGACGCAGGTGGACTTGCCGGTACACAACTAACTAGTGTGACCAAAACGTTGGCATTTAAAGTACCTCAGCGGATAGGATATATAAGGCCTAAATTCGATGGCTTCATACTCTGCCCTAATCTTTTGAGGGAGGTCAACCCGATCAAAAGTAAGAAACAGGGTACTAGTAGGCAGGAATTCACCGTTGATCTTACGTTGTACCCGATAAACAGATTAGACACCCTGAGTCGCAAGATTTTCTTGGATCTCTTCAATGGACAAACCATCCAACGCGTGGGTTGTTAATACACCGTGTGAGGAGTTCAGCGACTTGTGCACCTCGACCTTCACTGGATAGCTGGCTAACATGGTGCCTTTTAGTATCCTTGCAGCTTGCGAGGCGGAGTTGGCTTCGACAAGAAGTGTACCATTGCGAGCTCGAACGCAGGATTTAACCGGACCAGCCATGGCATCCAGACCCTTTTGGATAGTAAAAGGGCTCACCTTAAGGAATTTCTTACCTTCCTCTGTCCTATGAATAACCAAGTAGCGAGGAGCACATGAGTCGACTACTTCCTTTTCAACGTCTTTATTTGAAATCAGGGGTTTAAGTTTTGGTGCCATAAAAAATGGTATAAATTCATCGCCCAGTGCTCCCCCCCCCACCACGGAGCCCAACAAGGGGTCACCCCACTGGGGTGACAGGGCTACACAGGGGATAAAGCAGGCTCGCCGTCCCACTCATCCTGGAGTTCGGTGTAATACCTAGTCCGGCCGATTGACTAGGGGTGGTTTAGTCCCTAGCCTCCCGCTTAGGCAAAGCAGAAACCAAAGTGGTGTATTAAGCTTCGCACCCTCCCCATTTACTGAAAGACAGAAGCCCAGGCTCAGGTACGCAACCCTCAACCAACCAGGATACTCCTTTTCACCGACACGGGTCTCCACGCACGGCCTACACGTGGGTGGGCATGTTGACCTACTGAATCCCTCACCACTCTGAGGTTGCCCATAGAGGGAGTCAAGGTGGCTCTGGACTCTGGGTGCCCCTTACCCGTACCAACCGTAAGGCCCCTGGTGGGGCTCTCTGGGATGGGATATGTTCTAAATGGAAAGGCGATCTGCCCGCTGGCCGGTTCTGGTCGGTTTAATTTATTCTTTTTTGCCGTAGGACTAATACTCTTTCCAGGAGCACGATCCTGCCGCTTACATACTGTCCCTCTGGCAGTGAGGGCAGAATCCTCCTGTTCCATCTTCCCCACATTGAAGGACCGCTTACCCACAGAAAATTTCGGCTCGAGAATCTCGAACCGATTTTGGGTGCTGACCGACGGAGATGGACGTCGCCGATCGGAACTTCTCCCAGAAGATTCCTCAGAGGAGGATTTAGGTGGAGCGTGATGGGGACTTTTACCACTCTTGGGTGTTTTTGGTGCAGACGTGTCATTCGCTGTAAGGAAGTCAGTCCTAACATTGTTTTTTTTGAAATTCTTTGCTGGTAAGCAATAGGATACCGTTTTGCCGGTCTTATTGCCGGAGGTCGACGGTTGCGGTTACAATTGTTGTCGAATAGGTCTTACTGTGGCGGATTTGGCGGATGGTGGTGCCGACGTGGACGTGGACGTTGAGGTCTTCAGTAGTGGTGTGGCAATGACGAGTGAGTGAGTAGTGTTTAAGGGCCCGTCGATAACTAGGTCATTTGGGCCCGAAGCTAAGAAAAGAAACACACATTAAAAACAAATCTAAAGAAGAAAAGTTAAAATGTGCTAAAAACCCTTACAAAGGCACACACGAGAAAAGGCACGGGTGATAAAAAACCAAGGTTAAAAGGTTACAAAACTAAAAAAGCACACAAAAAGTGGTCCTATATGGTAAAAGAGTCTAAAAAGTTAAAAAGGGCTAAAATTGCACACACGCATGAAACAGGTCAGATGTCTTAGCCGAGGCCAATAGAGGCAACAAAGCGTAGCACCATATGGACGGAATTGGCGTGGTCGCATAAAATGGCAGGTAAGGAGGTACCCAGGCCGATGGATTGCCGTTCACGATGAAATTTCGGACAATCAAGCAACACATGTACCACAGACAGACGAACATCGCAGGTCTGACATATAGTAGCTGGCTCAGCGCGTAGAAGGTAGCCATGTGTTAGCCGCGTGTGACCGATACGCAGACGCGTAAGGATAACCTCGCGGCGCCGGTTTGGCTGGCAAGATGTGAGCCATGGCTGTACCGTATCTTTGAGTATGCGAAGCTGTGTACCTGCTAAGTTTTGCCAAGATTGCTGCCAAGCTAAAACAAGAGACCTGCGAAAGTAACGTGAAGCATCCCCTGAGAGCACAGCCACTTCCGAATAATCCTGCAAGGAGCAGGCAGCCTTGGCAGACCTATCCGCTAACTCATTACCTGCAATACCGACATGACCTGGAACCCACGTGAAGATGAACTGGTAGCTGCAACCAATCAATTTAGAAAGGCGAGATTGAATGCGCATAACGAGTGATGAGGAGCCAGTATACTGCTGCAGAGCCTGTAGGGCACTCAAGGAATCGCTGCAAACAAGAAAACTACCAGGTGCTAAAAGCGAGATAAAATCTAGAAAGTAAAAGATAGCTTACAGTTCGGCGGTGAATACCGAACTGGCGTCCGCAAGGCGATAATTATGTGTTACTCCATTGAAATAAAAGGCACAAACTGTATGTCCTGCCAGCTGGGAGCCGTCAGTGAATACCGGTGCATATGCCCGGTAATTGCTTAAAAGTTCGTAAAACAGTCGCTGAAATACCTCCGGAGCGGTCGAACGTTTCACAAGGTTGGAGAGGGTCAGGTCGAAACTGGGACGCCTCAGTTGCCAAGCAGGTTCCGGATAAACAAAAACACGCTCCACAGGAGGCAATCTGAGACCCCTATCGGAGAGCAGTTCACGAAACAGAATACCACAGGGGCGCGAAGCAGTGGCGTTCCTCAGATAGCGGTGTGAATAATCCGGGCGTAACATAGAGTTAAAACAAGGATGGCGGGGGTTCGCAGACAACTTAGCAGCATACGAACAATTTAAAAATGAGCGACGCACTGCCAGTGGGAGTTCACCAGCATCGGCATACAAGCATTCCACACGACTAGTGCGGAAGGCTCCTGTAGCAAGACGTAAACCGATATGATGAACGGTGTCTAAAAGGCGAAGTTTAGAGGCGGTCGCTGCGCCGTAAAGAAAACAACCGTAGTCTAGTTTTGAGCGAACGAGTGAACGGTACAAATGCAGCATCACTGAACGATCGCCGCCCCACGACGCACCAGAAAGCAGTTTGAGGATCCGCAGCGATCGGTCACAGGAGGCACGAAGGTATCGGATGTGGGGTACCCAAGAAAGTTTACGGTCTAGGTGGAGACCTAAGAACTTCAAGGACGGAACGAAAGGCAGTGGCACACCGTTCAATTGGAGGTCAGGAGGAGGGTGTACTCCGCGAAGACGGTGGAAGTGTATGCACTGAGTTTTCGTAGGGGAAAAACGAAAACCATTGCGAAGCGCCCAACCAGCGATGGAGTTTATGGAGAGCTGGAGTTGTCGTTCGAGGTGTTCAGTGCTGTAGGAGCGATAGTACAGCGCAAAGTCATCCACATACAGTGACGATGATATCCCACTACGAATCACGCTGGTAATGCCGTTGATGGCCACGGCAAAAAGCATAACACTAAGAACGGAACCTTGGGGTACACCGGTCTCCTGAATCTTCTCCCGCGAGAGAGTATTGCCAATACGGACACGAAAGCGGCGCCGCTGGAGAAAGTTGTAACAGAAATAGCGCCAGATGGCCGCGTAACCCTGAACTGTGCAAATTGCGCAGAATACCGTATCGCCAAGAAGTGTCGTAAGCCCTCTGGAGGTAAAAAAAGACACGACTTGCTGCTTCAGAAGGAAAGCATTCCGTACATAAGCTTCCATACGCGCCAGGTTATCAACGCTTGCACGACCCCGACGAAATCCGCACTGCTCCGAACAGAGCACTTCGTTCGCCTCCAACCACCAAGTAAACCGAATACTGATCATGCGTTCCAAAGTCTTAAAAACGACGCTCGTGAGGCAAATCGGCCGGTAAGAGGATGGGAGGGTCCGGTCTTTGCCAGGATGAGGGATAGGAATGACAATACCCTCTCGCCACACACACGGGAAGGCCTGTTCGCGCCAAATGCGGTTATAGAAGTCCAGAAGGAATGTAACGACTGCAGGTGGGAGGTGAAGCAACATTTGTCGGTGAATATCATCGGGACCAGGAGAAGAGTCCCTCGCAGCGTGTAAAGCATGAGTTAGTTCCGCAAGGGTGAAGGGTGCATTGTACGGCTCACTACAGTCATTAGTAAAATCAAGGCGAAATCTCTCAGCAGCTTCCTTAATGGGAAGAAATGCATTGTCGTAATTGCCCGTTGCACTTGTCGCAGCGAAGGAGGTGGCTAGAGCGTCGGCAACATCCCGTTCGCTGGTGAAGGTGGAGCCGTGAACGGTAAGGCCAGGGATGTATGTCCTGAGACATTTGCCGGTCATGCGGCGCACCGACGTCCACACTCTCTGTGAGGAGCTCCTGCGAGAAAGCGAGGAGACATATGCTTTCCACGAATTCCGCTTGGCATTACGAACGATATAGCGCGCCTTAGCCCGGGCGCGTTTGAAAGCAACAAAGTTCTCCGCCGTCGGGTGTAGGTGGAAAAGCCGAATAGCTTTTTTACGTGCCTTTAATGCCAAGTTGCAGTCTTCGGTCCACCACGGCACTGGAATACGCCTAGGGGTAGAAGAGCTCCGAGGAATACTGGATTCTGCGGCGAGCAAAACCGAGCAAGTAAAATACTCCACCATGTCTTCTATGGAGGTACAGCCATCGGAATTGAGATTGAGCAGAGAGGAAAACTTTTCCCAATCAGCTTTGGAGATAATCCAGCGGGGATGTTGAGTGGGTAAGGGATATAGTCCCGAAAAACGAATGTCAATGGGGAAATGATCACTGCCGTGAAGGTCGGAAAATACCGACCAATCCAGGAAGGGTAGTAAAGCAGGGCTACAGAAAGTTACATCTAGGGCGGATAGGGTGCCACATGCAGAAGATAAGAATGTGGGTGCACCGGAGTTTAAGAGTAATAAACCAGACCTGTCGCAAACGTCTGCTATTATTGTACCTCGAGCATCGTCAGCAGAAGAACCCTAAAGAACATTGCAAGCATTGACATCGCCCAAAAAGATCAGCGGCGGGGGAATTTGTGCTAACAATGCCCGAAGCGCAGTGTCTGAGATCACATCGTGCGGCGGCAAATACACATTGCAAATAGAAAAGCAGATGGAAGGCAATGTTACGCGCACAGCTACCGCTTGTAGCGGGATGTTGAGTGCAATACTGGCGGCAAGGATGGTAGGAGCCACGAGAGTAACAACACCGTTACAAGCACGCTGGCCACCAACAAAGTCGTGTCTGAAAGATTGAAAATGACGAAGTGGAAGGGTATGGTGGGGATGTAAGTGGGTTTCCTGGAGATTAGGGATTGAGGGTGAACGCTTGTTGATTATATGTTGAAGGTCTGGTAGACGGGACCTGATCCCATTGACATTCCACTGGATTATATCCATGGTGAGATAGAAATTAAGGTGGTGTAATTTCCTCTGCAAAACGGGGGCAGTCTCGGGAACTAGATGGGTGTTCCCCGTTACAGTTCACACACGATGAAGCTGAAGCACAAGCCCCATCGTGGGAGATGTCACCGCAGTGGACGCAGGTGGACTTGCCGGTACACAACTCACTAGTGTGACCATAACGTTGGCATTTAAAGTACCTCAGCGGATTGGGTATATAAGGCCTAACTTCGATGGCTTCATACCCTGCCCTAATCTTTTGAGGGAGGTCAACCCGATCAAAAGTAAGAAACAGGGTACGAGTAGGCAGGAATTCACCGTTGATCTTACGTTGTACCCGATCAACAGATGAGACACCCTGAGTCGCTAGATTTTCTTGGATCTCCTCAATGGACAAACCGTCCAACGCGCGGGTTTTTACTAAACCGCGGGAGGAGTTCAGCGACTTGTGCACCTCGACCTTCACTGGATAGCTGGCTAACATGGTGGCTTTAAGTATCCTTGCAGCTTGCGAGGCGGAGTTGGCTTCGACAAGAAGTATACCATTGCGAGCTCAAACGCAAGATTTAACCGGACCAGCAATTTCATCGAGACCCTTTTGGATAGTAAAAGGGCTCACCGTAAGGAACTTCTTACATTCCTCTGTCCTATGAATAACCAAGTAGCGAGGACCACATGACTCGACTACTTCCTTTCCAACGTCTTTATTTAAATTAAGGGGTTTTAGTTTTGGTGCCAAAAAAAAATGGTATAAATTCATCCCCCAGTGCTCCCCACCCACCACGGAGCCCAACGAGGGGTCACCCCACTGGGGTGACAGGGCTACACAGGGGATATAGCGGGCTCGCCGTCCCACTCACCCTGGAGTTCGGTGTAATACCTAGTTCTGGCCGATTGACTAGGGGTGGGTTAGTCCCTAGCCTCCCGTTTAGGCAAACTCAGAAACCAAAGCGGTGTATTAGGCTGCGCACCCTCCCCAGTTACTGAAAGACAGAAGCCCAGGCTCAGGTACGCAACCCTCAACCAACCAGGATATTCCTTTTTCTTAGACACGGGTCTCCACGCACGGCCTACACGTGGGTGGGCATTTTGACCTTCTGACTCCCTCACCACTCTGAGGTTGCCCACAGAGGGAGTCAAGGTGGCTCGGGACCCCGGGTGCGCCTAACCCGTACCTACCGAAGTAGGCCCCTGGGGGGTCACCAAGGCGTGGTGGACAAAGCGGCGCAGGGGCTAATATTTGCTGCCAGTGCCATGAAAGGAGATTGTCATTGCCAAATGAATTCCCACAATTTTGAAAAATGGCTTAGCTCACTACATTGAACCTTCCACCCTTATCAATGTTGGTCATTGATAATACGCCGTTTCACTCTGGAAAGTTAGACAAAACTTCGACAGCATACGGCATATAAATGACACTTATTAATTGGTTGGAAACACAGGACATTGCCTATAACAATGACATGACAAAAACTACCTCTATAATTTAATAGATTCCAACAGACACAGGAGTAAGAGTTATGCTGTGATGGTTATGGCTGCAGCAAAGGGTCATACTATCATCGCCTCCCTCAGTATAACTGTGCTTGAATGGAGCTGAAAGGGTGTTGGCGAAATAACGAATATTTCTCATGGAATACAAGATTAGTGGCGATATTCCAGCCATATATCTGCGAAAACTAGCTTTAGAATCATTCTCTTCTGTAACAGCAACGGATTAGACAAAATACTTCATGAAGGTGTAACCGCTGGAACTGAAATATTGGAGTCGTGATAGTGTAGTGCAAAATGAAATTGATTAAATCATAACCAACACCGCACAGAACACTAGTGACAAAGCTGACTGGCCCAAGGAATCGGAATTCCAGGAATCAATAAGTGAGGAATGAGTGATGTTTATAAATGTCACAATAATTGCATTCTGTTTTTCCTAATTGCATTACATTCTGTATTTTACTTACATATACAACCTATCGCACTAGTTCAATTTCCTGGCTGCTCACTTACCTTAAAATTGCTCTGGTAATGCTCACCTACATTACACACGGTTCTGCTAAAGTTTAGCTTGTTTGGTTGGCAACACTGCGGAAAGAAGGTGGCTAGCTGTCTCTTCTTCCCCCAGCCCTCGCTTCCTCGTAAAACTATCCCCCCAAAAGGTAGGCGCATAGTATTGAGCTGAAATACCTTTCTGGATGCGTTCTATGCCGACTAGGAGAAGAGAGATCAGATTCGGAATTTCGCCCATCTTCTCCATTAGACTTTCAGATACTTCCTGGGTCGAGAGCGCCTCATGTCTCTCTCTCTCTCTGTGTCTCTGTCTCAGTCGCCCTCCGTGGTGCAATGGTACCATGCTGACTTCATATACCCAAGGTCACTGGCTCAAACACGGCAGAGGACGATGGATTTTTTCGGGCGTAAAAGCCTTATCATGACTTCCATCTGAAGGGAAGTAAAGCCGTTGGTACCGTGTCGTAGATTTACGGCACGTAAAATTACCTCAAGCCGGTAAAAGAGGCCTCTGTGCAAAATTAAACCGTCTTTGATGCCCAGTATAGAAAGGTACGCTGCGAACCACAAGTTACAGAGCGTAAAAAATAAAATTCCATTTTCATTTATCTCTGCCTCATTTTCGCTCTCTCTCCCCAAACAATCTGCGCCGGCAACTGGTGGTAATGGTGGTGGTGGAGGTGGCGGCGGCAGCAGCAGCAGTAGTAGTAGTACTCCGGCCAGAAAGAAAAAGTTCTACACAACGATATATATTTATATACGTACTTATACATACGAGCTTATGATAACTGAATTCGGGAAATTTCATAAAAATAATAACTAGAGAACTTTATAAAAAGAAAACTGTGTCACAGTGAGCTTTTGGAAATTCCAGCAGCTTTCAGGATCTATAAGGGGAGAAATGTAAATATTTGCATTTTGATAATTAGTTGTTCTTCAACACAAATATTGGTTGATTAAATAGTGGCTAACTATGAAGACAGGGCCCTAAAGCACTTGCGGAATTATAACTTTCTATAGGGGTATGCATAAGTTCGAGCTCTCTCTGGACTTTGCCGGAAAAAGTGCGAATCAGTTGAGGAATTTAATGTCGTGCCGTTTGTTATAGAAACCACAGGGAAGACGGAAGACCTATGGATGAAATCCCAACTAATGGCATTGATTTTTTCTGTCTGATTCTATATTTCTAATAAAGGAACTTGTTCTATACTCTTATACACTTCTATATGTCAACAAAGTTGAAGCACATGTAACTTGTATTTAAGGCTTTTGAAGGCACAAGAAACTCTTGGCCAAGCTTTATCGCTTACTGTAAGCTTGCTCAAACTCACTAATTACCTTGTTCAAGGAGAATGCAGCTGGTGGTCCAAATACGGGTTTGCACTGCGACCTCTAATAACACACGCTTTTATTCCTGCGGCTTAGTTTATCACTTCAAATATATGTAACGCTTCAAATAGAATTTTAGTATATTTGAGTTGTGCAATTTCATTGTAAAACTGATGTACATTTATGGACTCCACGTTATTCCGCGATTGAGGGAAGTTTTTTATCCCCAAGTATAGTCTAATGAGAGCATGCCAATAAAGTGGTCGTATATATTGCTTTATTGACATTAGGCAACAAGAAATTAGATAGCAAAAGGGCGGAATCTACAGTAATAGCATCGGCTTTGTATGCACAACCATTTAGCAAATACAAAGAGCAGATAAACGCAGTTAACTGCATTTGTATTGTGCAGAGATCAGGTAATAAAGGCATATGCTTACGGAAACAAGGATATGCATCATAGGTTCACAAACACTGGTTTGTGTAACACAATGCTATCGCATAACAAGGACATACTCATGCACCCATTAAGCTCTAGAGCACCAGTCACACTACATATTAACTTAAGGTCATGCGCAGCCTTTATTGCATTAGTTAAGTGCGGCTATTTTACTAGAATCTATATCATCTGTTAAGTCAAATTGGCGCGGTGGTAGCTTTCCTCTCCTTAGCAGTATCCTGCAAAGCTACTGGAGTTCTATACAGGCTCTATTCAGGGCGTCACCAACTCGCTAGACTTTGTGCCAGAAAAATCAGGCTTGCTCCGTACATGCAGTGGGCAAACACATGACGCAGTGGATAATCTCGCTTTCGTTTCAGGGTGTCGTGTGTCGAATATATAATGTCGAAAACAATCCGACTCGCGAATATCGACTCCTACGTTTATGTCTGCCTAAAAGGTGTATTTCTTCTCCCTAGAAAGTGATATATAAATGTTTAGTTGCCGACAAAGATCTGCACTCAATCAGGAAATTCAATCTGCAGCGTCATTACGCAGCCCATATAAGTGATTATGGCGTTGCCAAGAAGAAGGCGTCTCTTTCGAATTGTGTTAAATACCAAGATCCTGTTCATATTCACTTCTATAAATAAAATATTTCGTTACAAATTAATTCTCATTCTAATAGCATTACAATTCTTTTGCAATGGTATTGACCAAGTTGAGGAACTTGTTGTTCACTGTGTTTAATAGTGTAATAATGTTCATCTTTTTGCAATTATTAATGTAATGACTTACAAACCTATGCAAATATCTCTTCGTACCAGAAATATAAATAATAAACTAAGTGGTGTTATAATACGACAATTGGTTCTCCAATAATGAAGCCACAATAACAATATTCACCTAGGAAAAATGTTATTAAACCCAATTCGAAAAGAAAATTTGATAACCAACTACTGTCCCCAAATAAAGGCACAGGATGTTTAGTAGTAGATAGGGAAGGCATTGTATTTTACCCAAACATTCCACATCGAGATTTCACCTAAAATAATATTCTCAAGGTTCCCTAAATCCACAAAAAGCATTTTTAGAAGAAGATCCGTGTGTGTGTGTGTGTGTGTGTGTGTGTGTGTGTGTGTGTGTGTTTCTGTCTGTCTTTGAATGGAATAACTGTAAAACAAAAAGTCGGTTAAATACCAAACTGAATATTTAAGATCGGCATTTTCCAAGGATGTGACACGAAGGTTTTCAAGAAAATCCCTCACACCGCACAAGATTTCGAAGATTTTTCGAAAATTTTTATTTTCTCAAAAAATGTCTCTTACAATTTTGGTTAAAGCACGATACGTTTAACATACTTTATGACAGGATTCGCAGGAGCATCAAGCAAATATTCCCTATCTCTCTCTTTCTCTGTCCCTCTCCCTCTCTTTCTCTCTCTCTCTCCCCCTGCTCGACTCATTGAGAAACTAGTTGGTGATATGTGCTTTATTCAATAAGAAGAGGAATCTTTGAAATTGTGTGTTAGTTCAGCAGCTTCTGTTTCAAGATGATGTTCCAAGGTGATGGCATATGATAAAGAAGTCACGGTGTGAATGAAGACAGAATGATATGAGATACACAAAACCAATAATGGCGTTATTCTGAACTGCATGATGATGCAACTTATACATTGTTGCTTAGATAGGTTAATGCAAACAGTTTATGTCTCCGTAACAGTGCTGGTAATTCAAATCTCTACACAACATTGTGATTTATTTTAGATATTGAATGACATTCTTACACTAACTAAAAAGTTACCGTGATAATAGATTTAAAAGGTATACAAAAACATCTTCATGGTCATTCATGCGTGGGAATTTGTACACCAGGTCATAAATAAAGTCATGAAATATTAGTTTAATTGTTTTTTCACACAAGCCGTGTGTAGGACAGGAGTTGTATAGATAGAGTCAGACTGAAAAATTCATTACCATAGCCGTGATTTGAACCACGGATCTCCCGATCTATAGCCGGTTGCTCTTTCACTGCGCTACCATGACAACGTGCCAGCATAGCATTGCATTTCTCAACTGACTTGCAAGTTTCCCGGTAAACCACAATGTGATCTCAAATTGTTTGGGGATGACAACCATAATGGTGACTTACAATGTTGTAAATACTTTAATTCCCAGGAGTAATAGTATAACTAACCATTATGGTCAATGGGTATTGGTTTAATTGTTTCTTCACACAAGCCTTGTGTAGGACAGGAGTCTGACTCTGCCTATCCAAACATAATAGTTGGCTATACTGTGAATCCTGGGACTAAAGTACTTACAACTTGTAAGTCACCATTGGGATTGTCATCTCAAAACAATTTGTGATCACCGGAAATATGCGAGTCAGTTGAGAAATGTAATGCTATGCCGGCATGTTGCTATGGTATCTCAGTGGCAGAGATACCGATTGCAGATCGGGAGATACACCATGTCATTGAATTTTTCAGTCTGGCTCTACCTATCAAACTCCTGTCCTACACACGGCTTGTGCGAAAAAAACAATAAAACCAATACCCATTGACCATAATAGTTGGCTATATTAAGAATCCTGGGACTTAAGTACTTGCAACATTGTAAGTCGCCACTGGGATAGTCATCTCAAAGCAATTTGAGATCACCTTGTGGTTTACCGGGAAACATGCGAGTCAGTTATGAAATTCAATGTTACGTCGGCATGTTGCCTTGGTAGCTCAGTGGAAGAGCAACCGGCTAGAGACAGGGAGATCCATGGTTCAACTTCCGCCTATGTTTTTGAATTTTTGAGTCTGACTCTATCCAAGTCATTAAATAATTTATATTTATTTTAAACATAAAAAACTCATACGCTTGAACACGTTTACACTGTATCACATTTTTAGCATTGTAAGCACATTAAAAGATCGCTAATCAATTGCCGTATTAACATGAAGTTTGACATACATTAATCTTTGCCAATTACACTTCGCCTAATCCTGCCGTATTTTTATCTGGAGAGAAAAATAATTGCGATTTTTTTATTTTTGTATAAATGTATTTCCGTACTTCAGTTTTTGTTCATACATTACCAGCATATTATAGTTACCCATTTACAGTACCTGACCATATCATTAAGCACACCTTGATTTTTCACTACAATACAAGATTAGGCGGCAAAAGTGCAACTAATATTGTTTTCATCTGTAAGAGCCTACATCGAAACATTACATTTTCTTAAGCACTGATGAAGAATTTGAACTATAATATGCATGCTAATTGGATATATTTCTGAATTGTTATAGATACTTTATTTCACTGCTTAGGGCGTGACCCGGTGGCAGCGCTGTCAATGTAATAGTACAATGAGTTAAATAAACAATAATGTGAATAATACACTGTTAAAATGACAATGACATCATAGTATACTAATACATACATAATTGTAACAACAGTAATAATAACGCAATATTTTTATTTACTATCCTGACTATAAATCACTCTTCTTTAGTCTCTTTTTAAAACGTTTTACGCTTTGAGGCAAAGTCTTCAGTAAATCTGCAGGTATTTTGTTCCATTGGTTTATTGTTCTATTTGTGAAGGAAAATTTACCTATGTCTGTTTTCTGTTCCCTATTTCTTATTTTTTCCGAGTGATCATTCCTCCCACAGTATAATGGCTTTAATAATCGTTTGGATATCTTTATATGCAGGTTCCCCCTTATAGGCTCTAAAAATTGCACATTGCCTTGTTCATCTCCTACGTTTTTCTAGTGTTTCCCAGGAAGTAGCAGTGCTGGTATGATTTTCGAAACGTTTACTTCTGTCTACAAATTTAGCTGCTCTTTTTTGAACTCTCTCTAGTGCCCAGTTTTTGCCCCACCCGATACGTATCCCAGCATGCAGCACTATATTCTAATATTGGTCGAACTAAAGAAGTGTATGCCAAATTTCGCGACTTTCCATTGCTGCGTTTTAAAATCCTCATTACGAAATGCAACGCTTTCCACACCTTCCCAGTGATCGAGTTTACATGTTCCCCCCACTTCAATCTTTGATTTAGTATTACCCCTAAATATCTGGTGCTATTTACTCTCAGTATTTTCTTATTATCTAATTTATATATTACGTTTTCTACTATTCTTGCCCTTGAAAATATAATTGTTTTACATTTGTTTGGATTTATCTCCATTTTATTATATTTTGCCCAGAGTTAAATGTTGTTTAAATCTTCTTGTAGATCTATTGTGTCACAGTTACCGCTAATATTTCTATAGATTATACAATCGTCTGCAAATAGGCGAATCTGAGATGTTATCCCTTCCCGTAAGTCATTTATATATGCTAAGAAAAGCAACGCTTCCCTGGGGCACACCAGAAGGTACATTTGTAGGAGCCGATAATTTATTTCCCACCCGCACTCTTTGGGTTCGTTCGCTCAAGAATTCCCGAATCCAAGTTATCACTCTGTTGTCTATTTGCAGATTACAAAGTTTTTCTATTAGTCGTCCATGAGGTACAAGGTCAAACGCTTTAGAAAAATCAATTATTATTGCATATACTTTTCCATCCGTGTTGACTCTCACAAGATTGTCCGTTTCGGAAACCATGTTGGCCTGCGAAGAGCCAATGCGTTTTATCCCATTCGCGTCTTAAATATTGTGCTATAAGATGCTCAACTTGTTTACTTACTACTGATGTCAAACTAACTGGTCTATAGTTTGCCACATTTGTTCGATCCCCTGCTTTATAAATAGGCACAACTATAGCCCGCTTCCAATCTTGCGGTATACTTCTGTTATTTACTGTTACTTCGAATAGCCGCAGTATGTATGGAACGATTGCCTCCCCCTAATCTTAAAAAAGTCGCCCGAAATGCCATCTGGCCCGACTGATTTATGTTTTTCTAATTTAGCTAACCGTCTTCTAATGTCCCTTGGTTTCACTGTCATAGGGGGCCCTTCCGTTCTTTTAATACTGGCATTGCTCTTTACTTGAAAAATTGAAGCGAAATGTTGATTAAACACTTCGGCTTTTGACAGTGAATCAGCCATTAGTATATTTCCATTCTTGATTTCTGGCATGATTTCTGCGTTTCCCCTGCGCCTTCTCACGAATTTAAAAATTGCTGCCAACTATTCCTGTCAGACGAGAGAATGCTTTTTAAGAAATGTTCTTCCGCGGTAATCTTTTCTGATAGAAGTTTGTTTGACAAAACTCGGAATTTATTTGCGTGATAACTACTATTTTTTCGTGAACTATATGCTCTCCTGACTTGTTTCTTTAGCCGTTTTACTGTTTTGTTGTAGTATTCCGGGTCAGGGTTTTTAGTTAGCATTTTACGGGGTATAAATTTATATGTTGCTTCCAAAACCATTTTTTTAAAATTTTGCCATATTTCTTCTACCGATCTTCCAGATTGGGACCACAGCGAATATTTTTCGTTTAAGAATTTTTGCAGCCTCGGAATGTCTCCTTTGTAATATTGGTAAAAGTGTCTCATTTCATCCGTGTGAAACTTGGCACGTATTTCTTCTACTTTAAGTAATACGCAGTTATGGTCACTTATACCTGGAAAAATCTCGCATTCTAGTACAGGTTCTTCTGGCTTTACAAGAGTGAGTGAGTGAATAGTGTTTAAGGGCCCGTCGACAAATAGGTCATTTGGGCCCGAATTTAAGAAAAAGAAAAACACATTAAAAACAAATCTACAGAAGAAAAGTTAAAATGTGCTAAAAACCCTTACAAAGGCACACAAGAGAAAAGGCCCGGGTGATACAAACAAGACTAAAAGGTTAAAACACTAAAAACACACACACAAAAAGTAGTCCCATCTGGTAAAGTCAGAGTCTAAAAAGTTAAAAAGGCTAAAATAACACACACGCATGAAACAGGTCAGATGCCTTTGCTGAGGCCAATAGAGGCAACAAAGCGTAGCACCATATTGACGGAATTGGCGTGGTCGCATAAATTGGCAGGAAGGGAGGTACCCAGGCCGATGGATTGCCGTTCACGATGAAATTTCGGACAATCAAGCAACACATGTGACAAAGACAGACAAACATCGCAGGTCTGACATATAGGAGCTGGCTCAGCGCGTAGAAGGTAGCCATGTGTTAGCCGCGTGTGACCGATACGCAGACGCGTAAGGATAACCTCGCGGCGCCGGTTTGGCTGGCAAGATGTGAGCCATGGCTGTACCGTGTCTTTGAGTGTGCGAAGCTGTGTACCTGCTAAGTTTTGCCAAGATTGCTGCCAAGCTAAAAGAAGAGACCTGCGAAAGTAACGTGAAACATCCCCTGAGGGCACAGCCGCTTCCGAATAATCCTGCAAGGAGCAGGCAGCCTTTGCAGACCTATCCGCTACCTCATTACCTGCAATACCGACATGACCTGGAACCCACGTGAAGATGAACTGGTAGCTGCAAGCAATCAATTCAGAAAGGCGAGATTGAATACGCATAACGAATGATGAGGAGCCAGTATACTGCTGCAGAGCCTGTATGGCACTCAAGGAATCGCTGCAAACAAGAAAACTACCAGGTGCTAAAAGCGAGATAAAATCTAGAAAGTAAAAGATAGCGTACAGTTCGGCGGTGAATACCGAACTGGCATCCGCAAGGCGATAATTATGTGTTACTCCATTGAAATCAAAGGCACAACCTGTAGCTCCTGCCAGCTGGGAGCCGTCAGTGAATACCGGTGCATATGCCCGGTAATTGCTTAAAAGTTCCTAAAACAGTCGCTGAAATACCTCCGGAGCGGTCGAAAGTTTCACAAGGTTGGAGAGGGTCAGGTCGAAACTGGGACGCCTCAGTTGCCAAGCAGGTTCCGGATATACAAAAACACGCTCCACAGAAGGCAATCTGAGACCCCTATCGGAGAGCAGTTCACGAAACCGAATACCACAGGGGCGTGAAGCAGTGGCGTTCCTCAGATAGCGGTGTGAATAATCCGGGCATAACACAGGGTTAAAACAAGGATGGCGGGGGTTCGCAGACAACTTAGCAGCATACGAACAAAGTAAAACTGAGCGACGCACTGCCAGTGGGGGTTCACCAACATCGGCATACAAGCATTCCACACGACTAGTGCGGAAGGCTCCTGTAGCAAGTCATAAACCAATATGATGAACGGTGTCTAAAAGGCGAAGTTTAGAAGCGGTCGTTGCGCCGTAAATAAAACAACCGTAGTCTAGTTTTGAGCGAACGAGTGAACGGAACAAACGCATCATCACTGAACGATCGCCGCCCCACGACGCACCAGAAAGCAGTTTGAGGATCCGCAGCGATCGGTCACAGGAGGCACGAAGGTATCGGATGTGGGGTACCGAAGAAAGTTTACGGTCTAGGTGGAGACCTAAGAACTTCAAGGACGGAACGAAAGGCAGTGGCACACCGTTCAATTGGAGGTCAGGAGGAGGGTGTACTCCGCGAAGACGGTGGAAGTGCATGCACTGAGTTTTCGTAGGGGAAAAACGAAAACCATTGCGAAGCGCCCAACCAGCGATGGAGTTTATGGAGAGCTGGAGTTGTCGTTCCACATGTTCAGTGCTGTAGGAGCGATAGTACAGCGTAAAGTCATCCACATACAGTGACGATGATTTCCCATTACAAATCACGCTAGTAATGCCGTTGATGGCCACGGCAAAAAGCATAACACTAAGAACGGAACCTTGGGGTACACCGTTCTCCTGAATCTTCTCCCGCGAGAGAGATTGCCAATACGGACACGAAAGCGGCGCAGCTGTAGAAAGTTACACAGAAATAAGCCCAGATGGCCTCGTAAACCTGAACTGTGCAAATTACGCGGAATACCATATCACCAAGTAGTGTCGTAAGCCCTCTCGAGGTCAAAAAAGACACTCACGGCTTGCTGCTTCAGAAGGAAAGCATTCCGTACATAAGCTTCCATACGCGCCAGGTTATCAACGCTTGAACGGACGCGACGAAATCCGCACTGCTCGTAACAGAGCACTTCGTTCGCCTTCAACCACCAAGTAAACCGAATACTGATCATGCGTTCAAGGTCTTGCAAACGACGCTCGTGAGGCAAATCGGCCGGTAAGAAGATGGGAGGGTCCGGTCTTTGCCAGGATGAGGGATAGGAATGACAATACCCTCTCGCCACTCAGGCGGGAAAACCTGTTCGCGCCAAATGCGGTTATAGAGGTCCAGAAGGAATGTAACGGCTGCAGGTTGGAGGTGAAGCAACATTTGTCGTTGAATATCACCGGGACCAGGAGAAGAGTCCCTCGCAGCGTGTAAAGCATGAGTTAGTTCCGCAAGGGTGAAGGGTGCATTGTACGGCTCACTACAGTCACTAGTAAAATCAAGGCGAAATCTCTCTGCAGCTTCCTTAATGGGAAGAAATGCATTGTCGTAATTGTCCGTTGCACTTGTCGCAGCGAAGGAGGTAGCTAGGGCGACGGCAACATCCCGTTCGATGGTGAAGGTGGAGCCGTGAACGGTAAGGCCAGGGATGTATGTCCTGAGACATTTGCCGGTCATGCGGCGCACCGAAGTCCACACACTCTGTGAGGAGCTCCTGCGAGAAAGCGAGGAGACATATGCTTTCCACGAATTCCGCTTGGCATTACGAACGATATAGCGCGCCTTAGCCCGGGCGCGTTTGAAAGCAACAAAGTTCTCCGCCGTCGGATGTAGGTGGAAAAGACGAAGAGCTTTTTTACGTGCCTTTAATGCCAAGTTGTAATCTTCGGTCCGCCACGGCACTGGAATACGCCGAGGGGTAGAAGAGCTCTGAGGAATACTGGATTCTGCGGCGAGCAAACCGAGCAAGTAAAATACTCCACCATGTCTTCTATGGAGATACAGCCATAGGAATTGAGATTGAGCAGAGAGGAATACTTTTCCCAATCAGCTTTGAAGATAATCCAGCGGGGATATTGAGTGGGTAAGGGATATTGTCCCGAAAAACGAATGTCAATGGGGAAATGATCACTGTCGTGAAGAACGGAAAATACCGACCAATCCAGGAAGGGTAGTAAAGCAGGGCTGCAGAAAGTTACATCTAGGGCGGATAGGGTGCCATATGCAGAAGATAAGAATGTGGGTGCACCGGAGTTTAAGAGTAATAAACCAGACCTGTCGCAAACGTCTGCTATTATTGTACCTCGAGCATCGTCAGCAGAAGAACCTCAAAGAACATTTCAAGCATTGGCATCGCCCAAAAAGATCAGCGGCGGGGGAATTTGTGCTAACAATGCCCGAAGCTCAGTGTCTGAGATCACATCGTGCGGCGGCAAACAGACATTGCAAACAGAAAACGAGATGGAAGGCAATGTTACGCGCACAGGCGGGGTGTTGAGTGTAATACTGGCGGCAAGGATGGTAGGAGCCACGAGAGTAACAACACCGTTGCAAGCACGCTGGCCACCAACAAAGTCGTGTCTGAAGGATAGAAAATGACGAAGTCGAAGGGTATGGTGGGGATGTAAGTGGGTTTCCTGGAGACAGAGGATTGAGGGTGAACGCTTGTTGATTATATGTTGAAGGACTGGTAGACGGGTCCTATTCCCATTGACATTCCACTGGATTATATCCATGGTGAGATAGAAATTAAGGTGGTGTAATTTCTTTCTTTCTCACCTTAGCAGATTTAGCTCCAACTAACCTAAAATCCGTGTCTTCCTCAGACTCCACTGGTGGTCGGGAGTCAGAAGAAGTCTTTCGGTTCGCAGAACGAGAGTGGGACGTTGCCGACGTTCGGCTCATCAGTCTACTACGTTGACGGGAACGATCTCCGGCGAAGGATGAACTAGGAGCACATGGGTTAGTCGACGGCGGAGATTGCTGCTGTGCATCAGAAGTTGTACACTGATATGCAGATGATTGAGCACGTAAAGGAGCGGCTTCGCACAAGTCAGTTTGCGTCGACGCATCCGTGACAGGCACAGTCTGTAAACCGACGGATTGGACATGCTTACGGCGAACGGCTGAGGAGTATCCTGTGGTGTTGGCCGGCTTTAGCTGCTCAAAGCGCCGTCTCGCCTCAGGAAAAGTAAGATGTTCTTTTACACGTATTTCTTGTATGCTTTTCTCTGCCAAGGCCATGGGACACTGTCGAGAGCTACACGGATGACTGCCCCCACAGTTTACACAGCACGGTGCGCGCGTACGTCAACGTGTGCCGCTAGACCACAACGATCGCAGGTTGCGCGTCGGGCACAGGCGGCTTGGGTATGCCCGAAGCGCTGGCACTTGAAGCACCGCATAGGGTTCGGCAAATACGGGCGGACGGCAGCACGTTCGTAACCACAGTATATGAACTCCGGAACACTAGTACCCTTGAAGGTGAGAAAGATCGTACGCAATGGGTACTCCTTGCCCTCACGTTTACCATGTAGACGGTACGCCTGACAAACTCGCTGTTCTGAAAGAGGGTGGCAATATCTTCATTGGAGAGGTCGTCTAAGCTAGTGGTGGTCACAACTCCTCTACAGGTGTTCCTGGACTTGTGGGGGTAAACTTTGATGCTGTACGATCCCAACAGAGTAGCTCGAAGTAGCTTGTCCGATTGGTCTTTATTGTGGACCTCTACCAGTAGCGTACCGTCTCGCAGCCTTGTCTCGTTTTTAACCTTGCCGCAGATCCTGTCAACTTCCCTTTGCACGTAGAATGGACTTATGTCTGAAAATTTCTTCGTCTCGTTCAACATAGCCATAACAATAAACTGGTCAAAATAAGAAGGTGGTGCGCGGTTTGACATATTGAAAGGACCCTTTCCGGAACCGTCGGCGTCAGCCTGCCATCCGGGGCTTAAAGAAGAAAAGACACCAGATCTCCACGGTCTGTGCCGTTACGGGAACCATCCCGTGACCGATACCCAAGACCTACGTCACAAGGGTTACCCTCCAAACACCACTGCTGGTCCATATGCGTATATCGTTCACCATGCACGCCTCGGTTTTAAGCCCCTACCACAGGAATAACCCGCTCTAGGCCGTGCAGCGACAGAACATATGCACGGATTCAGGGGACTTGTGGTTGATTACGCCGGGGCAACGTCAGCGGTAACACGTCCGGCCCGTGAAACTATCCCAACGACGTAACGCGGTCGTCGGGACACCAGCACAGGCCGGGTTTACTAACAAGCTACGTGAATGTACTTGACGGTATGGACGGGCTCCGCACCTAAGGCTACACATAGGGGCAGTGGGGAGGGTGCACCCAACCTTCAGGACTGGGACCTCCGTAGAGGACACAAATTGGGAGCCGCGCTGGAACCGTGGGACAGGAACCACGGGGATAGTGAAAGATCCCTGCTGGTGAGACAGGAGTTAATAAACCTAATGCCTTACAAACTACTAAGTTCCATAAGCCTAGAAGAGGAAGAGGGTATAAATGTAAACAAACGAAAGAAACACATACAGTACACAAGACGTGACAACAGTGAATGGCGATGGGTAGGGTGAAGTGGCGGTGAGTGGCTCGGGAACCCCCGGGTGCGCCAAACCTTTACCTACCGTAGTAGGCCCCTGGGGGGGGGGGGGGGCTTTACAAGAAATATGTCCAAAACCGCCCCTTCTCTGGTTGGTGTTTTTACAGTTTGAACAAGGCTACCTTCCCAAAGCAGGTCATTAACAATAGCCTGCGATTCCCCACCCCTCACGTCACCCGCCCAGTTAACTCGCGGAACATTTAGGTATCAATTACCTGCTCACTGGCCATGTCACTCTTAAAAATTCGTTTTGCAAGTGATTTTATTGATCCTAAGTGATCAGCTGGTGGCCTATATATTCCTATTATCTGCCATTTATTTTTACTATAGTTTCCTGAAATTTCTACTTGCAAGATTTCATATTCCTTATCCATCCATAATTCGACAGCATTGTATACATTCTTGACACAAATAAATATCCCAACTCCTCTGCCATTCCTATCTCTTCTTATTGTCGTGAGGTTATTCCCTAATACTGCAGCGTTTGTAATATCTGGATGAAGCCATGATTCGGTAACTATTACTACGTCTTGATCATAAGCATCTATTAAGTTTGAGAATTCTAATTTTTTTGTTTAAGATACTTCGACAATTTACCTGCAAAATCACTACTCACCTTTACTATTAGGTTTTTCGGCGGCGTTCCCACCGTTCCATTGTCAGTTGCCACCGGCCTCATCCCGTCCACCACCAACCTCGTCTCGTCCATCACCTTCCTCGTCTTGTCCGCAGCCCCCCTCGCCAGATGTGCCACCGTCGTGTTCATCACCGTCCTCGTCTCGTCCAGCGCCGTCCTCTTCCCGTTCCCCGCCGAACGATGCAGCCACTCTAGTGACAAGTGGCGCCAATTACGCCGCTCCTCTCCTATTTAAGTGAACACCATCACGCCCTAAATCATTATCACCCAGCCAGGAGTTTGGGTCAACGAAGAGGAGACCCAGTCGCTCTGCCACCCATTGAAAAGAGTCATTTACTCTACCAACCTTGCGCCAGTTTACGTCTCTGCGTCGTACCACTCCACTTAAAATAATTTTAGCAGCGGGAAATTTACTCTTCATTGTTGTAGCCAAATCGTACATGTTCCCCATGATGTGGTCTATGCTTCCCCTCAGGTCATTTGATCCTACATGCACAATTACCATTTCCGGATTTCTTTGTTCCTGCCGCTCCGCAACGTGCCTCATCTGCTCCGTTCTTATTCCAGGGAAGCACTCTACAGTCAACTCTGCCCTGTGATGTCCAACATGCTTTATTATTGAGTCTCCCACCAACATTGTTCCCGCTTTGTATGCACCTCCGGAGTTTTTAACATGTTCATTTCTTCTTTCAAGTGTCGTATTTGTTCTTCGGCTCGTTGCAACTGCACTCTCTGCCGCCGAATCTCATCCATCATTTTAATTTCTTCCCTTTCTTTTTCCATTAACATGTGAGTTTTCTCGCACTGAATACACTTCCAACTGTCTTCAATTTGCTGTGTTTTCTTTATTTTTTGGCAGCTGAAATGAAGCCAGCTCATAGAGAGACTGCAGAGAAGGCCCGTCCGTACGTTCTTCTTGCATGTCTGGCATTTCACCGCCTCTTGCACTGGTCCTGGGTTTATTTCTATACCACCTATCACCAATAACACAGATAACACCAATGCATAGAAGTGCATATGTCTTGGTGCAATTTCGTATCTTTCCCGATGTAACTTTCGTCCCACTCGTCCCCCTCTATCTGTCCACATACCGATTCTCGCCCGGTACGTCTGCAGGTCACACCCCATCACGAGCAGGTAGCAAATACGTCCGTCCCTGATGGATCTCCGGAGACAACTCAGATGCTTACAATATTATGAAACTTTTAGCAGCTATTTGAGCCACCTTTGGCATCTATCAATGCCTTAATTTGCCTTGGCATGCTATTTATCCATACCTGAACTGTCCCTTGAATACGTGGATGATGATTCCAGGCCTCTATGTTCTTTTCAATAAACCTAGTTTTCATAGCAATAACTTTCTTTGTCACTTATTTCTTCATTAGCTTCCAGACATTTTCAATCGGGTTCATATCTCGTGAGTTCCCTGGCCATTACAACAAACATATGTTTTGCTCTCTCAGAAAAGCTGTCACTGATTTTGTAGTGCAACATGGTGCCCTATCTTGCATAAATATGAATGATTCTCTATTTGGGAACCGGTCTCTTGCTTGAGGCAGCAGCCTACTCCCCAACACTCTTTGTACTGATCCTGCCACATGGTCCCTTGAAAAACACAGAGACGTCCAGTGTCTTTGCCACTGATGACTGACCATATCATGACTTTGGTGGGATGTTTTAATGTCTGCACAACACAATCTGGATGATGCAGTTCATCAGGACGCCTTCCAACAAATTGAGCTTTGTTTGCAAGAATTTCAAAAATGCTTTCATCACTAAGGCAAACCTGAAACAAAAGAAGCCAACGTGAATGGTTTCAAATGTGTGTGTGTGTGAGAGAGAGAGAGAGAGAGAGAGAGAGAGAGAGAGAGAGAGAGTTTTAGGGCGCCCAACCTATAAGGTTATTAGCGCCCTATAAAACAATATAAAACAAAGTTAATCTTCTAGCTAAAATAATACGGTAAAATATAAAGTATAACCGACTAATATATCCCCCAAAGTTAAAACCTTAAAATAAGTGAATGGGTTAAAATAAGGAAGAAATTAATCATAAAATTGATCTTCCAGCAAAAATATCCTGGTCAAATGAATATTTTAATTTACTAATTAGCTCCCCAACAATAAAACTTTATAACCAGTCCGGTAGGTTAAAATTATGGATTAAATAATGATAAAATTAATCTTCTAGCTAAAATATTATAGTAAAATGAATATAATCTACTAATACATCCCTCCAAAGTTAAAACTTTAAAAACAGCCCGGTAGGTTAAAATAAAGAATGAAAGACCATGTTGCTAAAGCTGTAGAACGGACATAAAACTATATATGGCCAATCGGAGGGCACTGTCGTATGAAAGAAGACATACAAAGAGTAGCTAAGTATTGGCACTCGATTAAAAAGTGTTTCACTGTCAAGGTCGCGCCGCACTGACAAACTGGAGCTGGCTCTCCTCGCAGTAGATGACAGTGGCTAAAATGACAATTTTCGATACAAAGGCGACATAAAATGACTTCTTCTCGGCGGGAATAACGACAAGATGTTTTCCAGGCTTCCGGGAGTGGCTTAATTACCCGCAATTTGTTGTCTGTAATTTGGGACCATTCAACCTACCAACGAGCAAGAATAGTTCCACGAAAAATCGCCTTCAGATCATTCGCGGGAACGGAAAAACAAACAGTCCTGGGAGATTAAATGGCTCTCTTGGCAGCAGAATAGGCTGCCTCATTCCCGACCACTCCAGTGTGACCAGGCATCCACACGAACGTCACTTTGAGACCTGCTTCTAAAAGGGAGTGAAGACAGTCCTGGACTCTCTGTACCATAGGGTGGAAAGTGTACAGCGCTCGAAGGCTTTGAAGGGCACTGAGGGAATCGGTACAGATGGCAGAGAGTGTTTGTTATATGTCGCAAAACATAAAAAAGAGCCTGAAGAATACTAAAAAGCTCTGCGGTAAAAATCGAACACTGTCGCGAAAGACGAAACTTAAAACTTTGGTTTCCAACCACAAAGGCACATCCAACACTTTGAGCGTTCTTCGACCCGTCAGTATAAAAAAACTGTTGTTGGGAAGTTGGTCCTTCACAGCTAGAAAGAAGGCCCGAAGGACGAAACCAGGGGTATTTGACTTTAAAATACTGGAGGAAACTAGGTGGATAGGGTTTTCCGGATGAAGCCAAGGAGGGAA